>CM062934.1:9257500-9857500 GCA_031878705.1 Tapirus indicus | reverse complement strand
GTAAAAAAATGTGATGACATTTCCTTTATTAAAAAGAGGAATTTTGTTGTTAGCATTCACCATTCTGAGATAGACAATAGGATATTTGTCCATTTTGTTAGAGTCTCAAAAATATAAAATAATCCTCACTTTATATTTTCTGAATTAGTATCCTCTCTTAAAGGGTATTTCATTATCGATTTGAAGCCTCATAGATGCACATTCTAAGTTCTACGTATTTTCAAAGTGGCATCAATGCACTTGTACCTAAAACCCAAATTGTTATGGAAGATTTTTGTTTTAATTTGAAAATTATCTGTAATAAAAATGAACAAACATTTACTAAGCATTTGTCATATGGAAGAACTCTGGTAGGAATCAAGTGTAACTGTTAATCTCAAAGTAAGCAGCTATTAATGAGTGCTAATATTCCACATTATTGTGGGATAAGGAGTACAACCGCTGAAAAGATGTGATTCTTGTGTTCAAGGATTACGCAATCTATTTAAGAAGAAAAAGCATATGAAATATTGAGGGACAAAGTTAAGTGTATTTATATTTGCATATTTAAAATTATAATAAGAGATTGGAAGCTAGTTCTGAGACTGGGCTTCTAGATATATTTTAGCTCTCAATTATATCCTACCACTGTGCTCTTCTATTTAACTAGGCTCAGTCACTCCACATGTACAGGTCCTATTGGCCCATCAAGAAGATTTGTGCATTCTCTGTCTTTCATAGCCCAGGACTGCGCGTTCTTGTCAACTCACACTTAAACTTTCCTCGGATACAATGGCACATTAGATGATACCACTATCCTTATCTACTACCAAATTCAAGACCAGCGTATGTTAAGTACAGAGGAGACAAATTAGGTTCTATTATTCTATTATTAATAACATTCTATTGTCTATTATGAACAATAATATTAGAAGAAGTTTAAAGGTCTGCATTCTAAAATGAAGAGGGGCATTTTTGTGTACCATCACCCTAAAATTTAAAATACATTTAAAAAATATTTTTAGGGGATAAACAGTGGAAAAAGTAAAAAGTATTACCCTTCTTCATTATTTTTTTTAAGATTTTATCTATTTCATGAGCTAAAGAAAGCCTAAGGATATCATGACAAAGAAAAGTGTTATTTTCGTTCCAATTTGGTTCCCTCCCACTGCTTTAGAGAGAGTGTGAATTCCTCCCCTTTTCTAAAGTTACTATAATTGTTTAGTTTATGTTGTTGTGAGCTTCTACCACTATCTTTGCCTCATTTATATTTTATTGAGAGATAGCGAGAAGTGGTAGTAATAACTCCCAGTCAAACACAATTTCCATCATGTTGTAAATCATCATAATGACACCTCAAAAGACTCATTAGATCCTAAAATATATGTGTAGATAAATAAAGAAAGAAGTCAAATTCAGATGACTTGATTTGAGCACTAATGCTCATTACCATAACTTCCTTGACTGCTATAATATTGTGCCAGTGGAGTAAGAGTAAATATAATTTGGAAAACAAATTTCAACTTTGGAAGGACTTCAGTTTATTAGGTGCTAAATTATATATTTTATTTTTAAATTGTATCTTCTGAAAATTATATATAACTGGTGTTAAATTATATATTTTATTTTAAAATTTATCTTCTGACAATTGTATAATGACTGTTGGCTTTTGAACCATTAATAAAATATTCATTCAACAACTTATTAAAAAAATGTTCCATGAATACCTACTATGTACTTATTGGTACATTTATTCATTTATAATCATTTATTGCTTGCCTAGTGTGTAGAAAGCATTATCCTGGTTATTGAGTATCTGGATCAAACAAGAGAAAGAGAGATTATTCTTGCTTTTATCAAATTTATGGTCTACACAGACTCCATATAAATAATTACACAAGTCATCATTTATTTACTCTTGTTAGACAAAAAATATATACATTCTATCTCCAGAAAACATAATTTAATCACATGGATAAAACATTCATGAACAAAAGTTAACTAACTATGTAAATCAACATCATAAGTGGAACGCTGTGGCGGACACAAAGATGCACTGCCCAAATCATCCTTACCCAAGCAAGGACTTGTTGCCCCAGCCATCAATCAAGCCTCCCTTGTCAGTGTTTTCATGGTTTGGAACAGCTATTGAAAGCCATCTTATGCAATGGCATGCTCTTCCTGTGATGACCCAAATCTAATGACTGATCGAGGCAGGGTTAAGAAAGTCCCTACCTTGAATTGAGAGACAATTCTAATGGGTCACACATGCTTCATAACTCCATATGAGATTGGTTAAAGCTTTATTAGCCTTTTTTTTTTGGTTTGACTCCTCCCTCTGACCAATCCTTCATCTCTCCACCTCTCTTTTACAGTTGCTGTCCCCCGTTAAATACCCTGAACACCAAATTCCACCTCGCCATCTGGTCTGCTTTTGAAGAAATCAAATATGATATTTGGTATTGGGAGTCATCCTAGAAAGCAGGTGATAAGGTGGGACTTGGGGAGCTATATCTCACATTGCCTAGCTGGCAATGAAGATTCCAAAACTGCCAGTAGGTAGAGCACAGATAGTTCCTAACATAAAATGGTGATCCAATATTTAAAACTCTCATTTGTTGTGAATTGAGATGATTTACTCATAGAAAGGAATGCACTAACTGTTGTGATTTAGCAGGCAGTCAAAGAGTTTGGAAGGAAATAGTCTAAGGATAACGGGATTGGCTCTCACTAATTGCCATTGATATCCTATAGAACTATAAGTACAAGAGGTCAGTGACTAACAGGTGATTGAAAACCACGTATAAAAGCCATGACCTCTCTAGAAATGTACAAAGAAGCTCTCATATTATGTAACAGAAAGGCAGAGGGCAGAGAAAAGTGAAGATCAGGCCCAGAGATTAATAATCAGACCATTCCAGAGAACTCCAGAGAAAGTTAAATGCCAACCAAGCAGAACTGTTATGCCAAGGCCAGGGCCATGGTTGGGAATAAACAGGACGCTAAGAGTTGAGATGGGGCTGTCTAGGTGAATGCTTACAAAATTTTTGAACCCACAGACTTTTCTGAAACCTTTGAGCATGCCAAAATGGTACATCTCTTCCTCTTAAGAATACTCCATACTTACTTAGAAAAAAAATGTAGATGCCTTATTGAGCAAAACAATATCTGCCTCCCCTTTTCTCCTTCCATTAGGGGTCTATGACTAGAGTTAAGTCATGGCATAAATTAATTGGAGGTGTGCTGGGTCTAATAAGGAAAGAAACTAGGAATATATGCCCCTAAAGTAATAAGACTTAGCCAACACATAGCAGCAGGAGCCAGGGAGAATGTATGGGACTAGATCCTCAGGATACTTAATCTAAGGGACTGGACCAAGGAGCATTTATTCATTTGGGAACATTTTTCCAAGGTGTAGATTTAAAAGCTCTAGCAGTGCTCCATGAGATGTTGGGGACTCGTTACTAGCATGGATTCTTAGGGAAAAGGCAATGGCCCACGCTAATTGAAATTAAAATGCCAGAATTGCATGGCAGACCGTGGAAAATAGGATTAAAAGGCTCAGCAACGTGAACATGTTGGAGCGAATAAACCATGTAAGGCAGGACTACTCAATATGGAGGGCACAGAGGATATGCCATTACCCAGGCCTTCGGGAATGCACTGGTGAGAGAGGCACCTGCAGTACTGAAAAGTTTGGTAGTGGCTCCCCTCTGCAAGGAAGGCTGGCAGTAGGAGGGACTCACTATAGTAATGACAATGATAGGACCCTGAAACAACAGAGGCCAGGCAGCTGAGTTTAAATACTAGATGATAGGAGGATGCAATTATCATAATGAGCTGCAGGGTCAGAGTGACAGCCTATGGTGCTTGACCCATAGAGTCATAGAGATTGTTGGTAGAATCAATCTACTGGCACTCATTCCAGTAAAAGTCATGGTCCTTTCCCCAGTTTCCAGACTCGAGCCAGTTTTCAGATCTCAACCCATAGTCTTAAGAGGAGACCAGGTCCACAAGCGGAAGGACTCTACAACACTATGACAATCATACACAATAATGGTTCTCCCAGTCCTTCCTCAAAGGGAAATATGGTCATTTTCTCATGTAGTTTCACACTGGGGAAAGGGAAATATCCAAACATTTTGAGTGTCATTGTTGGACTAAGACAACACTGACATTTGAAATATAACACTTTTGTTAGTGTAGGGCACAAGCGTGCCAATAAATTAATTCTAGGCTCACTGTATGTGTGCCTATTAAGTCTTGTCCCTGAATGTTTAATTGAGATGGGCATACTTAGTAGTTAAGTTCTTAGTACACCCAGCACATTGAGTCCTTGGCCTTTGGAGTAAGGAAAAACATAGTGAATGTATTAGTCAGGGTTCTCCAGATAAACAGAACCAATAAGTTATATCTATCTATCTATCTACCTGTCTAGATATCGATGTTGATACAGATATATAGATATATAGCTGTCTAGAGCCCTTTGTCTCCCCACCTGCAAAATTCTGCAAGATTAGAGGGCTTGGTCTCCCTATTAGTCAGGGTTCTCCAGAGAAACAGAATCAACATAAAAAGAGATTTATTATAAGGACTTGGTGCATGTTATTACAGAGGCTGGTAAGTACAAAATCTGCAGTGTAGGCCAAAGGCTAGAGACCCAGGAGAAATGATGGTGCAGTTCCAATCCCAAGACCAACAGGAGAGTCCCAAGAGAGCCAATGGTGAAGACTGAGTCTGAGGCACTCTGCTGAAGATTCCCTAGTCTAGGGCAGACTGGTCTTTTTGTTCTAGTCAGGCCTTCAGTTGATTGGATGAGCCCCATCCCTATTATGGAGGGCAATCTGTTAACTCAGAGTTCACTGATTTAAATGTTAATCTCATCCAGAAACATCCTCCAAATTGGCACATAAAATTAACCATCACAGATCCACCACTTGTCAACTTGGCACGCATATTCATTTCCTCAAATCATGCTTAAACACCAAATAAAGACAATAACAAGGTCATACTTCCACCTAATGTGGTACAGCTATCCTGTGTACAACAGGAAATGCACTAATACTTTCCCCAAAAGAGGATGAAAATCCTTGGATGATGTTTACTCTTCTCTTTGATATCTCATAACTTAAATACTATGATGTAAAGTTAAAAATACTTAACTACTATGATACTAAGTCAATACATCTTATATTACCTGATAAGGGGATAAGAGTGGAAGAAAAATATTTGCTTTATATATTAATATATAATGCTTTAATATATTTATATGTTAATATATTATATATAAAGTAAATATCTTCTATATATCTCTTTTATATATATACATATATACACACATATATATCTCCTTTTTTTTCTGTTCACACACACATATTCATAACAAAATATACACAACAATTACAGTCCTCCTTTCTCTAATTGGCCACGTGGCCATAGCTAGTCTTACAATTAACTTCTTCCACTACCCATTCTGTATTTCCTTGGCCTTCAGCAAGCACCTCAGCTGTTTGTGGTTCTTTACATGGTAGGTTAACCCAAACCAACATTCCTGAAGGGTCTGGGCCATTAGTAGTCCTGCCTGAATTGCTTGTTGTAGTTTACCATTGACTTTAATTGCAGGGTATGGTAATACTAAGAGAGACACTAGGGGATGTTCTGTATTGCAGACATACTCTTTCTTACCTCCATTGTGGAGCATTAGTCCAGTTTCCCCTTGGTGTTCAGAGTCAATCACGCCAGCCAGCACAGTCACTCCTGCTTTGCCTGTTGATCCAGAGGCAAGAGGAGGTCAAAATTGCCAGGTGGCAGTCTTAACTTCTTTTCAATGGAACCATTGTTATGTCTCCTGGTAGAAGCATCCCTCTCTTTAGAACTAGGAACTCTAAGCCATCAGAATAATAAGGTTGTGGGGACAGAAAGCAAAAATTTGCTATTGGGTTACTAGGGGTAATAGTGAGTGGTGCCACTTCCATTTACAGGTCTTGACTCCTGGATATGTAAATCCTGACTATGGAGAAACAGCTCTCTATATAAAGATGCTGATTGAGAACATATATAGCCTCCTGGAGAACCTTGGCCCAACCCTGCAACCTATTGCCTCCTAGATGGTGCTATAACTGAGTGTGAATCTTCAAAACGATAAAACATTCCACTGTTTTATCAATCCAGCTACTTCAGGATGGTAAGGGACATGGTAAGGACAGTGAATTCCATGAGTATGGGCCCATTTCCACATGCCATTTGCTGTGAAGTGAGTTCCTTGATCAGAAGCAATGGTGTGTGGAATAATATGATGGTGGATAAGACATTCTTTCAGCCCCTGGATGGTTTTGGCAGAAGCACTGAGTGCAGGGAAGGCAAATCCATATGCAGGGTAAGTTTCTATTCCAGTAGGAATAAAATGCCATTCTACAATGGAAGTAGTTTAATGGATGGTCGAATGTAATCTACCTATGGAATGGTGCCATATCAGGGACTCAGTGTTGGTCTCTGCTGCTGGAATACTGGGGACTCAGCAGTGGCTGTAGCCAATCCATCCTTGGTGAATAAAAGTCCCCATTGCTGAGTCCATGCACAACCTCCATCCCTGCCACCCTGTTTACTTTGTTTAATTGGGTGCTGACAGAGGTAGCTGGGGAAAGAAACTGACTGGCATCCACAGAATGAATTATCCTATCTACTTGATTATTAAAATCCTCTTCTGCTGACATCACCCTTTGGTGACCATTAACATGAAAAACAAGTATCTTCATGCTTTTCACCCATTCATGGATGTCTACCCACATGCCTCTTCACCAGACTTTTTTGTCAGCAATTTTCTAATCATTTTCCTTCCAAGTCCCTGACAATCCAGTCAAACCATAGGCTGCAGTTCATGAATTGCCATATCGTACATCTGGCCATTTCTTCTACCAAGCAAAATGAACAACTAGTTGCCCTGCTCAAAGTGCAGCATCCACTGGGAAAATTTCCTTTCATTAGTATCCTACAGGGATGTCCTAGGAAGATTCTATAGTGCTGAAGCTATCCACTTTCAGATAGTGCTGGCATATCATACAGAGTCATCTGTAAACTAGGCCCATGTTTTCTCTTTTTTTGTCAGCTGATCATAGGAACTCCCCTTGAAGCCATTGGTGTAGGCTGGAAGAGAGAAGGCAGTGTGGCAGGAGTGGGAACATAGGCATTTGGGCCACTTCTTTATGTAACTTACTTGTGCCTTCAGGGCCTACTTGGCCCCAATCTCATATGTACCACCTCCATTTGATGACAGAGTGCTGCTGGGCATGCCCCACTTTATGGCTTGGTGGGTCAGATAACACCCAGTTCATGATGGGCAGCTCAGGTCTCATGGTAACTTGATGGCCTACGGTTAAGCATTCAGTCTTTATGTAGCCCCAGTTGCAGACCAAAAACTGTTTCTCAAAAGGAGAGTAGTGATCTGCAGAGGATGGCAGTGCTTTGCTCCTAAATCCTAAAGGCCTGAACTGAGATTTACCTATAAGGGCCTGCCAAAGGCTCCAAACAGCATTCCTATTTGCACTGACACTTTGAGCAACGTTGGCTGTGCTGCATCATGTGGCCCTAGTGGCAGAGCTGCTTGCACAGCAGCCTGGACCTGATGCAGAGCCTTCTCTTGTCTGGTCACCTGGAACTAGATAATTTTTGGTGTGTGTGTTTGGGGGGCTGTTCTGTGCATTGTAGAATGTTTAGCAGCATCCTGGACCTCTACTCACAAGATGCTAGTAGCACCCCTCCCCTGGTGATGACAATCAAAAATGTCTCCATCATTGCCAAAATCCCACAGCTAGGAAATCCCACATAGTTGAAAAAAAAACTGGTATAGGTAGAGAAACCTATGTGATTCAGAAAGCTATCCAAGGTATTCCCCAATAGTGGCTGGCTCTGTGGTGTAGCGGTTGCATTCAGCATGCTCTGCTTTGGCGGTCTGGGTTCACAGGTTCAGATGCTGGGCATGGACCTACCCCACTCATCAGCCATGCTGTGGTGGTGACCCACATACAAGATAGAGAAAGATTGGCACAGATTTTAGCTCAGGGCTAATCTTCATCTAGCAAAAAATAAATGAATAAAGTATTCCCCAATAAAGGCATTTGATATTCTCGTTTGAAGGATAAAATAAAAACAGTTCTAATTTGGGGTAATAATTATAATTTTATATTATGATTATATAATATGATTTTAAAATGTAATGGTAGGTCAGGTTGGTATAGGAAGAATTAAAGAAAGGCAGACTTTACAGATTTGGTGTCTATAATTCATTTTGGGAAATTCTCAGTCACTGTTGCTTCAAATATTTCTTCTGTTTCCTTCTTTCATTCTTCTCCTGGTATCCCATTACAGATATGTTATACCTTTTGTAATTGTCTTACAGTTCTGGAATATTCTGTTCTGCCTTTTTTCTTCTATGTGTATTTGAGTTCTGGAAGTTTCTATTGACATCTCTTCAGGCTCACTAGTTATTTCCTCAGCCATGTCTAGTCCATTGATGAGCCCATCAAAGGCATTCTTCATTTTTGTTACAGTGTTTTTGATTTCTAGCATTTCCTTTCTTAGAGTTTCTATCCCTCTGCTTATATTACCCATCTGTTCTTACATGTTGTCCACTTTTTCTATTAGAGCCCTTAGCATATTAATCACAGTTGTTTTCAATTCCCAGTTTGATAATCCCAACATTTCTACTATATCTGAGTCTGGGTCTGATGCTTGCTCTGTCTCTTCAAACTGTGATTTTGTCTTTTACTATGACTTGTAATGTTTGGCTGAAAGCAGGACATAATATACTGGGTAAGACAAACTGAGGTAAATAGGCATTTAGTGTCAAGTTTTATGTTTATCTGATTAGGGGTAGTCTGTATTTACTATGTGATGTAGGTGTAGGTGTTGGGGGCTAAAATTTCTTCCAGTATCCTTGTTCTTGTCTTCTCTGTCGTCTTTGGGTTTCCCTTGAGATTTCTTCTTAAATAAAGCCTGAGATTTGAAGTTCTTTTGCCTGTAACTCCCTATTATTATATAGGAGCTCTATTGATGTGGTGCTAAGCTATGGGGGAAGGAAGAGAAACATTCTATAATCCTATGATTTGACTCAGTCTTTTAATGATCCTGTGTCCCTGGGCTGTGACCTTCACAGTGTTTCTCAGGCTATTTCCCTACCTGCTTTAGGTGAGACAGAAAGACTAGAGAGAACTGGAGTTGTGTATTTCTCTTCCCTCAGGTCAGTTAGACTCTGGTTAAATCCAGCTCAGCTAAACTCTGGTAAAACATTTTCTCTTGAAAGCAGCCATTTAGAACAGAATCCTCTGGATGTATTTTTAAATGGTGACTTTTCCCATTCCCTTATCAGAAGCTTCAGGGTTTTTCTCCAGTCTTCACTGTGAAAACATGGTAGAGTTCTTGGACGTAAACAATTAAAAAGTTTTGAGGTCTCTTTAAGACCAGACCCCTCTGGGTTTTTTATTTCTCAGATTTGTCCACACTGAGCCTCCAGCAATTTGTCAATCACAGTTTAGGTTTTCCTACCCCAGCATTGGCTCCCATGATCTGCTCCTGGACTCTGCCCTGGTAAGTTGATTCTCTGTATCCACCTCTCTGTCTCTCCAATTTGGAGGGTAGTTGTTTGCTCTGTGACCTTGATTCTCTGATATATCTAAGAAAAGATGTTAATTTTCAGTTTGGTCAGCATTTTCTTGCTGTGATGTTGGGAGTGAAGACTTCCAAGACTGATTTTACAGGATTTCTAGAGATCAAATGACTGAATTTGTATTTGAGGCAGTTCCTACAATAGCTGGTGTCATAGTAATGGGTTGATCAGGTAAAATTACCATTTTTCCTCTTCCTCAAAATGTCAAGGATTACCTATAATGGTAGCTGTTTTTATAGATGCAAAAAAGTTATTTGATTGGATTTACCCTTCACTTATGAAGACAACTACTAGAATAAGAATAGGCTAATGTCTAATATGATAAAGGATATTTATATAAAATATTAGCAAACATTATATACAATAGTAAAACTGTGAGAGTGATGCCATTATGAGTTCCAAAACAATGATATCTACTCTTGTGTTCATAATTTAATCCTGTTTTAAAAGTTTTATCCAAAGGAGTCAGAAGATAACATGAGTTATAAATATTGGAAAGGAAGAAAATAAATTTTCATTAGTTGCATGTTCTCTTGGGAAGGCAAAAAGAGAAGCAACTTAAGAAATATTAAAAACCTCATGAGAATTTAGAAAATATGTCCTTTATTAAATAAAGAGGCAGAATTAAATTTCATTACTGAATATCTGCAAAAATCAGGCTGAAAACAATGTAAAGGATACAATTTATAACAAAAATAAAAATAATAATACATCTTAGCACAAACAATAAAACAAGACCAGTTTCTTTTTTAAAATAGACAGAAATTTACAGGTGAGTAGAAAATAAAATATGAATAAATGATGATCCATAGCATGTTTCTAGATGCAAAACTCTTTTTTTGTAAAGGCATTTAGTCTCTCCTAGGTAATCTACAAAATTAGTTTATATCAAAAATTTAGTGTTCACATATTGGATAATTAAAGTCATTAAAATATTAATCTTTTTATGCATTCTCCAAAAGCCATTTAATCCAAGAAGGAGAGCATAAAAAATTCCTCATATCCCAAAGGAAAAAGAATGCTAAAAATTTCAATGACATGTATGTAGCAAAAAAACATTCTGAAATCATTATAGCCAGTTGTAGAATACACACCAGAACCGAGAATCAGACAAATAAAATAGGATAGGGCAGTGGCACAGTACCAGTAGCTGAAGAGAAGCAAAATTACATCTAACCCCCAAAAAGAATTCTACCCTGTGTGGAGAAATGCTTAAAATAAATCTGAGACTGATTCAATCAGAAAATTGCTTGATGGGGAAACAAAGGAAGATCTAGAGTTCTTAGGAACAGACGTGACAGTCTTGTATGGCATCATTTCTAGGAGCGGAGTCATTAACTTAGAACAGAGAGATACCTCTTAGATACTTGGAAGTAAAAGAAAAGAAAGAAGGAAGTAACAGAAATTCATGGTTCTACAGAAACAAGATAATCATAAAACCAAAAGATGCAACTGTCTCCCACAAACAAGCACTATTCATTACTAAAACTATAATTCACTACATGGGAGGCAATTCTCCATGGGTTTTTGTAATGTTTCTACTCATATTTGGGGAAGAAACACTATTAGCCCTTTTTCTGGCCTATCTTTTTAAGGAAAGTTGAATAGCAAAGAATTTGGAAGATAGAGAAAATACTCACCTCTGGACAATGGTTGGGCAGGTTTGTTTGAAGCCCACTTGAAAAGATTTGGGATTACTAAAATCTCGGCTCCACAGGTGTGATGCAAACTCACTGGATGCAAAGCATCCCGGGACCATTCCATCTTACCCCCGTGGGACCTTAGGAGCAAGTGAAACTGACATGACCAGGAAGCACGCAATCCTTGCTGTGCTGTGAGTGGTAAAGCCTTTTGTTTTTGTCTTCTGCTAGCATCTATAAAACTATGGCAGGCTCACTGACTGATTTGCACGTATTGTAAGCTCTCTGATTCTTCACAGTACTTATGTTCACTACACATGGCAATAGGGAGGTTTCATACTAGGAATATACCTCTTGATATTGCTGGTCCTGAGAAATTGAGACACTTGAAAAAGAACCAAAAAAGGAAGGCAATATCTGTACAAAGCTTCTATAAGAATAAAATAGAAAATGGTAACTAAAACACATTAACTGATGGAGATACCGATAAACAAGCAAATCAAGAGAGCATTGTAAAGTAAAACTCATGAAAAAATGCACTTAAAAACTCACAATGGAAATAGTCAAAAATAGGTGAAACAGAAAATGGAGAAAAACACAAAATTATTGCCAAAGCCTGAGTAAAGACGTCCACAGGACAATAAATTTGCTTGAAAACTTTAAAAGGGATTGAGAAAAGGAATGAAAAATGCCAAGAAAAGAAAATCAAAAGAAAGAGTTTTTAGAAAATTAAAGAAAACTACGTACGTATGTAAGATAATCAACCCTAATTGTAAAGAGCTAAGAAACCTATAACTGGTATTCTATAATTGACTTAACTTTAACTCAATATTTTCTAGTCAATTAAAAAAAAGTGTGAAACATACTGAATTACCTTAATCAGTTACCTATTCCAGGTTGCGTTCTCCAGGAGCCAGACTCTGAGAGTTTAGATAGATTTGAATATGCAGACTATTGACTAGGGAGCGTCTTTGGGAGCAACACCTGTGGAAGGGAGGAGATGCTCTTGGATTGGAAATGGACTATCAGAGTTGTCCCACTCTGGGACAAAATGGCTTGAACTTCACATCCTCCACCTCCATCAGTTCACTGGATTGCCTGGGGAAGAGTATGACCTTGGGCAAGGAAGCTCTGTGCAGCTGAGGCAAGTCTTAAGGGACTAAGAGCTGAAGGCTGTTGCATTCCAGGACATTATGTCCCAAACAAGTGGGAAAACAAGGCCTTCAGGAAAGGGAGATAAGGGTGGTGTATCACTATGTCTACCATACCAACAAAATGTTTATTATCTAAATGAAAGTCATTTTTTTCAATCATTTTTAATAAAATTTTTCAAACATATGGCAGAAATTTACAGTTATCTATATAGCCACCACACAAAATTTATCATTTACCTTTTACCATACTGCTTTATCACATATGTATCTGTCTATCTCTCCATCTCTCATCAGTATGCTTCCACCAAAACATTTCCAATGCATATCATTAACTATGATATCGTTATTTGTTTAAAATTTTATGTAAAATTTACATAAAATTAAATACACAAATCTTGAGTGTATGTTTGCTGAGTTTTGACAAATGCGTACATCTATGAAACCCAAACCTCTATCAAAACATAGACGATTGCTGTCAACCCTGAAAGTTCCTTCACTTCTCTTCCAAGTTAATCCTTGAGCCCACCAAGAAGAAACCACTGCCCTGATATTTTTTGACCATCGTTAAGTTTTTCCTGTTCTAGAATTTCACATAAATGAAATCTTATAGTGTATACTCTTTTGTGTAAGGCTTTTGGCGCCTTAATGTACTGTTTTTGAGTTTCGCTGGTGTTGTGTGGTTATCAGCAGTCTGTACTTTTGTGTGTCCAACTACTATTCTACTGCTGTGTCAACTTTGTTAGTGATTTTCCTATAGATAAACTCGTGGGCTGTTTCCAGTTTTTAGCTTTATGAATATAGCTGCTAAGAACATTCACGTACAAATCTTTTTGTAAATATGTTTTCATTTCCCTTGGATAAATACCTGAGTGGAATTGCAGGGTCATAGGAGAGGTCTATGTTTAGTTTTATAAAGAACAGCCAGGCTTTTTCCCAAAGCAATTGTATCATTTTATATTCTGATAATATTTGAGAGTTTCATTTCTTCCACATGCATGCCAACATTTATAGTTGTTAGTCTTTATATATATTTAGACATTTTGATGCTAGTGTAGTGCTATCTTATAATGCTTTAAGTATTCATGACAGCTAATGTTGTTGAGTACTCTTCCATGTGCTTATTGATTCTTTGTATATTTTCTTTTGTGAGGTAATTATTCAAATATTTACCCAGTCTTTATTGGATTGTTTATCTTTTTACTGTTGCATTGTAAGAATTATCTATATATCCTCGATACCCAACCTTTGTCAGGTACATATGTTGTGAATATTTTCATCAGTCTGTGGTCTGCTTATTTTTTAAGTATGGTCTTAGGTAAACAAAAGTTTTTGATTTTGATGATTTTCATTATCAATTTTTTTGTGATTATTGATTTAGGTGAGGTGTCCAAGAAAACTTTTTTTACACTTAAGTTATGAAAATACTCTCTAATGAATTCTAAAATATTAAATGGAAAATTTCAGAAAGAAACAATTCATAAGTTTTAAATCGCCTGCAGTTCTGAGAAGCGTGATAAAATCTCTCACCATCCCTCCTGGGACATGAATGTATATGCTACCACACTGTACATGCTACCTGCCCATTAGTCACTTAGTAGCCATCTCAGTTATCCAACAAATTGTCTTGAAATCACAGTGCTTGTTTTCAAGTAACACTTATGTTACTTAATAATGGCCCCAAAGCACCAGAGTAGTGATGGTGGCAATTCGGATATGCCAAAGAGAAATCATGAAGTGCTTCCTTTAAGTGAAAAGGTTTAAGTTCTCAATAAGGAAAGAAAAAACTTTTTATGCTGAGGTTGCTAAGATCTACGGTAGCTTGTATTACAGTATATTATAATTATTCTATTTTATTGTTATTGTTAATTTCTTACTGTGCCTAATTTATTAATTAAACATTATTATAGATATGTATGTATAGGAAAAAACATAGTATATATAGGGTTCAGTATCATCTGTAGTTTCAGGTGTCCACTGAGGGTCTTAACATATCCCCTGCAAATAAGAGTGGACCACTGAATACTTCTTTTCATTATTGGTTGTTCTGGAGATTACATTATACATCTTTAATTTTTCACACTCTATTTAGAGTTAATAGTGTATCACTTCACTTTTTTGAAAAAATCCGCATTCTTCTCCTTCATTATGGTCAGAAGAGATAGAACATTGACAATGGTGGAGCAGTAGTTTTCAAACTTTTTCGCATGTGTTTGAAATGTTCTTTTAAATAAAATCTTGTGACAATCTAAAAACCAGATTAATGCAGGGCATCTAACTGCAGTGGAAACAGATGTGAGGCTACCTCAAGTGCTTCTGGAGAACCACTTCTGGGGATTCTTTGAACCATTTGAGGTTCACTAATGTAAGGGTTGGATTTAGTAACCCATAAGAACCCCTTCTGATTCTAAAATTATTTTACATTATCCTTTGTGTATGTAGAGTCTGACATGGTGATGTGCAAGTTTTAGGAACAGGAGTGTGGGCATTTCGAGGTCATGGTTGAGTACTCATGTAATCCTGCTATCAGTCCCTTCAGGATTATTGCTCTTATCAGTGCCCAGGCTCCACAGATGTGCCTACCATGCTAAAGACACCCATGGTTCTCAATTTATTAATTTTCAGTGAGGCATTATTGCCACAGAAGCTGTAAAACTTGATGTTTAAGTGATGAAAGACATCCTCTCCTATTAAGGGAGACGAACAAGGAGCCAAACTGTCATCTGACAGTTTACTATTCTAGTGAGTGTAGAATTAAAGTAAAAGAGGTGTAAACATTCTAACAGAAAGTCCTTAGGCTATGATTACTTGAGACTGTTTCCTAATACAGTGAAAATCTTTTCACGGAATTTTTGAAATCTGAGTCAGGCTCCCACTTGGTCAGTGCTAAATGCACCCTAACCAATTTCTGCCTTTAATCTTCAAGGTTGTGTCATCTTTAGGTGATAAGTTAATTTTTTCCTGTATCTTTATATGTGCAGTATTCATTTCTTAGGGCTGCTGGAACAAATTAGCATATGCTTGGTGACTTAAAGCAACAATAATTTAATTCCCTCACAGTTCTGCAGGCTAGAACTCCAAAATTAAGGTGTTGGCTGAGTTGTGCTCTCTCTTTGAAGGCTCTAGGGAAGACTCCTTTCTTCCTCTTCCTAGGTTGCAGTGATTTCTAACAATCCTTGACTTGAAGCTGCTTCACTCCAATTCCTGGGTCCCCTTTCACATAGTGTTCTTCCTTCGTGTGTCTCTCTGTCTGCAAATAGCATTCTCCTCCCTGCGTCTGTGTCTCTGCATCCAAATTTCCCTCTTCTTATAAAGATGCCAATCTTATTGGATTTAGGACCCACCCTAATCCAGTATGATCTCATCTTAACTCGATTACATCTGCAATTACACTCTTTCCAAATATGGTCATATTCACACATTCCAAGTGGACATGAATTTGGGGGCTGATGATTCAAGCCAGTACATATGCCCATCACATTGTCTAGTCAAGCTTTAATCCTTGTACACATAATCGTATCTTGCCTTATTCTGCACTGAGATTCAAGGGAAATTTTCAACCACCAGTTTACAAGTTATTTTGAGGGTGGATATCCTCCAGTTTCCATTCTCTTCTTTTCCATGTTCCACCTCATTGTTGACATCCTTCCTCCTCACTCTAACCTAGTGCCCTTGTGCTTCTTACCTGTCCTGTTTCTCAAATGCAGCTATCTCAGCCACATCTGACTTCTAAAGTTTCTCATCCTGCCTGAGACATATTTCTCTCCTCTTTCTGCCCTCAACTTCTTCCTAGAGGGGAGCTAATTTATTTTTAATGTTTAATTTAAATTACAATTGGCTTTAAATGCTCAAGTGGAGAAGGATGGGTACCAGGCAGGAAACAAGGAGATCGTCCTGTAAGAGGTCATGTACATAATTCCAGAAGTTCAGATAATTTGGAAAAGCATATTTTAAAATAATTATTTTGCTTTGCTTTTTAGTAATCATGTGATGTAATTTATTATAAGGTTTCAAATTAATATAAAGATAAATATGAAAAATGCCTGTTTATCAAAAGTTAGCATGGATTTAAAAAGATTGAGAAACACTAACCATACATTGTTCTCTTCGAATATATTTTCCCCTGAAACAGGTGTTGAATTTTTTGCTTAAAGTATAACGTTAACAAACTTTAGGAGATGACTGAAATAAAGACACTGATTACAAAACCTATGATACTCAAAGAAATGTGTGAGTTATCCAAATCAAATAAGTAATCTTAAATATAACTAATTCAGGTTAAAAGTTGTTTCTTGACGTCTACACATACCCAATAATCTGCTCATATTCTTAACAAAGAACTTCAGTAGCTTACTGCGAGGGGGTGATGGCGTGGCTGAGATTATCAGCAATTTATAGCCCATGGTGCACTTCACATCATACTCTGTATATTCAGTCACAGGAACTCTGTGGTCCATTGAGACTGAGCAGTAGTGATCTGAGACTAGTTTTTCTGCTGGTCTTTAACTGGTCTCTGACAAAGAGTCAAAAAAAATCTTGGCATTTGTAGTTGGACATTAATGATTTCAACTCTTTGGGGGTGTAGGTGAAGCATAAATTTTAATTGCATCCTCCTTAGCCAGGGTTAAGTCTCCCCACTAATAAAGAGAACGTGAGAGCCACTCAACATTCACATATGAACATGGCTGCATTGTTGTCCACTCATCGTCTTAAAGGCTTAATTGTCATTAAATGTCTGAAGTAGTTACATAACATGCTCCCATTTTTTTTCTTTATTTAATCTTACAAAATGAATAATATACTTTTATAGCATTCATGATGTGGAGACTGGATAGAGGTCTCAAAAGTATCCCTTGAGAAGGTCAAATATCAATGCTCTCTGCCTATGTTTATTTCACATTAAGAAAATAGACTTTTTTGGTTGGACCACCACAAATTACTCTGCAAGAAATATACCTCACATTGAGACTCCTGAAATCAAAGGGAGCTCTGTTTACCATCTCTGCTCTCCTCACTTATGCTCTGCCAAATCTTACCTGATTCTAAGTGAAAGCAATCCACAGCAGGAGAGTGTGTAGTACTGTGGCTAGGATTAATCATTGTTAGAAGATTTGAGCTTCAATCGGGATTGGTAGAATGCTTGCGAGGCTGTCTTGGGCAAGTTTCCTGGCTTCTTGAAGCCTCAGTTTCTGTAGCTCCATACCAGGTATAACCACAATGACATCTCATGGGTTTATATTAAAAATAAAAATGAAATATTGCATTCAGATCTTTTAGCACCCTCAGGAAAAGTTAGCTATTATTTAAAATTTCTCTCTTTTTTAAGAAATCTTCTTCTCCACTTATGATATATAAAATTCAAAAGGCCTGTGAGTAAAGATTGGAGAAACATTGATTCTACTTATACTTATGCTAAATTATGCTGTGATACATAACAAAAATCACATAGCAAATATTTAAGCGTAATCAAAGATAGCATGTAGCAATAGCAGCCCAAGTGGATCAACAAAGAATTAAGCATTCCCCTGATGACACAAAAGTTGTTTATAGTAGATGACAGTGGTGGTGGTAGTGGTGGTGGTGGTAGGGATGATGATGTGAGCATCTAAAAAGAACAAAGTGTACAACTTATCTGACTAGAATTATATCTCCAAATAAAGTCTTGAGAAATTTCAATTAGACATAGCAAACGTTCCTGGAATTTAATGAGGGAATACCTCATCTTGAGGGTTTAGCTGAACTACTCCATAGTATTGCTGCCATGGTATACATTTTCTTTGGCCAAGTGGCCTGTAGGGGCCTTGAACTGACACTAGTCCCCTCATCCCACTGCATGGCCTAGATAACAGCCCACAAAGTCACAAGCAAATATAAGTTCCTGATGTGACTTCCCCAATGGCCCTTGTGATCAATAGGCTCTCCCACTTCCCAGGGCCTTCTCCTGTGTGTCCTTAGGTAAAACCCCCATGTAGCTTACCAAAACCCTGCTCTTTTGGGTTTGAGTTGACTAATCCGGCCCAGGAACACCAAAGCACTCCACCCATTGACCATAATAAAGACAAGTGCCCCAACTCCTGCCTCGCTCTCTGCCTGCACTCTGCCTTGACCTACCCGTGTGGCCCTCAAGGCACGCTGTGTGCTTCCTCTAGGACCTGTGAGTAATAAGTGTCTCTATTTTACTTTCTTTTGTGGTTTTTGTTGAACAGTGGCTCACATCAAGCATCCTGTGCTCCACTTAACATATGTTAATTTAACAGAGTCATAACACCTTAAAATCGTAATACTCACTGCATGGTTCACTATGAAGGAATGGGAAGAACGAAAACTTGAAGCAGAAAACCATACAGCATCAGAAATAGCTTGAAAAAATGGCACACAGGTTTATAGATGAGAACGTGACAATTTTATGTTTTTCTTTTGATTATGTATGAATTATCTGGTGGTGTCTAAATCTCAAACATCTTCTAAACTGAGTGTTCCTATTTTAAAGATAAGATAGCTGAGGGATACAAGATACCTGATATAACTAAAAAAGTCACTTTTCCTCTAGTTTCTCTTGGGTATTATACGTAATATTACAATATGAACTACAAAGAAAGTTGAAATGAGAAAGAGCCAAATAACTGCTAGCAAATATCTAAAGGAGAAAATAACAGAGGGAAAAGACAAAGATTTTTCAGAGATGACTCTACATAAGAAAACAAGTCAGGTCTTTTCAGAGAGCATAGTTTTGATTTTTAATGCTTTTGCCATAAAACTATCTTCCCCTAAGAAACTATTCTTATCGTATTGATATTAAAGCAATATAATACTTAGCTTAAAATTATTCACTTGTGTCCTGTACTCCCTCTGTATCTTGAAAGGGATAAACACTTACTTCCTTTGTTGAAGATAAATAAAAATTTGGAATACAATTCAGGTCATAAGGTACTGTCTTAGAGTTGAAGTATCTGATTTTTCTTCAATCATTCAATAAAAACATTTCTCCACAGCTACAATTTGTGATGTAGGTTACAATGACTTTTAAAATTATATTCAAAGGTGCTCCTATGCCATTCAGAATAACAGGGACCCATCTTCAACGTACCCCAATGCTGTTGAGGTGTCAAGGAGGGGAAGTGTTCTATAGTCCTACAATTAGATCTCGGTGAGCCTGTATCCGTGGACCATGACCTTCACTAGCGCTTCTCAGTTACTTGCCCCCTCCTGCCTAGGTGAAAAAGGATGGTTAGAGGGGGCTGGAGTTGGGTATTTCCCTCCCCTCAGGTGGGTTAGGCTCTGATAATACCCTGGAAGGTTATGTTCTGGTTAAATAGTTTCTCTTGAGGGCAGATATGGTTAAGAAGAAGAGAAGGCTCTGAAGTATTTCCAAATGGTTCCTTTCCCCCTCCCTCTGCCAGAAGCATGAGAAAAATTTTTGTCTGATGTTCACTGTGAAGACCTAGTAGAACTCCTGGATACAAAACTCACAAAAATGTGAGGGCCTCTCCATTCACGGCTCCTCCTGGAGTTTTTAACTCTCAGAGTTGTCCACACTGAGCCTCAGCAACTACTTCACTAAAGTTTGGGTTTCCTCACCCTGGCACTTGTTTCTGCAGAGGTCTCTGCTCTAGTAAGTTATGATTCTCTGTATCCGCCTGTCTCTCTCCCCGACTTTTGAGGCTGCGGTTTGCTGTATGACTGCATTTCTCTGTCAGATCTAAGAGGAGTTGTTGATTTTTCACTTTGTTCAGTTTTTTACTTGTTGTTGGGACAGAGTGGTGACCTTTAAGATTCTTCCATGCTGAAGCAGAAACGTGAAGTCGAGGCTGGAAGAATTTTGAGGGGCACAATAGAGAAAGCCTAAATTGTCTCAACCAGAGTTAGTAAAAAATCTAGACTTTTAGGACGCTGCTGCTGAGAGCTCAAAAGGATATGAGGAAAATGTTATTGGAAAGTGGAACAAAGGGGATGGTCGTCAGGGAGCAATAGATAACAGAAAAAATTGCCTCCTGCAATTATGTGGAAAACAGAGCATGTAAATGATGAACTTGATCATACAGTGAAGGAGAATTCCAAGCAAATTGCTAAAGGTTCTGCCCGGTTTCTTCTTCCTGCTTGTAGGGATGCTTTCTGGAGCCTATGGCAAGACTGTATAGGTAGACAAGAGCACATGTCCTTAGAATGTTGGAGCAAAACTGTAGATTCTCTGTAGACAACTACTCTCCCTTTAGAAACAGCTTTTGCCTTGTAACTGGGCCTTAGTAGAGACTGACTGCTTGACCGTAGACCATGATGTTACCGTGTAAACTGAACTGCCCATCACGAACTGGATGATGTCTGACCCACCAAGTCATAAGATTGGGAGTGCACAGCAGCATGCCACCATCAAATATAAGTGGTATGTATGAGCGCAGACTCAAACAAACCCAGAATGCACAAACTAAGTTGCATGAGGAAGTGGCCGTTCATGGCCCCTATTCCTGATATATTGCTTTTCTCTCTCTCAGTCAACACCTATGGTCTCCTGAGAAGTTCCCTATGACCAGTTTACTGAGGAAATAAAAACTTGAGTCTGTTCACCCGATGGTGCAGGTACCACCTGAGGGTCAACTGTTGCAATAGCTCATCCCCACTCTGAGACAGCTCTGAATAACAGTGGTGAAGGAAAATCATCGAAGTGGACAGAACTTCAAACAGCCCATTAGTTATTCATTTTTCCTGGAAAGATAGATGGACAGTGGTACAAATCTATATCAATTCATAGGCTGTGGCCAATGGTTTGGCTGGATGGTTAGGGACTTAGAAAGAACACAATTGGAAAATTGATGGCAAGGAGTTCTGGGGACAAGGTATGAGAACAGACATCTCTAAATGGATATAGAATGTCAAGATATTTGTGTCACATGTGAATGCTCACCAAAAGATGACCTAAAAAGTAAAGAATTTAAGTAATCAGAGGGATGCCAATCAGTGGATGCCAGTCAGCCTCTTTCTCAAGCCTCTCCTGTTGTCCAATGGGTTCATCAACAAAGTGGTCATAGTGGCAAGAATAGAGGTTAGGCACAGGCTCAGCAACATAGTCTTTCACTCACCAAGGATAACCTGGATATAGTCACAGCGGAGTGGCCAATCTGCCAGCCTCAGAGGCCAACATCAAGTACTATTCCTTAGGATGATCAGCCAGCCACTTGGTGTCAGGTTGATTACATTGGACTACTTCCATTATGGAAGGGATAGCACTGTGTTCTTACTGGAATAGATATTGACTCTGGATATGGAGTAGATTTCCTGCCTGCAATGTTTCTCCCAAATCTACCATCCATACACTAATTGGATGCCATATCCACTGTTATAGTACTCCAGGAAGTATTGCTTATGACCAAGAAATCCATTTCACAGCAAATAAAGTGTGGCAATGGGCCCATGCTCATGGAATTCACTGATATTACCAGGTTCCATAATTCCAAAGCAGAAAGGTGGAATATCCTTTTGAAGTCTTAGTTACAGTACCAGATATGTAACAATACCTTGCAGGGCTGGGGCAATGTCCTCAAGGACGTGTTATGTGCTCTAAATATACATCTAATATATGGTGCTATTTCTCCCCTAGTATGACCTACCACAAAACATTTCTCCCAGTGCCTATGACTTTATGCTCTGCCGGTCTAGAGGTCTTAGTTCCAATGGGAAGAATACTTCCACCAGGAGACGGCAATGACTCTATTAAACTTGAAATTTAGACTGACACCTGGACACTTTAGTCTTCTCTTGTCTCTGAATCAACAGGCAAAGAAAGGTGTTACTGTACTGCCTGGGGTAATTGATCCTGACTGTGAAGGGGTAATTGAGTTTCTATTAAACAAGGGGAATAAAGAAGAGTACATCTGGAATACAGGTGATATTCTGTCTTGCGATGAAAGTAAATGGAAAACTAAAGCCCACTTCAAGCAAGGCTATGAACCATACCCTTCAAAAATGACAATGTGGATCACTCTACTAGGCGAAGAACCATGATCGGCTGGAGTATTTACTGAGGCCAAAGGGAATACAGAATGGGTAGTGGAAAAAGTAGTTATAAATGCTAGCTGTGATCACAAGACCTGCTGCATAAATTAGGACTTATGTAATAGTTTTAGTTATATGTTTTTAATTTTGATTTGGTCTGCATACATATTAGCCAACTATTTTTATCTTTCTCCTCTCATCTAAGATGCAGTAATAAAATAATCCATTTATATTTCAATAGTTAAATTATAGAATATCAAAGGGGTAATGCAAATCAGCTACGAGAAGAGTGAGAGAATATTTTTGTTCAAAGATTTTGCATCTCTTCTGCAGATACGTTTAGTGTGTTTTTGGTGTATGTGGGACAGTTGTTATGTTAAGTAAAAGTATTACTTTTTATTGTCTTTTATTTGAAGATTAAGTTTGGTTTAAGGATATATATACACATAGCAGGTTGACAAAAAATGGATTCTAATGGTTTAGTAATGTGTCCACATGGGTTGGCTGAACTATATCCCCAAGAATTTCCTCTCTGGTAGGTTTTCAGTTAGGGTAGAATATAAGGGAGTTTCTTAAGTGAAAATTAAAGAATGTAGGGAAAAAACAGCCACGTATAGCATATATACACCTTCTCAAAGTTATTCCATCAAACATTAGTCTACATGTTGCTGTAAGGGAATTTTTCATATGTAATTACAGTCCCAAATTAGTTGATTTTGAATTAACCAAAATGGAATATTATCCTGGTTACATAATGCCTGAATAAATGTGGGCTGGGAAGAAGGAAATAGTCCCTTCCTGAACATTGGAGACTCTAAGCCACAGCTGGGACTATCATTTCTCTCCCTTGGATCCTCTGAATCTTCCCACGCTGACTGCTTGCTTGTGGACTTGGGATTATTTAGCTTGCAACCTTGTAATAAATACACACACACACACACACATTTACACACGCATGTATATATGCATGCACGTATATCTCCTACTGGTTCTGCTCCTCTGGTTAAACCGTGACTGATATACTATATATTCATCTTTTCAGGCTTAATCACAAATACTTCGTATGGGCATGGTAGGAAGAGCCATGCATGCAAGCCATATGCATCAGAGCAGGGATGCAAAGAAACGGATGCAGTGGAGATCCTTCTCTGGCAAGGACACTAGCAACACTCAGTGTTTGCAGTGCCAGAGCACAAATCTTGCATCCAGTGCCCTTTTAATTGATGACGTGTGCTGCAATTTCAATGGCCTAGTAGTGATAACAGGGAGTCTTCTGTAGAATAGGTCTGTGGTGGGATTATATCTGCGTGGCCTTCTTAGTTCTTGACCATTTTCTACCCCAGTACTCCAGTATTTCCGAATCATCTGTGAATTGCATCATATGCCTTCAACACATTTCTGGTTAAATAAGCCACCAGTTTCTGTTGCTTACGACTAGAAACCTGACTGCTATACTTGCCACCTAGACTCAACCCCCTAAAATCAGAAACGATTTATTCTGCTTCTTTTCTGTCCCTTTCTAGTGTTACCTAAGAAATGCTTCTTGCATGCATCCATGAATATAGGAACGTGGTTCTTGCAATTGTTGCTGTATTTGGGTTAATTTTTTGCTGCTCCTTTTGTTTTGTTGTTGCTGTTTGTTTTGTTTTGGTCATTCTTCCTTTTTTTTAGTAGAGTGGTTAAATGTAAAGTCTCTAAAGTCAGACCAAATGGATTTGAATATTGGTTTTAAATTTTACTAGTTTTGTGACCTTTGGCACAGCACCAAAACTCCATATGGCTACGCTTTTTCATATTAAACATTGGCATGATTGTAGTATCTAACACAAAAGGTAGCCAGTTATTAAATTTTAATCAAATAGTACAAATTAATGACTTATTTGCTATTTTTGTTGCTATTCTTACAATCATTTATTGAGCACCTGCTAGTTGTTTGTATTCTTATATTTTCATATTAAAATTTCTATAAGGGAAGTTTTATAATGTAATTTCACTAAACCAAAATGTCCAATATGCTGTAATATATCCATAAAGCAAATCTTGTTTATATCGTATTTTTAAATCCTAAAAATAAACACATTTGTGTGAAATCTGTATATAAGAGAGTATTTCCGTTCCTGGCCATGGGGTGAAATTTTTTTCTATTTGAGTGCAGTTTGTTAAAATTATATGGAGACACTTATTAGAGGATTTAATGGTATTACTATGTAAGTTTGTCTGCACCACTCTTTGCAGTAGTTGTTCACAGGTTTAAGTACTGAGTTTATCCACAAAGCATTTTGATGGGAAGCAATAAAATAATTCATGCAAACAAATATAACATTTGCAGAAAGCCTAAAATAAATATGGCCACTGCTAAAAATATGTAATGCAGAAGCATAAAATATGTATGAAATTATGTAAATAGGCTGGAAAAAGAATTCCAACTAAACTTGACTACTAGTTTTCTGAAGGCTTGCCAAACTCCAAATAAAAGCTGTATTGAGTAGAATGTTTAGACATCTGGATACTTTTTCTTTAAATTCCAGAAAAATATTCTGCATTTGGTTTGAAATGTGGCTACCTAAGTCGTTATTTCCACTACAGTCAAAATAGTTATTCTTTGTAATTTCCTGTTTGTCATATTACTTCTTTTCAACCAGCTGATGATCAAAGATACTCACAATATTTTTTTAAACTGTTTTTCCTGCCTAATTTTCTAGTTAGTGTTTTAACAGGCTTGCATTGGCAAGCCAACTTTTCCTTTGACCTATTCAGGCTTTCAATCTTTAGACTTCACTCTGCTGCCAGAGCTATGCAATTTATTAAAATTAAATCGAACACTGCAAAAAATATTAACAAAGTTCAGCAGTTCACCAAATTTAATGTTGAAAATTATTTTTCCAGTCATGTTCATGTCGCAGGAAATTCTTTGAATACTGAATCTATCTTGGACAATTTCAATCTATAATAAAACCAGGAAGTAGGCCTTATACTATTAAGTGACTTTCTTCTTCAAAATCCCGTATGTTAACCTCTGGAAAACTAAATGTGTTTAGTTTAGTTCTGTTACATAAACCACATTTGGTGTCCTTATTATTTCACTGAGAATCTCCCAGTCTGAGCCCTAGCTCAGTCAACATTTACTTAATCACATATTAATAAAATGCAGACAGTTAGAGTGGTATTCGAGACGCGGCTTTACACAGTTAATCCAACTTCTGAATAAAGAAATTGGAATTCACACAAGTTAAACATATGTTCAGTGGAAAATAATGTGTCTCCACAACATGTTCAATCTACTTCAGTGTTCTCACTTATTTCTAAATGACAACCAACATGTGCATAAAACAACATGGTAGATATAAAAGAATGCTCCATCTGAAAATAGAAATATTGTTGGCTCACTTTTAAAAACTATTCAAAACTTGGACTTACAAATTACCTATGTGTGATGGCACATAAAGAGTGTGTTATCCTTTATTACATTACACAGAGTTTTCTGAGTGTAGTCTCTGTGGAAAATATTAAGCCTATACATTGCTCTTTGTCACAATAACATGTCAGCACATATCATCATCAAAGAATTGAGCTGTTTTCTTTTCATTTTTTGTTTATGGGTAAATAAAAACCATACTTTGAGGTGTTTATTATTATGTCAGAGAACTAGTTTTACATTTAAGAAGAAATAAGTATATCTGTAAAGTAAGTGACATAAACATAAATGTACCCAGACAAATTCTGTGGATATTCTTGCCATAGAAATGTGTTCCTTGTTCCTTGTAGGATATGTCTCTTTTAATTTTATTTAAATTAATTTGCTTTCCATATATAGGAAGAAAATCATTAGAATAAAGAATTTTCATAAAATATCAATAATCAAAGAATTGTGTTTGATATAGATAGACTGTAGTATTAGAAAAATATATATATTGTATTGAAACCTGTCAATGAATACTTTATCAAGTAGTTTATTATGACCTTAATCTGTGAAAATTAAGCTTACATTGGTAATCATTGACTATAAGAATTTACCTCAAGATTGGAGACTATTCAACTAATAATCTCTCTATTATTTCAAACTCTGAATGCTAATAAAAACTATTAATACCTATTTAAATAGATATCCCCTTGTGAAAAAGTATTAGTAGCCTATGTTCTGTATTATGTTTCAGAATATTTTAAAAATCCAATAATTATGACGTCAGCAGAATGATCATTGTAGCCCAATTTTAATACATAGCTCTGTCTTCTCTGTCTTACAATTAGTCCTGTATCTGATTGTGCCCCCTTTAGAGTATCTGTGTATTCCACTTTTTCAAGAAAAACTCAACTTAAACTCGAATTTACAAAGCCGATATGTATATGGTGATGGATGGTAATTAGTCTTTGGGTGCTGAACTGATGTAGTCTACACAGAAATTGAAATATAATGATGTACATCTGAAATTCATATAATGTTATAAACCAATGTTACCTCAATAACAAAAATAAAAGATAAAAATCAAATAAATTTCCTGTGCATAATCCCAATGCCAATGTATAGAGGGGTCTGTGAAGTAATTAACGGACTGGGTCTAAAATATCTTATTTGTAATAATAGCCAATAAAAGGACTTCAAAAGATATAAGAGAGGAAGTACTTTAAAAATAAGCCAGAAGTATAGTGATTTTATTCTCAGTATAAGTAAATTAACCTTAAATTATCACCCTTTAGTCACAGTTCTTCATGATTTTTTTTAATAATAAAATATTTAAGCACTAATTCTATGGACTGGAGATGGAATATGGTTAAAGAAAGCAGATTAATAGTTATATGTTTATTTGATGTTAGAATCTTCTAAATTGGGGCTTGGGAAAGAGATAATTATCATAAAACTAGATAAATTGCTCACCTAAACAGGAGGTCTTTTTTCAGTTTATTGTTAGTTCTAGAAATTTCTACTACCACAGTAGAAATTAGTATTTCTCTTTCATAAACTATTGTTTTCTGGAGACTTCTGATTTTGGCTATTAGTTATTTATCTTGTAACAGACCAGTGCTCCAGTCAAGAACACATAGAAAATCCAGTATAATATTTTTTAAAAATATGTTTGAAGATATTGGTGAGCTGCCAAATCAATCAGAACTTGAGGGGTTAAGACCTTGGAAAGTAGGAAATGTAGAAAAGGGAGAACTTATAGTTCAGAAGCCAATTTTCTTCTGGGATAGTTGCTAATTATTGATGTTATGCTGGATCTCAAGGGGTGAGACAAAAGCCCAAAAGTAAGGGTCAACAAAGCTCTTAACAAAAGCAGAAATTTCAGCAGTTATCCAGGGCTAGAGAAGCAGAAAACAGAGTCAGGGCTATCAAAACAACAAAGACTTATAGAACCACAAGTTAACTGAAATGTGAAGTTCAAAGAAGTGAACTTGATATTCAACCACTTTGCTTCTCAGCATTAGAAAAAGTCTTAAACTGCATGGTAAAAGAGCCTCCAAATCTAAGTAAAATCTGAAGAGCAAAGAGGAACTTTATACAAGCTCATGCTCCTGAAGAGAAAAAAATTGAGTTCAGGACATGCTAAAAGAGAAGGTTCTCAGTAAGCACCACAGCTTCTCATTTGAGATCCCTGGAGAGCTGTGTTTTAAGAGCCAGACTAAACCAGAGGTGAGTGGAACCTTACAAAAAGTCTAATCCAACCTTTAATCAGATGGTTATCCAATGAATTAAGGTAATTTTCTCCTAACTCTATGAACCTTTCAGAGGAAAGAATAAATCCTCTCTAGAGGAAGATCACATCATCAAGAACCTCTATTTCTTACCATACAGAAAGCATGACATTCAACCAAAAATTACTAGGTGTATCAAGATACAGGCATACACACACACACACACACACACACACCCCACAGCACATACACACACACCACAAACACAAACAAACAACAGTGGCAACAATAAAAATTAAACAATGGAAACAGGCTTCAATCTAGCAGTCATGGAATTTAAAATAGCTGTGATAAATTTGTTCAAAAATAGATGAAATAGTAGATGAGAATTTCACCAAAAAGTTAAAATTTATAAAAAATAATTAAATGAAGCATATGTAAATTTAAACAAAATTATTAATTAAGACAGATTTGGGAGAAGGTTAGACATAGCAGAAGAGAAAATTAGTGAACTGAAAGATAGATGGGGTGAAAGTATCCAGGACAATGCACAGAGGGAACAAAGAAAAAATACATAAAAGAGCATAAAAAACAATATGTATGTGTAATTGGAATCTTAGAAGAGAAGGAGAGAGAAACAAAGGCAAAAAATATATTTGATTAGATACTGGCAGAGAATTTGCAGAATGATGAAACTATGAAGCAGTATATTCCAAATCTGTATGAACCAAGAAACAAAACCAAAGGATAAATTTAAAAAGCAGATAGTGGGATAAAATTGCATTACTTTTAAAGCAGCAACAACAAGAGGAGTAGCTGACCTCTTAAGGGTAATAATGTAAACTAGTACATACTATAATGTCACCTTTTAAATGCTGAAAGAAAATAACTGACAACCTATGTTCCATAAAACTTTCTCTCAAAATTAAAGAAGAAATTAAAAAGAAATCCATAATAGCAAACCTGAGAGGCAAACTAATCAAAAAGGATAATAAAAAGGGTGCTTCAGGTGAGAGGAAAATGATCCTAGTTGGAAACATGAAAATGTTGAAAGGAATGAAGAGCAGTGGAGATTATAAGTATACAGATCGATCTAAAGGAATATTGAATATACTATATAATAATAATAGTAGAATATATATAATAATAATGGTAATAATTGGGGCATAAAATGTAGAATTAAAATGAATGACCATAACACAAAAGGCAGAAGAGAAAAAACATACAATTAAAATGGTTATGAAGCAGTAGTTTATAACATGGTAAGGATGCATTTTGTAATCTCCAGAGGATATAAAGAATGGTAAAAGAAAGTGTAATTTATAAATTAATAGAGGTGAAAGAGGCTAATATAAAAAGTGAGTCACATAGAAAACTAAATAAGATGATGTACATATAAACCCATACATGTCACTATTTATATTAAATATAAATGGACTAAATGTTCCAATTAAAACATCAGCAGAATGGATAAAAGCAAAATTAAGTGCTTCTTACAAGAGATACAGCTTAAATACAAGGACACAGAAAGTTGCAAATAAAAAAACAGAAAAAAATAAAGAGATGTATGAAAACACTAAGCAAAGAAATCTGGTGTAGTTTAATCCATATTAAACAATATGGATTTAAGGCCATGATGTATAATGCCTGATATCTGCCGGAACAAAATTAAATTATTGCTTTTAGGAAAATATAATTGGTCTTCTAATCATCAAATCAAACTGGTCAGAATTGAATACCACTAAAGATAACTGGTTAAACTCTGACAGCACTTGGTCAGGTTCTGATCAAGGGTAGTGGTGGATGTCTAGAAGATAGTACCTGAGAACTGATATCCGAGAAAAACTGAGAAATTTACAATAATATTTTCATTTTCTTGGTTCTTAAAATTATGGCCTAAATTTTTTAAATAACAAGATTGTATAAATTGTTAATTCTGTATAGAAAATAGATAAGAACACAAATTGTGAAGCTAGATTCAGATTTAGAGTCCAGACCCCTACTTGTCTTTGTGGCCTTAGTGCATTAATTATCCACTGGAAGCTGCAGATAATTTCAGGGATCCAGGTTGCCTAAAAGGGGGTTCTGGCCTCTGCGCAAGCATGTCCCGTTAGCTGGCTAACACTTTGCCCCCATAGGGTGAGGTAATGCCAGAGAACACAACAGAAGGTTTCTCTACAGCAAGATGATCAAAGTAGGGTCTTCCCAGGTCTAAGATGCTGCTCATTTAGAACAGGTCAAGTTTTCGTCTTTAATGTTTACCATGCTTAACTTCTCTCTTTCATTTCTCGAAACCTGAGGACAATTAATGACCATTTATAAATTATTACACTGGCACTGACAAGGAGCAGATAAAGATATAGATGAATTTCTGAAATGCTAAGAAAATGATTTTCATTTCTTTAGATTTGCTTCAAGCATTGCTGTCATATCATCTCTTTAAAAATTTCATTTGATTCTTTAATGCCCAAGGGAAATAATTGCAAAAAGTGGTATTAATAGTAAAGTCATACATACCAGTTTTATCAATGTACTATTTGTATCGGAATCAGCACATGCCCATTAGTAGACATTCATGCTCACAGAGAGTTTTCCTTAAATTAATCCAGGATGATGACAAGTTTAAAATTCTGGGAGCTTTTTAGGCTAAAGAAATATGACATTAACATAAGATAACATGCCAAAAAATATTTTATTCAAACCTAAATGGAAACGGTAGGATTATTTTGTCGGTGTCTTTATTTTGCCCGTATTTGATTATACAGTCAACACTTGATTATCTGTAGGCAATTTTTCATCATATCAGTTAATCTGAGCTACAGCTTGTCTTCACTTTCTTCTTGCCATTGTTATTGAATTTCATTGAAATCCTTTGTTGACTTTTCCCCAACTTTTGTTAATGATCATTTTCAGCCCTGCACTAAGGAAATGCTATTGCTCATTTTAAAAACCCAAGCATGTAGTTATCTTCCCCCCAAACTTTCTTCCTCTACCCTCATTGAGGATAGATGTAAAGGAGAAACAGGAATCTTAGGGAAAAGTTACATGGAGTCTTTCACTCCTTCTGGGAGGTGACAATGGAGAAAGAAAGAGTGGAACAAATAAATAGCAGAAGGAAACTATGTAACTTTGACCATCTTTCTGATTCAGTCCTTCAAAGTGTAGCTTATTATAGTGTCTCTTGGAGGCCAGTGCAGATTAGGTGTTCAATATATTTTATGTTGATCTATATCTATATTTATAACTGTATCTATGTATCTATATCTATATCTGAAATCAAACTCCCAATAGTGGCAGTTTTTCCTGGATTTCACTGCTATTGCTTCAGCTCTTTCCACCAAATTTCAAAACATTTGTTCCATGCTAGTAGCCAGTGCACTAAATTGGAGAGATGAGATATCAGTGAGATACAGAACGCAAAAAGGTGTGTCTGATTGCAATGACAAAGTTGCCTTAGTAGTTGATGATTCAGTGAGGTGAAACCCCTGTCTCAAGAATACAGATTATATTTGTTTTATATATATTATATATTCAGGAGAGTAATAAGCACATTCAGAATTTAAAGGATGAGGTCAATTGGAAGGACCTTATGTTATTAACATAAATTATTTAATTATTGAGGCTTATGAAACACTTTGTAGAAGACAAAGATTTTTAATCAACAAAACTTGACAAAGAAGGGGACTGTGTTTGGGTAAAAAAAACCCTGCTAAATTAAAAAATATCAAAGTAATAGGTAAAAATTCAGAAACATCAAAAGGGGTTTAAGAAAAATTAAATTATATTGTTCTCCTTTGGTTATAAACAATGAATTTTACTCAACTGAATATACTTACATTGCTATGTCTTAATATTTCAATTCTATATAAAGAATACTAAACTCTTTCACATATTAAAAACTACTTTTTCTATAAGTAACTTCAAAACAGATTGAGCTACAGACTGAACTATACCATAACTGATCTTTTGAAATTTGCTTCTGGAAGTACAACTGTTTCTTCTCTGTGTACAAGCAATTTTTTGTGTTTTAAATTAGAATTTGTGATTATACAAACAAAATATGCTGTAGAAATCAATTGAAACAAATGGAAATTGTAAGATCACTTTTGTTATTATAGGCGCAGTCTGATAAATTAGCTTCATCTAGTCTCTAGGAAACCACTTACCACCATAGAAGAGGTTACTTGTACATAAGACCCATTGCTCATAAAGAGTTAATCTAACCCCCATGGTGAAGCACTTTACTCTCAGAAAGCTCTTTCTCTTCACTCCTGTTCACAATAGGAACAGGCCAATTGGTAATAATATACATCTCTGAAGCTGCTGTGATGAATAAACATCTCTCCAAATTACTCAAATTAATTTCAGCAGGTTGCAAAATTTTCTACTATGCATTTTTTTTTTTTAGTCCATCGTTGTTCAGATGAAAGATTTTCACAGACAAAACAGTTCCCTTAGACTTGCATGCCAAAACCTGGATAAACGTAGAAAACTGTGACATTTAAATGTCAAGAAATGGGCCAATAACATGCACAAATATTTTGTTTAGTAATCTTCAGCTACAGTCCCCAATGTTAAACATTCCTATTTCCATCTTAACCCTTTATTCACAATGTGTCATAATTAAATACCACTGACTGTCCTTCCTATTGATCTTTGATACATGTAACAGGCTCCTGGTAAGGAAGGTGTTTTTTGTAATTCTAAGAGTCTTTATTGGTATTATTACTTTAAATTTTTTTTTCACTGTTCTAAAACTTCCCTAAAATAGTGTCTTATGTTAATATAGACATTCCTCTCTTAGGAACTCAAAGCATTAAGAATATGGCATCTCAGCCACCCTCAGTGTGAAGGTAAAAATGGACCTTTTCCTTTTACAGAGGGTAAGCCTGGTAGAAATTTTATACCAAGGGTTTCCACATGTACTGTCAACAACTAAATTAAAGATTTATAGTAATAATCAGAATTGAGGCAGAAAAAATAATGCACTTTTCAAAAAGGACCCCGTGATTGTGTTTAATAATACCAATCATTTCCCTAGTTTATTCTGAAGTTTTATGCTTATAACATAAAGTGCACTTTTATTCATAACCCTAAAGAAATAAGGGTATGTCTGAGAACCTTAAGATGTGAATAATAGAAAATGCTATACCCCGCTCTCTTCTACTCCTCAGAGTTTTGAGTTTTCATGGGATTCTTAGTTTCAGAGAAACTCAGATATTTGTGTTCTTTTAATATGTTTGACGGGGAGACTAACATCCCTGAAAACATTGGAGAATCCTATTTTAAAGGGAACTATAACATAAGTTTAACATGTCTTAAAACTCTTTGTATGATTGCCTGACTGTGTTCCCTCTGTGAGCAATCACATACTGTAGAATGCAAAGTTACCACATATTTTCTATTTATTAGTCTTTGTTTTCCATTTCATTAAATGTTCCTTGATGCTAAAAGTATCAATACCTTGAAACACATATGCAGCCATATTGTTCTAGGATCCTGTGATAGTGATATGAGTGTGACATCTGCAAAAAAGGCAAGGGCAATTTTCTATAGGATTCATTCATTCTCTTATTTATTCAATCAATTAATGTTTAGTAAGTGCCTTCTAGATTTAGAGAATGTTCTAGGTGCTAGATACATAATAGTGAACAACACAGATGAGATCCTTGAAACTGAAAGTACATTCTATATTGTCAGAGTATCAGAAACACAGATCTACATAAAGAAAAAAACAGCACAATAGAAGGAATAAGTGAAGTAAAAATAAAAACTTTTACTTTTCTTATTCTTAATTGATCTAACAGATAATAGTTTGTTCAAAATAGTAATAGCAACACTATTACTATGTACACTTACCTGTGTGCACATATATGTATTTATATATACATGCTATGTATGCTCATGTACAACTGAAATTAATGACAGCAATGATACAAAGGACAAGAGGGAGGAATCAGGAATATTTTGTTATTATAAGGTACTCACATTACCCAAGTGGTGTAGAGTTATTTGAAGTGAACTTGGATTTGTTGTAAATCTGTATTGCAAACTCTAGGGCAACCCCTTTCAGAGTGAAAAAAGAAGTATAACTAGTATGCTAAAAAGGAGGGAAAATTTAATCATATAAAATGCTTACTGAAACCACAAAAGACAGAAAAAAAGAGAAAGACAAAAAGTGAAACAAAGAACAGGGGCAACAAATAGACAAGAATAACAAATATGGTAGATACCAATCCAAATATATCAATCACTTTAAATACAGAGATTGTCAGAGTGGATCAAAAAACAAGAATCAACTATATGCTGTCTATGAGAAACCTACTTTAAATATAAAGACACTTATAGATTAAAAGTAAAAGGACAAAAAAAGATATACCATGCTAATACTAACCAAAAGAAATCAGTAGTATCTATATTAATTTCAGAAAGAGCAGACTTCAGAGTAGGAAATGTTGTTAGCAATAGAGTGGCATTACCTTATGACAAAGGGGTCAAATCTCCAAGAAGACGTAATGATTCTTAATGGTTATGAACTTAAGAACAGAGCATCAAATACATGAGGCAAAACTGATAGAACGGCCAGAAGAAATAGATGAATCTGCTGTTATCCAGAGATTTCAGCGTCCCTCTATCAGAAATGGAGAGACCCAGCTGACAGAAAACCAGTCAAGAGATAGTGAAACTCAACGATACCACCAATCAACTTAATCTAAAGAACGTCTATAGATTACATCATTGAACAACTGTAAAAAACATATTCTTCCTAATATTCACTAAGATCATATTTTTAACAAACTTCAACAATATTAAAATAATACAAATCATACAATGTCTGCTCTCAGAAATAAATAACAGAAAGGTAGCTGGAAAATCCCCAAATACTTAGAAATTGAAAAACAAACTTGTAAGTACCACACAGGTCAAAGAGAAACCTCAAAAAAAGTTTAAAAATATTTTGAGCTAAATGAAAATGAAAATGCAACTTATGAAAATTTGTGGAACATATGAAAATGGTGCTTAGAGGGAAATTAATAGCATTGAATACATATATTTGAAAAGAAGACAGTTCTATAATCCACAACCTAAGCTTCCACCATAGGAAACTAGAAAAAGAAGGGCAAATTAAATCCAAAGTAAGAAGAAGAAAAGAAGTAATAAAAATTAGGGCAGAAATAAATGAAATTGAAAACAGGAAATCAATAGAGAAAATCAACTAGACAAAAAGCTGGTTCTTTGAAAAAAATGAATAAAATTCATAAGCTTCTAGCCAGGCTAAGAAGAAAGGAGAGAGAATACTAATTACTAATATCAGAAGTGAAAAAGAGGGCATCACTACAGATCCTATGGACATTAAAAGGATAATAAAGGAATACTATGAACAACTCTGTGCCCACAAATTTTATAACCTAGGTGAAATAGACTAATTCCTTGAAAGATACAATCTGCCAAAACTTACCCAAGAAGAAACTGACAATCTGAATAAGCCTATATCTATTAAAGAAATTGAATGAACCATTAATAATTCTCTAAAAGAGAAAGACCAGGCCCAGATGGGCTCGCTGGTGAATTCTACCAACCATTTATAGAAGAAATTATACCAAATCTCTATAATCTCTTTCAGAAGATAGAAGCAGAGGGAATCTTTCCTAACACATTCGATTAGGCCAGATTTACCCTGTGCCAAAATCAAATAAAGACAATACAAGAAAAGAAAGCTACAGATCGATATCTCTCATGAGCATAGACACAAAAGTCCCCAACAAAATATTAGCAAACCGAATCCAACAATGTGTAAAAAATATATATACCATGACCAAGTGGGATTTATCCCAGGTATTCAACCTGGCTCAACATTTGAAAATCAATTAATTTAATCCATGACATCCATAGGCTAAAAAAAAATCATATGATCCTATCAATAGATGTAGAAAAACCACTTGACAAAATCCAATGCCCTTTCATGATAAAAACTTTCAGTAAACTAGGAATACAGGAGAACTTCCTCAACTTGATAAAGAATATCTACAAAAACCCTACAGCTAATATCACACTTAATGGTGAGAAGTTCTAAACTTTCTCATTAAGATCAGTTAATATGACAAGGTTATACCCTCTTATCACTATTTTCAACACTGTAGTGGGAATCTTAGCTAATGGAATAAACAAGAAAAGGAAATAAAAGGTATACAGATTGGAAAGGAAGAAATAAGACTGCTTTTGTTTACAGATGACATGACTGTCTATGTAGAAAATCTAAAAGAATGAACAATAAAAAAAACTCCTAGAACTAATAAGTGATTACAGCAAGTTTGCAAGATACAATGTTAATATACAAAAGTCAATCACTTTCCTGTAGGCCAGCAATGGGCACATGGAATTTGATATCCATTTACATTAGCACAACAAAAAATGAAATACTTAATATACATCTAACAAAATAAGTACAGAACTATTTAAGGAAAACTACAAAACTTCGTTGAGAGATATCAAAGAGAACTGAATAAACTGAGAGATATTCCGTGTTCATGGATAGAAAGACTCAATATTGTCAAGATGTCAATTCTTCCCAACTTTGATCTATAGATTCATGCAATTCCAATCAAAATCACAGGAAGCTATTTTGTGAATATTGGCAAACTGATTCTAAAGTTTAGATACACAGACAAAAGATCCAGAATAGCCAATCTTATGATGAAGAAGAACAAAGTTGTAAAACTGACACTAGCTGACTCAAGACTTATGATAAAACTACAGTAATCAAGACAGTGTGGCATTGTTGAAAGAATAGACAAATAGATCAATGGCACAGACTAGAAAGCCCAGAAATAGACCCACGTGAATATAGTCAACTGATATTCAACAAAGGAGCAAAGGCAATACTATGCAGAAAATATAAACTTTTCACCAAATGGTGCTGGAACAACTGAACATCAACATGGAAAAAATAAATCTAGACACAGACCTTACACTCTTCTCAAAAATTAATTCAAAATGAATCACAGACTCATATTATGCAAGACTACAAATTCCTAGAAGGTAGCATAGGAGAAAACCAAGTTGATCTTGGATATGGTGATGACTTTTTAGACAGAACACTAAAGGTATGATTCCTGAAATTGATAAGCTGGATTTCATTAAAATCAAAAACTTTTGCTCTGTAAAAGACAATGTCAAGAGACTGTTAAGACTAGCCACAGCCTGGGAAAAAGTACTTGCATAATGCACATCTGATAAAGGGCTCTTATCCAAAATATATGAAGAACTTGTTAAATTCCACAATAAGAAATCAAACAACCCGATTAGAAAATGGGCCAAAGCCCTTAACAGACACCTCATAAGAGAAGATATACAGATGACAAATAAGCACATGAAAAGATGCTCCACATCATATGTCATCAGAGACATGCAAATTAAAACAACAATAAGACAGCATTACATACCTATTAGAATGGCAAAATTCCAGAACACTGACAACACCAAATGCTGGTGAGAATGTGGAACAACAGGAATTCTCCTTCATTGCTGGTGGGCATGCAAAAGAGTATGGCCACTTTGGAAGATAGTTTGGCAGTTTCTTACAAAACTAAACATACTCTTACCATGCAACCGAGCATCCATGCTCCTTGGTATTTACCTAAAGAAATAAAAAATGTATATCCTCACATAAACCTGCACACAAAAGTTTATAGCTACTTTATTCATAATTACCAAAACGTGGAATCAGCCAAGATGTCCTTCATTAGGTGAATGTATAAATCAACTGTGGTACATCCAGACAACGGAATATCATTCAGTGCTGTAAAGCCATGAACAGACACGTGGGAAACTTAAATGCATATTGCTAAGTGAAGGAAGCCATTCCAAAAAGGCTGTGCTACAGTATGACATACATACTGTATGACATTCTGGAAAAAGAAAAGTCATAGAGATAGTAAAAATGTCAGTGGTCTTTTTATGTGTTAAGGGGGAGGGACAAATGAATACACAGAGTTCAGAGGGTTTTTAGCGAGTGAAACTTCTCTGCATGAAACTATAATGATGGATACATGTCATTATACATTTGCAAAACTCATGGACTTTGGGTGCTTATGATGGATCACTGTAGGTTTATCAATTGTAAGAAATGTACCACTCTGCCAGGGGATGTTGATAATGGGGGAGGCTACGCATGTGTGGGGCAGAGAGCATATGGGAATTCCCTGTACCTTCTGCTCAATATTGCTGTGATTTTAAACCTGCTATAAAAGATAAAGTCTATTTAATAATAAAACATAAATAGAACCCTATAGATATAGAAAGAACAGAGACTCAACAAATACTAAGAAATATCAAAAAAATTAGGAAAAATGTACTAGAGGCAAAAATCAAACATACAATAAAATGCTTTTGCTGAGAAAAATTTGCAGTATGAAAGAGCTCACCCTTTTCCATGCAAATGGTACCCTGGGACACGTTTGTACTGAGAGCACATAGTCACTGTGGACTTGGCATCCTTTAAAAAGTATTTACTTCACTGCAGACAAGCAGATCTTTGCTACCTCGTAGACAAGCAGCAGTGGTCTTATTGCAGAATACCTTTATAGTGTCCATCAGCAACACCACCTAACAGCAAAGAGCAGTGGCAGGAATAGAAGTTGAAGAATGTTATGAACCAGAGTCCTACTCTTCTAGATATAGTCAGATAGTCCTTCTGGCTGGAAGGTAAAAGGATGGAAAATAATGTGGAGGGAGGAGAGTGAAACCACCCATATGGCAAGCGGGCATGTGAACAGATAAAAATTTAATTTGAAGACTCCAAAAAGATGTAATCCATTTTGAAACGTGATTATTATGGAATGGCCCATAACAATCCATAATATTACATTGGTGTGAAATCAGGACATGGCTTTTTGTTTTGGATTGTCATTGATTTTTAGATATATGAGAATTTAAATATGTTTTGAGTACATAGAAAGGTAACTGCCAGTAGATAGAGCTACTAACCATATTCTCAACGCAGTACAGAAAGGAAAAACTAATCAAATAAAATCCAGAAAACAAAGGAAATATCAAGAAGGCACTTAAAATACAAACATAGAGGGCCGCCTGGTGGCGCAGCACTTTAGTTCGCACTTGGCAGCCCAGGGTTCGCGGGTTCGGATCCTGGGCGACTACCGACGCACTGCTTGTCAGCCATGCTGTGGCAGTGTCCCATATAAAGTAGAGGAAGATGGGCACCGATGTTAGCCCAGGGCCAGTCTTCCTCAGCAAAAAGAGGAGGATTGGCAACAGATGTTAGCTCAGGGCTGGTCTTCCTCATAAAAAAAAAAATAGAACAAAAGCATAATGTATGGTAAGAAGTACAATCAGTCCAAATATATACTGATTTAAGCAGCACGTAAAATAAAATGAAATGACTTACAAGGGTTAAAAATAACAGTGATAAGTGATATGTCAGACAAATGTAAACAAAATGAAAGCAAGATTGAAATAGTTTTAGGACTAAAATTTCAGGTCAAAAGGATTAATGGAGCAAGAAAGTTGTTTTCTATTGGTAAACATTTAATCCATATAGTTTACTTAGAATATAATAGTATTAAACTTATATGTGCTAAATATTTCTGAATCAGTGCTATAAAATAAAGAAATACTAGGAGAAGTTAGCATAAGCAAAAACTTCATGGGAGAATTTTAACATCATACATTCATGCTCTAGTAGACTGACTGGACAAAATATATTTAAAGACATAGATGTGAATGATATGATGATTAAGATATAATACATATATATCAAACTTTGTATCTGCTAAACCTTGTTTCTAAGTGTTCATAAACTTACAAAACCAATCACACACTAGACCATAGAGAAATTTCAATTAATTCAAAAGTTATAGATGGCAAAGGTCACATTTTCTGGAAAAAAAAATAAGATTTATTTAATCTCTAAGTGTTTTTAAAAAGAGAGTGCTCTTGGCATATGTTAACATATGCAACTCATTTGAGAGACTAGCTTAAAAAGTTTTACATTGAAAAACAATCATCGCATACATGCATTTACTAAATACTTGAAAGTCAAATACTGATGGTTCAATTCTACACTTTTGTTTTTATGTGTTTGTCCTTATCAAACATAGTTGTTGGTACCTGTCCTTATTTATTTCCAGTGCTTGTTTTCTAGCATAATATCTATTCTCCTCCATCCCAGATAACTAAACTTATAGTCATATTGTCAGAACTGTTTTATATCTGTTATCCATATATCCCTGTCTAGATTTATTCACCAAACAAGTACTCAGTGCCCATTTCTATCAGGCACAGTGCTAAGTATTTTGTTAAAGAAATGAATAAAACATAGGCTAATTCAAGAAATGTGTAATGGAATGCACAACTGCAATATCATCTTGAAAATATTGTAACAGAAGCATATGCACTGAGTCTTTGGATTTGGGAGGTCGTCTAACTGTCTTGAACCAGTGGTCGGTCATGGGTTTGGGGAGCTAAGGAAAATGCCAACAAAGAGACAGTGCATGGATTGAGTGTAACAAAGGAAGAAGGAATCATGGAGCTTGGGAAAGAAGTCAGACACAGAGGGGGCCGTCTGTTCAAAAGCAGGGCTGCTAGGTAACATTGCACCATTACTACACTCACGCATCAGATACCTGCAGAAGACCCGCAACAGATGAAACTTGATTGAAACTCTCTGAGAACAAATCTTGTCTACACCCCATCTAGCATACTTTGGGGTATAAAGTGGACACCTAATCAATTCTTTTATTTTTAAACTGGCTATATGGTTAGATAATTATAGGCTCTTTCATTTTTAATAACACTAGTAATAATTTTTATTATTATTCAATGTTTATCATGATTCCAGGCTCAATTTTGGCTTTTTGTTTTACTTTTTTGCAATTGCACATTCAAATTTCTATCCTCACCCATTGTGTAATTATTCTAATTTACTCATACATTTATTAAACACTATGTGAAGCATTTCCTATGGAACAAGAATTGAGCTAGGCTTTGATTTTCTGAAAGTGAATGCAAAATGACACTTCTCCAGCATTCTCTATACCTTTTTAGTCTAGTCATTTATTGTCTGCATGCTTGCAAAATAATTGCAAACACTGCATAGTTGGCAGCAAGTCAAATAACTTTTGTACAATTAGTGAAAAAAATAAATTCTAAATAAAACATTATTCAGGCATGTGAGAAAAATAACTAGCTGAATTTTTCGTATTTCTTGCTAGCTTAGGTCTCACTAGACTAGGCCGAAATAACCAAGTCAATAGAATGTTTTTCATTTCTTCATCTTAGTTTTTAGATATTATTGTCCAATAACTCTGTTTATGCACATTTTTTAAGCAACAGAATGCATTTAGGCTAAATAAGAATTTTTGGTGTGTACTTCTTTGGTACTTCGGAGGCAGTACATTGAAATGTGCACCACTTCCCTCCCAACCCAGAGCATGCATTTCTTGTGAGATGTAGGGTAGCATCTGAACAAAGCCTTCTTACATCTGGAGAAGGATAGAGGCAGAACTGTGAACATTAATAGTTCCTTCAGAAGACAGACTTCACCATGTTGAGAAGACAAAGGACCAGGGCTCAAGAAAAGTTTTTATTCTCCCACTGCAATAATACATATGAGGAAGCTAGTAGTAATATCATCATAAGCAAAACAACAAACATATTTAAAATTTGATTTCATAGTGCTCGTTAGTTAGCATCAGCTTGCATCCCCAAACTAACCAAGTTATTGGAACTTAGACTTCCTCAACGCTTTTTCACAATCATTATTTTCAGATATGTATTTAGCTTTATGAGGCAATCAGAATTATCTTTCATCTTCAATATGCTGTGTCTTCTAATGTTCTAGAAAAAAAAAAAAGCAACCACTTTTCTGTGTCTTACCCAGAGGAGGTTTGCCCCGTGATTAATTGAAGGTGCAATATACTGAAATTGCTTTGCTGGATCACTAATGTCCTGCTGCTTCCCATTTGAAGGTTATACATGCCAGATGTGGTTAAACTTGGTCCGTGGCACGTGGCATTGCAAATTGTAAACCTACCCCCCAAAAATATTGAAGCCCAGTTTATAGCTAAGCCTTAAAGAATACTGTTGTTTATTTCCTCCCCCTCTGCTCCAAATTTTTCACAAGTGTTTTAAAGATTAAAATTCTCAATATTTTCCCAAAGGGTTTAGGATTATCTAAGGCTGTCTAATACGAGGTGTCCAAGCAAGATATATTTTTTATCATGGGCGAAGTATCATACAGGGGCCAAGGTGTGCTACCTCTCCCGGGGAAGAACACTTTTCTCTAAGATGTAGCCAGTGTGCTGCATCTTTACCAGTAATACCCCTGAAAAGTCCCACTCTCAAGGGGAGGGGAGAGAGAGAGAGAGAAACTAAACCATTTCCAACCAAACATTGTTAAACTTGTCTACCTTGGGATTGTTGAGACTACGCTAAAACGACCACTTAGAAATGCAAAGCATGTTTACCATACTTTGTATCTTAGAGTTTTATACTTTCTAAGTCATCATTTTGTTGTTTTACACTGTCAAATGTCCATTCATGACTAAGATGGCATTTGCGAAGCATTCAGAAGTTGCAGATAGTTAAGTAAAATGTAAATCTAAATTGAAGGTAAAAAATATTCAAATCAAGATCTTAATCTGGGTTTTGGAAAATAGCTTTACCTGAGTTTGTGCGGCCAATAGTCATTGGACTGTAACATTAGTTTACAACTCTGATTAACATTTCCTAAAAACTTAATCCCACCAGAAATCTTGGGGTAGGGGCAGCTTAATTATCTCCTGAAGGTCTGGTACGTTTCACCTGCGCATAAGGCTGCCGTGACGATTTTCTTTTAAAACAGCAAGAGGAAAAGGAAAAGAAACAGCCAGAAGTGTTTGTCGGCAAGATTCCTTAATGTCCATTTCGAAAGTCACAGATTACAGTTTAAAATGGAATTCCCCTTCTGAACAAAGAAGGAAAGGTTATGAGAAAATACAGTTTGCCATTATTGACGTACAAAGCCAGCTCTGATTGCATCTGTCCTGTAGCTCCCCCACATGCACCGCTTGGATATTACCTAAGTCTCTGGAAATGAGACAGGAGGAGCTTCACTCCTAGCTCTTCCCGCTGCTGCTATAGGACCCAGTTTAACGAGCACCACATCCAACCTGTTTTTCTCATTTAACGTACTTTATGGACTGCTTGTCAGGTGGTCTCTGTGTGGTTTGCTCAGCTAATCCTAGAAACATGTAAAAGTCGTAGAAATTATAATTTAAGAAAGAGAAATAAAGTCAATTGACCATTGATTGTTCTTTCTCTTTATCCCAGTACCTGGTAAGAGCATCCAAGTGGAATGATTGTGAACTCAAAGAATTTCTGTTTCAATGCACTTTATCTTTCCTGGTAATGAACTTAGTGGTTTCAACTTTAGTGTCTCTCTCTCTCTCTCTCTCTGTGTGTGTGTCTCCCTCTCCAAAGGCCATTTCCATGAGACACAAGTAGTAATTATACTGTGTTAGCACTATGGTCTGCCTTCCTTCAGTTCTTTTCCCTTATTAACATCAGAAAGAATTAGAGAAATAGAAGCAGATTACTTATAGAGCAAAATCTATAATTTTATTTGAAAAACAAAGAACATAGTAGACCTGAGTTTTATAAATATAATCATTTCCTGATTAGCTATTGCTAATAACAGAGTGGTGTTCATATTTTATATTCTAGTTTTTCCCAATTGCCAATTTAACTCTTTCCCACACCAACACCTTTCTCTGTTAGGGTAGCAGAATAATATTAACTTGTTTGAAATTTCTTGCTCTTAGATTGTTAAGGGACGTGGCAAGCTTTCACCAGTATTCTGTACTGGACACTAGCCCTGATGGCTTGAAAAATCTCTCATTTATAGAGTTCTCCATTCCCCTTTTCTGTATGTCACTATTCATTCCTAAGCATATTTATCTACATTTTGTTAATTGTAATTTAAAATTCCATCTTAAAAGATGTACATTTATACTATAGTAATTTTGAAGGCGAGCATTATTTCATTGGGTTGTCACTCTTTCCAGAAATCAAACCCTCCCTGTCACATATAAATAGATTGCTTGATATACATGCAATATCCTGTCGGTGTCATGCACTCTTTTCTTTAATCTGACTGACAGGGCACGTAATAAAATGCTCACTTCAATATATGTCTGTTGCATTTTGCCTAATTCTGGGCTTAGTTTAATATTAGTCATGAATATTTCCTCCAAGTAGACATGAATTTGAATATATATAAGGCACAGTTTATGTTCCTACTAAAGCACAAGCTTCCACCTTATTTTTTATCGCTTATCCTGTTTGTGATGAATTAAGTCATCTCAAGGAAAGAACTGAAAGCAACAGGGACCAGAACTGTTATCTTTATCCACAAGTCAGGTAGAGTGTGAGTGGGTGAAATTCGACTGCTGTGCTTTACTTTCCCCAAGCATCAGGGCCGAGAGTTAGAGAGGTCTGCTCAGTGGGAGAAAAATAACAACAGATGAAACCATATTCCATCTCTGGATTTCTTTTAGGCTAAAAAGCTATAGTAGTTTCTAACACTCCAATAACGTTATTTTTATTTTAGATTCCTTTTTATCACAGGTAGGGACAAGTTCATTATCACTTCTTCTTATTTTTATTTTCAATACCTTCAAATTAAATTAACAAAAGAAGAAAAAGTGATTTGAGTGATATGTATGTGAGTGTACATATGGATGTACATATGTACACCCCCCAAACCTGTACCTACACATGTTTGTGTATATATATGAGTGGATGCATATATAATTTTATAAATTCAAGTCCTAATAACTTGAGCACATTTTCCTCCTTGATTAATATAATGGCAAAATATTTTGGGAATTTACTTGACCCACCCAACTTGAACAAAGAGCAAAAATCCATGCACCTTTTCTCTGTTATCTTTGACTATGATTTTAATGTGTATCACATTTTAGCAACTATAATAGTGGATGAGCGCTTCTTATTTTCATGCATCCTACAATGTCTTCTGTTTCAAGACTGCAATGCCCCAATGCCATATTTAAAATGAGAATCCACATGCTGATTGGCTTGCACGTGTTGCTGTGATATTCTTATCCAGTGATCTAAATAGAAACATAACCAGGAAAAATCTCATTATAAAGTGACTTTGTATCCTATTGCTTTAAAAATCTTTCGGGACAAAACATGTTCCTGGTGAACATTGTAATGTGTATTAAACACAGCTCTGCAATTAATAAAGATAAAAAATATTGCTATTCACCACCCCTTGAATGTGTAATGGGTTTTTTTGTTTGTGTCAATATATCTGATATTTGTGTGTGTGCGTATGTGTGTGCACATGTGTATCTGCCTTACTTTTGGGCACCTCTTTCCTCCTCAGAGATTTTTCTGTGGTATATCTATTTCATGTGACTATGTGAAATATTTTATTTCATATTTCATCTTTTAAACAAATTTTTATGCCATTTCTACAAAGAAATAGAGCCCAAGTTGTTTATATGATGAGCAACTTGAACTCCCAATGGATGTAGACAATGGATAAAATGAACTACTAGCTAAAACAGATTAGATGCCAAACTCAGTTAGTCCTTGCTTAATTCTATAAAAGTATGTCATTTAGGGACTTACTTGACCTAAGGAAAAAACAAGTCTCGAAACAATATCCGAGCTGATTACTTATTCAAACTGATTAAGCTGCTTCATTGGAACAAAATACAGTCATATAAACTTAGTCCATTCCCTTGGCCTGTCTGCATAGAGAAACTGTCATTACAAGGTATATTATTCAATGACACCAGCAGCATCAAGCAGATTAATTATAAAACAGAACAGTGAAACAAATATTATATCATAGTTGCACACATTTCTGTAGGATTTTTGCATTGTTCTTGTTGAATGCTTCTGATAAGCTTGAAGAGTTTCATGACACAGTTGTTCTGAAAATCTTGGGATCATCTATAGCTATTAGCTTAATATCATTGGTTTTATCAGGTAATTATTTATGACACCTAAGTGCTAGGAGACTTAGCAGAACTAACCAGTCAAATATTTTGGAGAAAATGGAAAACATATATCCACCAATCTGAGTAGTTAAGCCCTTGTGCAAGAAACCACTGGACACGCATGCTGGAATCACTGCTCTGTGGGGAGATGCTCTAACACTCCAATTAGATGACCCAAAGGGGAGAGAAGAGTTTAGAACTGGAAACGGTACTTCAAAAAATGATGCTGGGTCAAGTATTACATGAGTACTAACGTGAGTATGGAGTATAATGTAGCAACTTGTTTCTTGAAAAGCCTGGCACAGTCTCAGGTAAGCCTATTGTTCCCCAAAGGCCATTCGCAGTTAGTGTTAACACACTTCCCTGCTTTCACCAGAGCCTTCAGGAGAGGTGACAGTGCTTGCTAATGTGATGCTCGCGACAAGTCTCCCTCTAAAGCATGTCAAGAAAGCTGAACACTATTAATAATACTAATGGAGAGATTATCTTTAGCTCTGATTTCTTTCTCCTTTGAAAATAAAAGTAGGAGGTTTGTTTTAACACCCTGCCCTTTTCATAAAGGTTGCAGGAAGCAATTGAGACTCTCGGCAGAAGCCTTCCTTTTCAAGTTTTCCGCTTAATTAAAACACTGCCTTTACTTGGTTAGGAGTGAACGCTTCGCTAGTATATGTTAAAGATATAAAATACAATAGTAATAAAATGAGTGGTAATCCTTTGTCAGAAGAAGAGCACATTTGTTAGACTGTACCGACAAAGGGACAATTATATACTTTTAAAGTACCCATTAAAGAGGCAACGCCGTGTCAGAGCTTCCTTATTACAGCTTCTTCTCCTGCAAGAGAGCTGTCTCTTCTTCTACCTCCCAGGCCGCATTGTAACCAATTAGATAGAATTAATGTACAAATTTCTGCAGAAAAATATGTAAGCAAAATGTTTAACGATCATTCAGGAATGGAAAAAATAAAAATTTTAAGACAAAATAAATGTGCTGTGGCTTGGATATGCCAGTATGTACTGCTTCTAAGCTGATAGGTGCTGTTTAACACAAACATGTTTAATAAATGACCAAAAAGATACTTACACTCAGGTCCTTTAAAAAGCTAGTTCCCAAAGTGCTCCATACCAATTTCAATGAGCTCTCCAAAATGGAAATATTTTTCATATTTTCATGAAAAATGACATTACACAGAATACATATTTTAAGAATTTCCTAATTCTTTGGCAGAACTACCTCCCCAAGAACTTACAATAGAGATCACATTCCCTGTTGCACAACAAGAGCCATTTTATGCTCTTTCTCCCTTTTATGCTTTTTAAAGCTAAAAGTTAAACAAATCATTTTGTAAGGCAAAAGTAGGAAGGTCAAATTGTTTTCCTTTATCTGGAATGGTTACTGAACGCTGGTGTTTGTCCTCTACACACGTTGGCATTCTGCCTGCCTTTGTCTTTTGTCACGGATTTCAGCTATAAAGTGTGTTTGTCTTTAAAACTAAGCCTCACTGTGTCATATGTTCAACCCTGCTCCATACAACCCAACACAACTTATCACACTCTGACAGCTAATATTTAAAAGAGAACACACACGTATTTTGCGGTTTGATAACTGCTATCAATCTCGATAATGGGTATCCAATCCAAAATTGTGACAGATATCTAGTGGATTGAGCATCTACCTTGAGCAGCTAATGCTGAAGTAAATGAATCAGTGAGGCAGCTACTTCACACCTATAATTAAAAATAAAGCAAATAAATGCCACACAAACAACGGAAGCCTGAGAAATCTATGTCATAGCTGCAAAATGCACCAAGGGAAGAAACTTAGAGACACTAGTTTCTAATTTAGATTTCTTCTTCCTTTGATTTTTTTTTAATAGAAGATTGTGATTTTTTTTTCCTAAAGATTTTTTTTAATGGTAAAAATTTCAGGATTTCCAGTTCAATTTGTCATTGCACCCGATGTTTTCACAGAAGCTGCCAGCAGAGATATAGTGGTCCCTGAAACAGCATGGCTTCGATGCTAGAAAACGCTCTCTTTTAACAAAGTAAATCAAGGTACAGTGACCTCCAAAAGCCAAATTGCAGAACAGAGCATAATGGGTAATGCAATGTAAATTGCTGTGCACGCAATTGGGATGTTATTATAGCAAGACCAAATGGTAGTAGCTAATGACCTCGACATTTGATTTCTAGGTGTGTTTTATTTTATTTTTTTCCTGATTTGAAAATATATCCATCTGAGACAGTAGCTTTACCACACTGATGAGCCTGAATAAAAAGTGTGAATTTCTCTATAGTGACTATTATACCTTAAATCAACCAAATTTGAATACAGCAGCTGAGTAGCTCCCAGATCACTCTAATGGATATATATAGTACAATATTAAATTCTTGTTATCGACTTAAAGATAAATTTTCTCATAAAATTATCATCCTAAGGAAAAAATGATGCATAGATATTTGGTTTTGGCCTTTAAATTATTTAGACATAAGAAAGAGAAAGGGGCACAGGCATAAATATATTTGTTCTGGCCTTAGAGTGTCCATCCCCCATTTAGTAGTAAATTATTTGGGGATTGAAAACACTGCACTGTGTATTCTTAATAGTCATTTGTTCTAGGAAGTTCAGTTATTGAATATTGTGGCATCATTTTTGTACTTGAAATGAGTTTCACCACACAGCTGGTGCATTTTTGTTGAGGTGAAAATAAAATGAAAATGTTTCCCTATGAAGTCTTTCCATAACTCTAGTTAGGATTTTAGAAATAAATCATAACATGAGCTCCAAAAAAATATTTATTGCTTTTCCCAAGCATTGGGAGAAATGCTTGCTCTGGACCTGTCATTCAGAGTGAATCAAGATACTACTGTTTAGATGTTGCTAGAAGAATCGCTAAAGCATTGTCAAGAATAACTTACCTGGAGAAAAGATTCACTTGTCTCTTAATTTATTAACACTTGAAAGTATTTAGAACTGATTGGTACAAGTAAGCATGAAGTAATTTTTATTGTGCTGAATTCGAGGGAGTTTCAAAGTAGCTTTAAATTATTTTTCCTGTAAATTATATGACTTCTTAAATTATCAGATTACTTATGTCATACTGGACCACCTCTTTAAAAATGACATTGAAATTCGTGTTGATTACTCAAAAATCTGTGTTTCTGCCATGTAACTACTTCGTCAGAAATTGATGTCAAGAAAAAATAAATATATGCTCACTCCATTTTAAGTATTCTTGCTTTTATTTTATCACAAGGTAATCAAATTGCTTATGAGGTCAATAAAAATACTATTTAATGTTTTCTTCTTGTTAAATTGCCATTAGAGCAGAATGTTACTTCCTATTTTAATAATTGTAATCTACAGGTAAAATTCCTAGATGGAAGGAATATCTGTTTCCTCTACTGACTTCTATGCCTCATGTATGCTCACATGGATTTATTTTATATTCCAATATTGGTTTAGTCCAAGACAAAATAAATTAAACAATGAATAGGCTACAGATATTTCCCATGGGGTAAGGGCACTTGATTTTATTTTCCACTCTTCCTACATAATATTGCAATAGGCGTCTTTTGAAACTTATGGCAAACAGTCTATGTTGCTACTCTGTCTTTTATTCCAAAATACAGCATATGCGTAAGTAGTGTTGGACATTAAGCCTTTTTCATTAAACATGTTTTCACATTAAAATTACTTGGGTAAAATTTTGAACACATTTTGGTTAACATAACCCATGTGGATTCCTGCAGCACAGATAATCCCTTTGCACACATTCTCAGAGAGACTGTAACAAAGAAGCTGCAATATAAAACAGAGAACAATTCTGCTTGATTTTCCTTTGCAGTCATTTTATCAGGACAAGGAATATTCCACAGTGGTGCCCAGATGAAGGCTGTGTGCATTCCCCAGCATTGCATTGTAGAAGAAAATGAAAAACCTAATAGCATTTTGATGCATTCCAGTTAGGTTTTCCATTAAGAGAAAAAGGTGATATGTTCACACCATTTGTCAGGAAAAGAAGAAATGAAGAAAATGTTGACAATTTCATTACATTCTGGTTATGGGGTGATCTGAACTTACCTATTACAAGATAAAAAAAAAACTATTCCAGATATTATTAGTTGAAAACATTATTGTTTATAGTTACTTAAACATGTGCTACAACTATAGAGTTGATATAACTATATAAGCTCAGATTTAAAAGGAGATATTTTATATCATTTATAACCTTGCTCAAAAATTTGTATCCTTTTGAATGCCATAGTATCACACCAAGTCACGCATTGCCGGACATTTCTCTGATAAATCCAGCCTTGAAAAGAGGATATACAGATACCATAAAAATGTTTCTAAGTATATCATTCTTTTCTTGACCTATATATTTATTCAGAAGATCTTTTTCCCACTTCTCATATTTTTTTCTTTTATTATTGACTATAGGACTCCCGGATGTTCTGCTGAGAATATTTCCCTAGGGAGAACAGTTGTTGTCCATTTAAAATCAAAGTTAAAAAACTGAACATTTTTTCCTGGGTGCCAGAGAGACAAGTGCAAATGCAATCTGTTCAACTGGAAATTGAGGATTGCACACAAGTTTTACTTCTATTTCATTTACTAATTATTATTAACTGTGATATTAGGGCTTTTCAGATGAAGGCATATTGCTGTATATATGCTAAAGCATATTGATTAAAATACTATTTGATTCTGTGGTTTGGGAAAGAAAATTTATTAAAAATGTATCAAGTGTATACGTTAAACTATAAGGAGCATGTAAAGCTGCATAAACATAAGAATTTTTTATCTGATTTTTAGTAAAATGACTTGATTGTTTTTAAACATCATTAAATAGTGAAATATAGGTTACCTGAGGAGAGCCCTGCATATTAATCATCTCCCACAAAATACGTCCTAACAAATATTGAGGCACATGTATGTGTGGCCTGGATCACTCATCAGTCCAGAGAGCACAGAAGGGTCTACGTGTGTGACAATTAGGGAGAAGCTGAGGGTGAGTGGAAAACAGAGGATATGGAAAGAGGCAGCAGAGAATGAGGAGTGGGAGAGAAACTAAGGTGTCTGTGAACTAGTTTCCCTATTAGTATGGAACATCGTATTTACTAACACTGCCTTCTTTCAGCTTCATAATATCTGTGCAACGAATCATGTTAGAATATTTAAATTTCATTTGGTACTCATCTTCTAAGGGCAATTATCAGGCTCACAGATTTCTAATCGAGAGGGGACTTCTGAAGCCCTCTACCTCATCCAAGGTCCTTAGGTGGGCCGTGTGAGCCCAATTCAGAAATCAAGTACCGTGCCTGAAGAGGCGGCTAGGAAATAAGCCATCATCTTTGTTTTCCAGCCAATTGTGTAGTGATTGTTAAAATATTGACTTTTTGTGTGTGAGAAAGATGAGCCCTGAGCTAACATCCATTGCCAATCCTATTATTTATTTATTTATTTATTTTGCTGAGGAAGATTGGCCCTGAGCTAACATCCATGCCCATCTTCCTCTACTTTATATGGGACGCCACCACATCACGGCTTGACAAGCAGTGCGCCAGGGATCCCAACCTGAGAACACCAGGCCATCCAAGCGGAGCACACGAAATTAACCGCCATGCCACCATGCTGGCCCCCAAATATTGACTTCTTTACAAAGCAAAGTGTTATTTCAAGCAAATCTCGACTAACAACATTATATTATACTGGTTTAAAAACATACGAGCTAAATATAAAATAGGAAATTTGGTTTCTTTGAAACTGTGATAGTAATAATATGCACCACAAATATAAATTAAATCACTTGCTCAACATCATAAAGACGGGAAATATGGACATGCATATTGTTTTTAAGGTAATCTGACTTGATTTCTGAATGTAGCCAGTACATTCATTCCCACAATACAACCTAGATTCCAATTTGTAAAACTTTAAACAAGCTTAGAAAAATTATTTTGTTCTAATAAGCAATTATAATGAAGCATCCATGGTAAAACTTATTTAAATATTCTAAAAGTGTATTCATTTAATGTCTGTAACATTTTTTCTCTCTCTCTCTCTCTTTTTGTCCAGGTGAGTTTGAGTGGAAATCAAGTGAAGCAATTAGGAGAAACCAAAAAAAGTGGAAAGTAGGCAAATTAAAGAAAGTTGCCATAAAGGAGGTCAAAGAAAAAATATTTATCACATATAGCATCATTGATATGGTGTGCAACAGAGTCTGTCAGACTATGTAACCTGACTTAAGGATTTTAATGTGCCCCTTTTTCTAAAACCTTCAGCTAAAGGAACTAAAATGTTGCATAGTCAGGACAAAATCCCATCATTGTGACAACCTTTCTAGTGTCCTTTCCTGGTTTCTCAGTTGGATGTTCAGGGCTCTTATTTTAAAAGTTAGGCTGTGAGACTCTCAGTTGCTAATTTGAAAACCTGTTTAATTTATAACACTTTTACTTGAAGCTGCTATAGTGCAATCTGCACTTGAAAGTAGAGCTTTGGAAATAATTTTTAAATCTAGTGCTATTGCAAAAAGCTGGCTTTCAGAATGTTCTATCTCCAGGAACAAATAAAGTGATAAGAAAAGCTAGCGAAAGAGCTTTTTCATAATTTGCTTTTTTTCCAAAAATAAGTTTATCAAGTTCTGCTCTCAAACAGAAAAAGAGAGAGAGAAAAGGAGAGAGAGAAATGACACATCCTAGAAAGCTTCTCAGTTCTTTCTTCAGGGAAGAAATAAACAGCCAGTTCAAAAAAAAAATAATAACTTCACTTTAAAGAATAAAATATGAGATCCAAACATGACCAGTGACATGACTGATGTGCCATTACAAGTGGGCAGCTTTCAGAGTTTTCTAGCTTCTAGCAGTTATCCCACCCATGGACAAAGGGAAAGTGAATTAGAGACATTACAGCAAAAGAGCCAGGATCCACTCTTTCAGCCCTTATTGTAACACTGTGTGGTAAAGACCAACATGTCCATCTTGGGAGGGTTATGACTGCTGAGAGCAAATGGCAGTCCTGGATTGGATACAGCAATAGTCTAGACAATACTGAAGCTTTCTTTTTCTCCACAATATCCTCCTTGGATCAGTGCTGTTGAGTTGATGCTGTTGCTGTTGAGTTTCACACAAACGGGCAAAGGCATCTGGGACATTGACCCATAATGAAAACTAGTATTAGTGGTGTACTCTACAGTGTATGAAGGGTTTTTCTTAAACATTATCTCAGTATCACTATCGTGATTTTGCAGATGATGACTTTATTGATTGTCAAATAATTTAAGTGAATCCAAGTCCAAACACCACTTTTCCCACCCCATTACCTAGATATTACATTGTATTTCTGATCACCTGTTGTCATGTTACTGACAGGTAAGCAACAGGTTATGCCCTGTTGCTACTATCAATGGGATGTGGTATAGTCTATGGGAAATTACTTTAAGGAAAATAGTACTTATTCAAACAGAATATTCCAAATTCTCAGTATAGAAACTTTGGTGGAGGACCATGGGAAGTAATGTATTTAAAAGCAATTGTAGGAAAGGGAGAGTAATTTGGTGTATTTCTATCTTGTGGCAAACTCTGTTCTTCTCCACGATGTGTGATGTATTTGAGATACAGCTGACTTAAATATTTTTCTTTAGCAATATCTGAAGGCATTATTTAACTCCAGATTTTTAAACAGGCAACAAAGTTTAACTGAAAATACTTCATCTAAATAGCATCATATAAAACTTTCTTCTTGATTAGCATAAACACAATGAAATTATGAACATAATGAAATTATAAGTAGCTCTAAGTAATATACAGTCTTAACCTCTGGGTCCTTCTCATTTAGCAACTAGAGAAAATTGTAGCTGGAGATGGGCACGGGAATTATCTGTGTACAGTCCTGTTTAAATTCTTTTTTTAATTAAATTTCTCTGGATCATTATCAGTTAAAAAAATCTTGTAAAGTCATGGAGGAGAAGCAGTGGTCACAGTAGAAGTTTCCAGAAATGGAAAGTAATAGCTGATACATACCACCAAGGGAGATAATCAGTCTGAGAGTATACCATTACTTAGCACCTACTGTCACATCAGTCCATGGTGATGACAGCAGACACCCAAGGCATTGTTTTGAGTAATTCTACACAGTACAAAAGAACTGAGATATATACACATATATATACATCTATCTATCTATCTATAACTTTAGATGTAAGCATATATACAAAGATGAGTACAAGTGGCTCCTGGGGTTTTTCATTAATCTGCGCAATTTGCTCCTATACTTCACAGGTGAGGCGGCCATAGATCCAGTTTGTGCTGATTGTTCTAGGCTCCCATTGGTTAATGGCCTCTTTCTCAAAAGCGTCATAGATCACACAAAATAATACGTACACACTCTGTTCGTGGGAGTTAAGGAAAATAATTCAGCGCTTGGAGCTTAAAGAGCTACATATTAACTTTATGGTAAAAGCTTTTTAAGTAGAAGAACATCAGGATGAGTGCAAATAATTGATGAATCAAGTCAGGGCAGAAACAAACTCTAAATAAAGGTTTAGATTTCACATGGAATAAGGCAGACTACCTATGCTTGAGTTCCTTGAATATCTGAATAGAACAGGCAACTCATCACAGGGAGAAGATTCACGTTATCTTATCCTGTGCAGAAATTTTTAAGGCAAGAAGCTGAATTTAGTAGTATAATTTTGTGTGAAGGAGTGAAATGTTTGACTAAATCAGTAGATATTGGTGAGATACCCTCCCAGTTAATGACCAGAACATCTAAGAGAGCTCTGTGGGTCAGTGGCTTAGATCAGCAATCCACTCACATACAAGTGTGTTTCACTGAATGAACAGTAAACAGACCTTTCAGAAATGTATACATATTTGGAAACATAAATAATAAATCACTTCTAACAGCTAAATTGAGTCTCACAAGAACTTGCACAGTGTCATCCAGGGTATTGATATTTACAGCAGTTGTCTATTTGCATAACATGCCCCAAAGTGTCTTTGAAGTTAACTCAGTGTAATCTCGATTCCAAGGAGTTAGTTTATCATCCCATAAGGGCAGATCACCAGTTAGGTTCTGAGGAGACCAGAAGGTTGGACTGAGGGGTGGGTCACCTAAAAAAAGTTCATCAGGATAAAGGGAAAATAAAGTTTAAATGTAGCCCACAGGTCTACGGCCTCTAAAACACTTACTCATTTAAAACAGGGCCACAGTCTCCACTCCCAAGGGTTTGATTAGTTATTTCTGGGAGATCTCAAAATCTCTTTGCAGTCAACATGTGTTGGTGGCTCTGTTCTTCCTCTCCTGCTTTGTCTCCTGCTTGTCTGCGTGCTCCATAGGCAAAGTCACTTGGAGAGCCCCAGATGCTGCCACCACACATCTTGGGATCATCATTATGTAAACCTGGTTGTTATATTCTGATATTCCCAGAGCCTCCATTCCTGGGGCAAACATAATAGTACTGGGTTGTGGAGAGACAGGAAAAAATAATGTTTTCAGCTTCTGAGCCCTCTTGACTACTTCCATCTGCATCTTCCTCTAACTTCTCATCTCTATAGTGTGTTAAAATCCACCCAAGACACTTAGTGTGCTATAAAAGCCTTTCTATTCTAGTTTATACTTCTCTTTTCCTTTTTTCAACCCAATGCCTCGCTGCTAGCATGAGACAACATCATCTCTCTTCATCTAGCTGCCAACCAAGTCTCCCGTGCATATATGAATGTATAGAAATACCTTCTGGAACTTGTTTGAAAGGAGAAGGAGGTAGTATAGTTTACACTAGTTACGAGAGAGTCAAAAGAACTTTGTGATTCAGGAATATGAACATATCTTCAGTAAAAAATTATGTGGTTTATAAAAGTGAGTGTCACACATACGTAAGACTCGCCATTCAGTGCCACCCTATTGAGAAAGGACCCCACAATCTGTGTGTCTAGAATTAATACTTTCTGCTTTGATAAGTCTGCTTTGATAGTCTATTTTTAAAATAGATAACTCAATTTCCTGATTTTTTAAACAGAATACAGTAAACAAAATTTAATTTAATTTTTGACTGAAATATATTATTTCATTCTTATTGCCATAATAAAGAGGCACACTTAGGAGACCTTCCACATCAGTAGTTTTTGTCAAATGATATTTAGTTAATGTCTACCTGAACTATGAGCCTACATAAGAAATTACAAGTTGTTTCTCTTTCTGTGGCTGTATGCTTCCTACAGATATATTTTGTTTGAAACACATTGAAAAATTAAGAAGAAATAATTAAAATATTCAGCATTTAAAAATGAAAGATTTGGGAAGCACTTCTGAAATAACAGAGTAAGGACTTCCAAAAAATTCACCCCTGCATAGAAACAACAAGAACAGTGGCAAAAATTGACAAAATTATCGTTTTTAGAACTCTGGAACTTAAGCAAAGACTTGCAACAATTCAAAGAAATGTTTTTTTCAAGAAAAACAGCTGAATCTCTGTAAGAAGAGTGAGCATGATGGCATTTTAACTTGTCCTATTCTCATCTTTTTCTCCCCACCTCCATGGGAGTGTTGAAAACCAGAAGCCTTGCAACCAAAGCAGATGTAAAAGCTAGCATCTTAGCCATCACTGCAGGGTAAGTGGGATTAGAAACCTCCCCCAAACCCCACCCTCAGAGAATTGTTAATATTCAAACCCTGAAGGAAGGGAGGAAATCTAATCTCCAGAGTTGTCACATTATATTATTTAAAATATTCAGTTTCAATAACAAAAATGAGACATACAAAGAAATGGGCAAGTATTGCCCATTCCTGGGGTGGGGGGGATCAATAGAAGTAGTTCTTAAGGAAGCCCAGATGATGAATTTACTACACAAGACTGTAATTCGGCTATTATAAATATGTTCAGAAAACCAAAAGAAACCATGTCTCAAAAATTAAAGTATGAGAATGCTATCTCACCAAATAGATTTTATCAATGAAGAAATAGAAATTATAAAAAAAGAACCAAATAGAAATTCTGAAGCTGAAAATAACAATAACTGACATGAACAGTTTTCTAGAGCAGCTCAACAGTGACACATTTGAGCTGGAAGAAGAAAGAATCAACAAACTTGAACACAAGGCAATTGAGATTACCCAGGCTGAGGAACAGAAAAAAAATTGAAATAACTTCAGAGATATGTGGTGAACCAGCTAGAACACCAACATTTGCATAATAGGATTCTCAGAAGGAGAAGTGAAAAATAGAGAAGGAAAAAGAACACTTAAAGAAATAACCAAAACATCCCAAATGTGATGAAAAACATTCAAGAAGCTTCATGAATTTCAACTAGCATAAACTAAAGAGATCCATACCTAAGCATATCATAGTCAAAGTATTAAAAATAAAAGGCAAAGAGAGAGAATCTTCAAAGCAGCATAAGACAAATTACTTACCATGTTGGAGAATCCTCAAGAATGTTAACAATCAATTTTGCATCAGTAATTATAGAGGCCAGAGGAAGTGGAACGACATATTCAAAGTGCTAAATAAAAATAATGTCAACCAAGAATCTGATGTTCATCAAAACTGTTCTTCAAAAATAAAGATAAATTTAAAAATTCCAGATAATTTGTTGCAAGCAGTAGTGCTCAACAAGATATGTTAAACAGAATCCTTCAGGCAGAAATGAAAAGGCATTGAACAGAAACTAAATCCATACAAAAAAATAAAGAGCACCAGTAAAAAATAACTACACAGGTAAATAAAAAACATAGCATAAATGTATGTTTGTTTGCAACACTTTTCTTCTTCCATATCATTTAAATGTCAACTGCATAAGATAATTATATATCTGTGTGGATGGATTTAGAATGAATAAAGATGCACTTTATATGACAAAAGTAACACAAAGATTATGGATAAAATGGAACTAAATTGGACCCAATTTGTGTATATTTTTCCAATTAAATTGATATCAGTTCAAACTAGACAAATTTCCTGAATGACACAAACTTTTGGAATTGATTCAAAAAGAGAAAGAAAATCTGAATAAATCTGTAAAAGGTAAACTAATTATATTAGCAATGAAAATATTTCTCACAAAGTTATGCCTATGGTGTCACAGATAAATTCTATCAAACATTCAAAGAATAAATGATATTAATCATTTTAAATGTATTCCAAAATATAGAATAGGGGGAAGTACTAACTTCTAACTCATTCTATGAGGCCAGGATCACTATAACACCAAAACCAGACAATAACATTGCAAGAAAAGAAAACCACAGACTAATATTCCCTATAAATATAAGAGCAAAAATTTTCAATAAAATACCAGGAAACCAAATCAAGAAATATATAAAAAGGATTATACATTATGACAAAGTAAGATTTATTCCTGGAACCCAAGGTTGGTTTAATATCTAAAATGTTAATAAATATAATACATCATACTAATAGAATAAAGGACAAAATGTCATGATCAGAAAAAGCATTTGACAAAATCCAAAACATTTTCATGACAAAATCACTCAACAAACTAGGAGAAATTGGAACCATAATACATTGCTGGTGGGATTTTAAAATGAGGAAGCCATTTTGGAAAAGAGTTTGGCAGTTCCTCAAAATATTAAATATAGAGTAACCATACAATCCAAAATTTCTACTCCTAGGTATATACCCAAGAGAAATGAGAACATGTGTCCACACAAAAACTTGTTCAAGAATATACATAGCAGCATTATTCATGAGAGTTCAAAGTGGAAACAATCCAAATGTCCATCAACTGATGAATGGATAAACCAAATGTGGTATATCCATACAATAGTATATTATTTAACAATAAAAAATGAAGTATTCATGTATGCTATAGTGTGGATGAATCTTGAAAACATTATGTTCAGTTATAGTGAGTTTGAAGAATTTCAGGGCTGGGCAAGAAAAAAATATATGACTATGATGTGACAGTAGCACATAATGAGCTTTATCTAGGCAACACTATGATGGGTTTGAATTTGGGGGTATGGTGAGGACAGGAGTCCCTCATAGTATGAAACTTTCCAGAGGCTATGTTATGGGAACTATCACCCAAAAGAGGAGAAGGGCAAGAGAGCTCACAGAGAAGAGGAGTGGAATCAGAGAGGGAGGCTTTTGAGTCTAGGTGACGTTGCTCAGCAGCATCTTGGAGAGTTTGGATCAGAATCTCTGAAGGGTAACAGCGGCTGGGGGTCATTATAGCCCTGAGGTTTATCTTATCTACGGCTCCCTGGTGTTGAGTTAAGTTTCATTGGGTATACAAAGCAGACAGACTCTAAGTGGCTAAACATCTGTTTATTTGGGCTATATTTAAAACAACTAGATGTGTAAGGATTTGAGATTAATGCCAGTGAGTTTTTGAACTAACAGGTGCCAGCCTGTTATGAAGAAGCAAACAACATAAGGCTAATATAGATGCCATCTTGGCTCATTTATATTACACAAGTAAAAGAAGCCAGTGACAAAAGGCCACATATTATATGATTCCATTTACATGAAATGGCCATAATAAGCAAATCCATAGAGACAGAAGTAGATTAGTGGTTGCCATTGCTGTGAACTGGGTGGAGAGAGAAATGGGTACAGGGTTTCTTTTTGGTGTTATGAAAAAGCTCTAAAATTGGATAGTGATGATGGTTGCACAACTGAATATACTGCAAAACCATGAGTTTTATACTTCAAAAGGATGAATTTTATGGTATGTTAATTATATATCAACAAAGCTGTTATGTAAAAAGAGAGACTGCCTCTAAAAAATTCATATTTCTAGCTTTTTTTTTTTGAAGAGAACACAGTTATTTTAAAAATTGGTAAGGACTTCATCTTCACTGCCCCTTTTAAATGTGGCATCTTCTCCTCAGTTTTCCACAGTGTCCACTTAGCCTTGCTTTACCCATTTCTGTTACCTGCCTGTCCCCTGTACAGTTTTCAGTTTGTAACTCCTAATTTACACACTTGGACTTTTCTCCTTCATTTCTTTTTGTCTTTTATCCAACACTCTTAATCCCAACTATTGCTTTTATTTTCTCTCCCATATCTTATCATTTAGTAATATAATTTTACTTTAACAGCATTATAACAAAAGTTTGGAAAGTTCTGTGAATTTTGCAATTATTACTTTTTTCAAAAAAACACTTTAATGTCTTTTAACAATATAGCATAGAATCGTGGAAAAAAAACAAGACTTCAGTGATATCACTGTCATGAACTTGTGAGAGATACCTTAGGTTTCTTCCCTTTGGTTCAGTGTCAGTTCAAACCTATTCACCTAAACATTTGTGCTTGTGGATTGAAAAGAGATAAAGTAGAAGGGCTGAAAGAAAAATGAAATAAATTACAAATGAGTTGAAATAATTAGATTTGATGAAAGAGAACTGGAAGTGCCAGACAATTTGATATAAATGTAATTAATACATCAAATATTTTATCACCAGTATTAGTCAATTAATATACTGAAAATGAAAAACAGGTGATTCTTCTCCCTTTTGGGTTGGCATAGCAGGACCTTTTCTTTCCTCATAGCAGCTCAAGTGCTCATTAAATACCTTCTCTTCTGCCCCATATTCTTTGGTAACAAGGCTCCATGATGGTCCTGAATGATCTCTGCCTCCTGGTATTCATGCACTTGGGTGGTGCCTCCCACAGGAGAAAGGACTGCCACGTGTGACTGAAAGGAGCTGTTGAAGTGATAGTGTGTGACTTTTGAGGCTGAGTCATAAAAAATATTGCAACTTACACCTTGCTTTCTGGGAGTAGCCAGATGCCAGACTTCAAAAAGTCCCGTGGAGTGGCCCAACTGGAAAAACTGAGTTCTGTTGACACCAGAACCAACATGCTATGTGAGGGACCCACCCTGGAAGCAAATCTTCCAGCCCCAGTCAAGCTTTCAAGTGATTGAAACTCCACCTGACACCTTGAAATATCATGAAAAACTCTAAGGCAGAACCACTCCAACTAGCTGCTCCCAAATTTCTGACACACATACATGAGAGATGATAAAGGCTTATTGTTGTTTAAGCCACTAGATCTTGGGGTGATTTGTTATGCAGCTGTAGGTAACTAATATAGAATTTGTCACCTGACATTGAGGTGCTTACTGCCATAACAAAGCAACTGTGGGTGTGACTTTGGGACAGGGGCATAGATGAAACCTGGAAGAATCTTCAATAAATGATAGTGAAAGCCTAAAGCACCTTGAAGACACTATTAGCTTCTGCTGAAGGCCATCAGAAGTCTGCCAGGAGGACTTAAATAAAAGGGAGTAAAATGTTGTCAAAAACTATAAGAAATAGAATTCTTGTTATATAATGGTAGAAATTTAGCAACATCCTGCATAATAATGAGCCTAATAAACTAATTGACATAGAAAATATTTTCAGGCAGAGTATTAAAGATGTTTCCTGAATACTTCTTTGCTTAGAGTAAAATGAGAGATGAGAGTAATAAGCTAAAAGAAAGACTATTACACAAAAAGGAGCTGGAATTCACTGACTGAAAATTTCCAATTTTGCTAGATGGTAAAGTATGCTAAAATTAAGAAATAATTTTTGGACAAAGAAAAAATCCAGGGAACTGTTTGGAAAGTATGATAAGATGAAGGCAAATATGTGGATGAAAAATATTTGTTAAGGTCTCAAAACAATCTAAGACAGTGCCTGAACAAAACATTCAGATAAATGGATGGCTTCTAAGAAATTTAAGAGTTTTGTCATTCAGCAACCTCGGTAGAAGCCCAGAACAGAGACTACTTATCTTGAAACATTTGTAACTGTAACATTTGATTAATTGAGTGAATCCCAATAAGATTCATAGGAGACTCACAAACTTTTTAAGAGAATTTTTTTGCACAGAAACACCATCAGCTTGGAATGAATGATGAAGATAAGTTAAAAAACGAAAAAAGTCTTTTGGAATCTAAAATTTCTACAGCAAGAAAATTTATTTATACAGCTACTGAGATGCAAATATGGCCTATCTCTCGTGGTGTAAAAAGAATAAATTAGAAAGAAGAATCAAGAGCCCAGGGGAAGAGTCACAAGCCATGAAAACTCCTTCCTAGGCCTTAAGTCCTAATGAAGGAACTGTCAAAATATTCCCTGCTGGGTGTCAGAACTAAGATGGACAAGTAACTTCTGTGTGAATCCTATTTGTTCCAGTTTTTAACAGAATAATCTGTAGTAGTTATCTTATATATGTTCTATTATTGTATTTCTGTTCATGAAGAGAGAGTACTTGACTCTTTAGTTCACATGGTTTCAGATTGAGAAAACTTGTACTCTAGGAACTGACAAACTTCCATTTGTCTGCAAAATTATTCATAAATTGAAATCATTAATTACTATTAAGCAATCCATACATACTTGGCCAGTTACAAAATAAAAAACATTCTTTTACTTCATTGTCATGCACAGCACCTCTTATTTTTTGTTCTGTGTATCCATCAGCACACTTTGGTCACAATTAACCAGAACCCAAAGACAAACTACCTTTAAATAAAGAGAGGGAGAAAGAGTAGTATTCAGTTAACCTAAAATACCAGACACTGGGTTGGCTTTAGGCATCACCAGGGGCTCAGTTTGCTTTTGAGTCACACCTTCCATTCTTTGGGTCTCATCTTAAAACAGTCTCTCTTTAAAGTCAAAAACAGCATTCAGGGAAACATTCTTCCTCATTCACTTTCCATAAGGGAGCTTACTGACTCTAAATTCTTAAGAGTGGAAAGAATTAAGTCTCATACCCACACTGGAGATAAGGAAACAGCATGTACCAATTTCATTAACTTCAGTTGTGTGGGGTTCTTGCTAGAAGAGAGTAATGGGGAAAAGGAGTCTGTTCAGTTTCTATATGAAATTCTGGATTTCTAAAACAATTGGGGGATGAACAATTGAAGATTATACCCTGACCTTTTGTTGCACCTTAAAGTTTTTCAATTTTCTTTGCTAATGAGAAGGGCTCCTTTTAGGCCTTGTGGCTTATTTCTTGGATCTGAACAATGGGGATGGATTCTTGGCTCTAAAGAGAAATGACTCAGAGATTGTGTGGTTTACACATGATTTTAGCACTTGCTCCTCAGTCTTGATCTGCTTTGTATTTTCACATAACCACCGCATGCAATTTAATCTATGGGGAGGAAGAAGTTAATGTAGATGGCCTGTGATTTATTTCTCCCCTGATACAGGGATGGATGTGGAGGGAAAATGCCCATGGAAGAAAGAAAAGGAGCCAGGTTATCAAGTCTAATCACCAACACAGTAACTAGATCTCTAGGTAAATAAACTAATAGTATTTGCTAAGTAGAGAATCCTAACAGTATTTCCTTGGTTTAGGATTGCTTGTAGCACACCCACCTAGGACCTATTAATTAATGACACATGACACTCTGGAAAATGTCACATTCAGACCCTTTTCTATGCACTAAATCTTAGAGCATCCTATGGAATATGATTGCTTTTAGCCCTCATTTCACAGACTGAGACTCAGAGAAATTAAGTAGCTTGCCTAGTTCACATATCCATTAAGTGCTAAAAGCATAATTTGAATTCATAGTATTTGGGACTTGAAGTGATGTTAGCAACCATTATACTATGCAGAAAATAGAGGATATTTTTCTTGTGATTCTCTTGTATTTTGGTTAGACGTTTGAGACCTACATTTCAGATCTTGGTGGATTTCAGAGGCCTCCTTTCTCTGAAGTCAATATTAACTTTAATTGTCCTCAAAGTGTAGGATCTAAGGTCAGAAGACTACCTATACCTTATTTATTGGTTGAGTTTAAGCCTTTCTACTGAGACTGCTAAAAATAAAATAAAATCTCCTGGCAACATATCCTCTGATCTTTGTAGTATAAAGATGCATAGCAGGCATAGCAGAGCATCTTAGGACGCTCTTCTCTTTTCTTCTTTTTCTTTTGTTAGCTAAAAAATATCCCTTGATTTGACTCCTACCATTAGTGGTTTGGATGACAGAATGCCACGCCTTCTGGGGCAAAGGACAGATAACCTCCATATGGCGTGAAATCTATAAGTGCATGAAATAGAACCCTGAGTCAATTCAAAGGAAATACAAAACAGCTCGTGGAACAGGATGTTTCAGCATTTCTGCTTTTATGCGTGTCTTAGAGAGTCATTTTATCCTGATTTTCTCCATGATTGAACTACAGCTTTCTTAATCCTTCCTTCTCCCCCCACCCATAAAAACAGGTCCGAATTAAGAAATAAATCTTTTTTCCAAAGATTCTTAAGTCAAAGGTAACAACAAGGAACATTATTTTCTTTTTTAATTTGAAGGTGTGTTTCGTTTGTTTTTTCACTTTCTCTGCTGTCATCATCTTAGAAGCCAAGTCATTCAGATAGCCCTTATTTCTCTTTCATAAGAAATTAATGTTAATACTTGGAAGGGAGGTCTCACCGTCATGAAGATACCAGCTCATCAAAACCAACTAACAATCAGAACTATGATAACCACCATCTGTAGGATAAGAAGTAGAAGATTGTCTTTAATTCAGTCTCTGCTGGATTCCTTTTGAAAGAATCAGTTGTACTAAATATTCATAGCTTTCAGTCAGTTCCACATGACAGAAAAGATCAAAACTGCTGAACCCATTTTCACTAAGATTTCTGTTCAGTGAGGTAAGGTTTGAAGCTCTCCATGGTTACCATTAAATTAAAATATTAGCAGAAAAGATGACAAAGTAAGTATAACAAAAAAGAATAAAACTGAAAATAGAGATATTTTAATAGCATATTGGCACACATTGTGTCAGGTAATTAAAAGCCCAGCACACTAAAACATAACTCTAGCCTAAGCATTATTGGTAATTTAATTACATGGCAGCTGTTAACACCACAGAAACATCACCCAATACATTTTTCATCTGTTGTTCTCCTGATTTTTAATATTTGCTTAAGGTTAAAAATTTTAATTTATGTATAGTAAGCACATTATAAAATATGGACATTGGAAAAAGTCTTTGTGTTGGCAGAACAGAAACCATAATTTGAACCTACCAGGTCACCATGTTGGATTGTCACTATGGTGAGACTGGCAAGATTTTCATGACATTTGTTTTTCCCTGAGGAGTTAAGATGTCTCAGGAAGAGATGCCATGTAATGTTTTGTGACAATAGCATTCTTTAGGTTGTAGTGGGCATAATGTCTCAGATTTTAGATATGGAAATCTTTCCATAAGAAGAAACTGAGAGCATTGTGGAGAAAGCCACGAAAGCAACATTTCATTAATACGAATATCTCTGCACAGAATGCATAATTAAAAGAATTCCAAGGTATGCATTTCCATCCTACAAATTCTTATGTGCAGATATTCTGAGAGGTCTTTAATTACATCAGAATTTTTGGAGGAAACTAAAATAACGTTAATGAAAACTCTCTGTCTCTGGATTTATACCACGTTGATATCAACTTTCAACACTTATTTTCACTCTCTGTAATTGTGTATTTTCATATCCATGGGAGTAAATTTTAGTCCGTTGTATATTTTTTCTCTTTTTAAAAAAATTTACAGAATGGAGAACACAATGTAATTTTATGATTGCTGATACTGGTGACATAATGAAAGAAAATTCTTAGCGTAGATAATTACTGCCTAGATTACTTAGAAAAGGTGTCATGCTTGACTGGACAAAGGCCTAGTGTATTTTGGAATGTTTGTCATACTCAGTATCCTAGTTCTCTGCTGAACAATACAGCCAGTATCACATGCATCCGCTTTCATCATCTTAAATGCCTTAGGGGTTTTCTCTAACACATATTATTGTAAATTTCTGATGTTATTTCCAAGATCATTTAGCACATTTTCCTATTTGAAGGAAATATTCAAATATTTGTAAGAGTAGATATAGGGTCTAAAAGAGGTGGGATGATATTTATTTTTCCTATCTTAAATGTATTGATTAATTTACTGGGTTTTTTTTGGTGAGGATGTATCTGAGAAGCTATGAGAAGAGAAGACAGGCAGAACGGTTTTGGCTTCTCATTCTGGTATGAAGGCCCATTTGCATCAAATGAAAAGAGGAATTTGGATATGCAAATAATCTGTGAGAACACTGCTCAGTTAAAGCAGTGATATTCTAGGGCCCAAGAGACTGAAGGTTCACTGGACAGACAAGCCCCTCCTGTCCCTGACCCTGTGCTTTTGGGGTGACCAAGCTGTAAAATATTCTATGAGGAGTGCAAAAGCTCATCCACACCCACAAGCAGGACCTTTCTAGGGAGACCTGGAATTTGGCCACTGGGCGGAAGACTGTTGCCAGGCAACCCAGAAAGAGCTCCTAAGGTCAATTTTCAGAGAATATCTTGATCTGTCTGTACTCCATTCATTTTTCTAATTTCAGTATTTATTTCACAAATGGGCTCTCTGTGTGACCTATCTGAATTCTAAATTAAAAGTCATCTGCCTTAATATCATAACACATTTATTTCATAGGATTTATCATGGAACTTGTGGTTCCATGTGGTCAGGGACCATTTAGAATTGTTTTATACCTGTCTATTCAGTGACAAGCGTATCTTCCTACTTAGATGGTCACCTTAGATATTCAAAGTTTTTTCTTACATACGAATTGACTAAGTAAATGAATTACCAAATGAATGAATAAAATGGCCCCCATGTTTCCTCCACTTAACAAAATTGTAATAATCTTTGAAATCTTGGCTAAAGTACCCTCTTTCCACTCCAATCTGAAACTAATTAATCAATTCAAAACACTTTACCATGTAACAGTATCAAAGGTACTGGGTAAAGTGCATTATGCTCATTTATCTCACTTATATTTTGGGATTAATCATTTATTGCTTTGTATTATTAATTCCTTCTTATATATGGTTTATATCTGTACTTAAATTATTAAATGCTGGAATATATAGTCTGAACATTACAGAGAACAAATATTTACATATTGACTATCTTGTTATTTAATGAAGAATTTTCCCGATAGAATATGTCACTAATTTTTATGCACCATTTCCTATTAGTTACCACAACATTTTGTTTTTTTGTTTTTGTGTGTGTCTGTGAAGAAGACTAGCCCTGAGCTAACATCCATCGCCAATCCTCCTCTTTTTTTGCTGAGGAAGACTGGCCCTGGGCTAACATCAGTGCCCATCTTCCTCCACTTTATATGGGACGTCACCACAGCATGGCTTGACGAGCAGTGCATTGGTCCCAGCCCAAGATCTCGGCCTGTGAACCCCAGGCCACAGAAGCAGAGTGCAAACCCAACCCCTTTGCCACCAGGCCGGCCGCTAATTACTGCAAAATTTTGCCTTTCTAACAAAAAATGTAATCTCACAAACTTCTATATTTTTTTATCTCATTAATCAAGGTGGAAATCTTCATGTAGACAAATTGCTCTCTCTGCAAAGAGCCACCACGTGGCACAGCTCCAAGAGAATCACTTTCATTTGTTGTTTTGTGTAAATAGCAGAGATTGTACTCCCCCCACCCCTGCAGCGCACCCCTGCATAGATGATAGCAGGAATGGTATCCAAGATGGAATTTTGAGAGAGAAATTCACATCAATCACAGTTATCCCATCATAAGAATTACCTAACAACATTATGTAAGCGTCTGTCTATATTGTGTATAAACATATATATCCCCATAGCCTTTCTAACTGTAACTAAAACCCAGCCAGAAAAGCAGTATTTGTAATGAATTAAATATTGCAAAGGGTTATAAAGACTTATTTAAACTAAATAATTTGCAATTGGTGCAATATAATATAGCTCTTCATATATCAGACCAGAAAATTAATCAGGTGAAAATGTATCTACTGATAACACATACTTGCACTTTTGTCAATGTCTAAATATTTTATTTTAATAAGAGAAATAGTTTATCTTATTTTGCTGTTATCCTATATAGTCATTATATACTATGATTTACAGGGATTATAGGGATTTTTCTATAAACAATATATTTAGTGTATATTTAAAAGTAGGAATAGTACTTAATAAAAAGGTTTTCTATAATAATCTCATAACTTGTAGTTCTGAGCCAGTAATTTTCTAATAAAAAGTTACCAATGTTGGACAAATCATTAAAATTTCTAGATATGTTCTTCCGTACATATTTCATATTTTATTAAAATGTTCAAATATGTAGAAAATAATGTGGTACAATTATTCACCCATGTATCTGCTTTGCTACATTTGCTCACTTCTCCGTCCCCTTCTTTATATAAAATAACTAAAACAACTTCACTATCATGTTCTTCAACCTTTTCTTCTTAGGATATCCAGAGTTTTGAAAGTGGTGCACTTGCTTTATCCTTATACTATTGTGAAATAATAGAAAATATGTATGTTGGTCTCTGCCCCTGGCTCCTGGCACAGAGCTCCTAAAACCTTTGTAATCTCCTAAGTGATAAGAGTACTAACAGCATCTTTTGTTCTATTGAGGTGACTCAGGGTGGACTCCTGGATGGGGGCGGATCACTAGAAAGACCAAGCCAAGATTAGAAGCTTGGAATTTTCAGCCTCACTCTCCATCCTCCAGAAAGGGTAAAGGGGATGGAAATGGAGCTAATGATTGATCATGCCTACATGAGAAATCATCCATAAAAATCCCAAAAGGGGGCCAGCCCAGTGTCTTAGTGGTTAAGTTTGCACACTCTGCTTCTGGTGGCCCTGGGTTTGCAGGTTCAGATCCTGGCATGGACTGACACACTGCTTGACAAGCCATGCTGTGGCGGTGTCCCATATAAAGTAGAGGAAGGTGTGCCCGGATGTTAGCCCAGGGCCAGTCTTCCTCAGCAAAAAAGAGGAGGATTGGCAGTGGGTGTTAGCTCAGGTCTAGTCCTCCTCACACACACACAATAATCCAAATAGGATGGTGTTCAGAGAACTTCCAAGCTGGCAAACATGTCCATGTACGAGGAGGATGATGTACCCCAACTCCACCGGGACAGAAGCTCCTGTGTGCCGGATCATCTCAGACCTCATCCTATGTATCTCTCCATCTGGCTGTTCAGCTGTATCCTTTAATAAACTGGTAAACATAAGGGTTTCCCTAAGTTCTATGAGCTGCTCTAGGAAATTAATGGAAACTGAGGAAAGGGTTGTGGGAACCTCTGATTTGAAGCCAAATCAGACAGAAGTTGTGGGTAACCTGGGGACCTGCTGCTTGCATTTGGCTTCTGAAATGGAGTGGGAGTAGTCTTGTGGGACTGAGCTCTTAAACTGTGGGGCCTGATGCTGTTTCTAGGTAGATCATGTCACACTTGAGTTAAATTATGGGACATCCAGTTGGTATCATAGAGAATAGCTTGTTGTGGGGGATAAGCCCCACATATTTGGTGACCAGAAGTATCAGAACTGAAGTGATTTGTGTGAGTAGTAAAGGAGACACACAAGAGGCAAACTGAACTGAGATCTTCCCCTACCACAGGAGAGAGACTGGGGTTTTCATTTTAACTCAATACATGTGTGTATAAATATGTATATTCTTATATACTATTTTTATCATTTAGAATGACATAAAGATATAAAATTCCATATATTCTTTGACATGTTGGACAAACATACAATTCACGTAGATTGTAAAATAAATAAACACACAATACATACATATAACTGGGCAAGTCCCTCCCTCCCCAGGAAAGCCAGGTATTATAGTAATAGCTCATTTATAAACATTTACTCTAGACTAAGCAATATTCTAAATGTGTTACGTGAATTTTCTCATTATTCTTCACAATAATCCTAAGAGGTTAGCACTATAAATTTCTCATTTTACAAATAAGTAAAGAGAGGCAATGAGACATTAGTATTTATTTGCCTGTGGTCATGTGGTCAGTACATGTCCAACTTGAGCTACATACCTTGGCTGACAGACTCCAGAATCTTCTCTCTTAACCACTTTCCTATACATGAAGTTTGATTTGTGAACCACCGAATATTCACTACTATTTACGGTTGATATAATAGACTGTGGTACCTATGAGAGAAAATCAAACCTATGAAAATTGAATTCTATGCCCTTGATCTTTAGTGTTTCTTAGATACTAGATTCCTTTGAAATCCTAGTGATTACACCTATGGACTTTCTCCTCAGAGATCTGGGTGTACTTACATGTGCATGAACACATACGTGTGTATATATGTACATTTGTGTTGTATTTTAGAGCTTCTTCAGAGAGCCTAAATACCAGTTTATGAAAGTAGAATTTAAAAAAACACTATATGTATTAGTCTTTTCCAACAGTTTTTAAATTCATTTTATCAATTTTAGTTTTACCCACGAAACATTTATAGATAGGTTGGTTCATTTATCTATTTTTTGATAACTTTTTAAAACACAGAGCATAATTTTCTATTAACAGACTGTGTAAGTTGAGTTTAGGTACCTCTCAAAGGCTGTCCAACCTGCTGTGTCATTTAATTCCAATATAAATATCTCTAAGAGCATCGAAGGGCAGCCCGAGTATTTGGGGGCGAGGATATTTTTGTGGGCTAGCTTGAAAATGTTGCTGTTTTCAATAACTTTCTTTTTGGAGAATAGGCTAATCACATTAAATCAATATGCTATGCTTCTGTCCCTTGCCTCAATAATGCTAGCTACAAACTCCCTAAGGATAAAAAAAGGGGGAGGGGGACAAATTCTTGCAAGACACCCTGATCTTTTTCTCCACTTGAGGCTTATCAATGAACATTTATAGAAATAATATGTTGAGTACGAGAAGTAAACTAGAGTAATAAGCCTCATATCAAAGTTGAGAGAGAGTCTGTGAACACCCTTTTTATAGATAGAGTAACGATTAGCCCTACCATTTCCAGGAGCAAGTAATAAAAAGTCCAGTGCCGATTAAATAGGAATGTGGAACACAACCGAAAAGTCTAAAACTAATCTGTCTCCAGCATGGCTTGACCTGTGATCCTAACCAATCTTCCAGCATTTTTCTCTACCATCATCTATATTGCAGCTTCACCTGCAAGCTGGGTTTCCTCATGGCAGACATGAATGAGTGCTGCAACTTGGATTACATAGCTTCCTTTTTCAATACAGGAAGAGGCTGCTTAACAATCAGTAATTAAATGTCTATCCTTTACTCTGATTCTACCATCCTGAACCAATCACTGCCACCAGGGGAATACCATATACTATTACATATATAAATTACATAGGGCATTATACATTTCGAGTGTCAAAAAATTTAATGATTTACACATATTTATTTTTGCCCTATTGAAAGACATGTATTTGAGCGTTATAAGTATGAAAATTATGGATCCTTGCCTTCACTAATTGTACCTCAAATCCTATATTAATAAGTTTATCTGTAATTTCCTGTATTTAATTACGAATTGAAAATCTTCTACTTGTCCACTGTTCACTATTACGTTTATTATGAGAATGAAGTACGAGTCAAGGGTAATATGACAATGGCCAATTAGCTTTAGATTTGTAGTAAGTGATCCTTGTGAGAATAAGCTGCAAACATCAGCTGTTGGATATCTTTTGGAAAAGTCATTTTACCATAGACATCCTTAGAGAATCCCTTTGAAGACCTCATTCTCTGCTGTTTGAAGGAAATTGAAATGGACATAATGGAGTTAAAAACCCAAATACCATGCCCTTAAAATTTTTCAAATTGAGTTTTAACAATAGTCTCTTTTTAAAGTTTTGTCATGACTTGACAGAGTAAGACACTGCATCTATCAAGAGCATTCTTTCTTAGTTATCGACACTTTGAAACTCTTAGCAGCTGGACCATTCTTGATAATAGATTTGAAAGTGAGGGTAAATAGAGTTGTCATAACTAGTCAATCAATCAATCAGTCAATCAATCAATCAATCTCTTCTTAACCAAAGTAATATTTTTGTTCCAGTAATAGAAGGAGCATATTATTTACCCAAAACATATTCTATTCACGAGTTACATTTTGGACATAAAGTTGTTTCACTGGGAATTATGCACTTCCAGTATAAGTCTTTATATGGTTCAATTAGGAAATCATTGTTAGTTTCCATGCCTGCAAAATAAGAAGAGGTAGGCTTCCTAAGAGTTTTTGTGAGACAGTACTTGGTTCAGAATCTGGCATTAAATCAGTATTGAATAAAATAGACTAACATTATTTTGTTGTTATTATTATTACCATTCAATTTGATGCTTTTATGGCATAATCAATCTATTTTTTCCAGTTTTATTGAGATATAATTGACATGCAGCACTACATAAGTTTAAGCTGTACAGCATAATAATTTGACTTACGTACATAGTGAAATGATTACCATAAATTTAGTTAACTTCCATCATCCCCTATAATTACCAAAAAAAAGAAAAAGAAATAATATTTTTTTCCTGTGATGGAACTCTTAGGATTTATTCTCTTAACAAGTTTCTTATGTATCCAAAATATAGAATGCTTCACAAATTTGCATATCATCATTGTGAGGCATCATAGTAATCTCTGTATCATTCCAATTTTATGATCTGTGCTGCTGAAGCGAGCACAATTTGCTTTTTTTATGCCTATTTTGGTAGACCTTCGATCTTTGTCAGACAAAGCAATACTTTTCAAGAAATTCTTCATTTCTTAGCAGTGAATTAAGTAGTGAGGAAGTGAAATTCTGTGGTGCATTTTAGCAATCAACAAAAGATGAGAGTCTTTCTGAAATATTTATTTTAGGCCCCAGAATTTAAACATTAGACATTTGCTTCTCTGGATCATCTTCAAGATCAAATAATAAACAATTTGATTTGACATATTTTTCTCTGTGGTGTTTCATACATCTGTTAAAACATAACAAACAGGAGTACTCCTTGATGAGAATCTGCAGAAAGATGTATATAAATAAACTGAATTTCAACTTGAAAGTTATTAATTGTACCTTGGTATTAAAATGGATGAAACGTTTATTATAGTATCTTTCTGCCAAATAACGCCAGTGTATTTCAAATAATGTCTCCATGATCACAATAATATCTTAGGTATGAAAGATACATCATAGCCAATATATATCAATATCACTATTTTACTAAAAACTCATCTAGCATATCAAATGTCGTATCTCTCTAAATTTTTTAAAACTAAATTAAATTACCCATACAGGCAAAATTTACCCCAAATGATATTATTTTTGAAGTATTTAACCTTTATCACAGAGTCAGCTTCTTTTTAGCTCAAAGGTTTTGTCATATTTCTTTTCAGCATACTTTATGTACCTGTTTCCATTCAAATAAGTGCACTTAGGCGGATATATTAGTTTCCCAGCTTATGACAGAGATAGTAATCACCCGCTTCTATTAATTTGCTTACTGAAAAAAAATCTCTGTGGGATATTTAACAGGTTTTAATACTAAAAGGCTTAATATTAAAGGGCTTGCATTTACCCCAAAACAGCAGATGGACACACAGTACAGGCATACTTTGTTTTATTGTGCTTGCTTTCTTATGCTTCACAGATGTTGCATTTTTTATGAATTGAAGGTTTGTAGCAACCCCATGTTGAGCAAGTCTATCATCACCATTTTTCCACAGCATTTGCTCACTTTGTGTTTCTGTGTCATATTTTGGTAATTCTCACAATGTTTCAATTTTTTCCTTATTATTGTATTAGTTATGGTGATCTGTAATCAGTCATCTTTGATGTTACTATTGTAATTATTTTTGGGTGCCACAAACCACGCCCATATAAGATGGTGAACTTAATGAATGTTATGTGTGTTCTGACTGCTCCACCAACCAGCCGTTCCCTCATCTCTCTCCCTCTCCTTGGGCCTCCCTATTCCCTAAGACACAATAATATTGAAATTAGGCCAACTAATAACCCTACAATGGAATCCTCTGAGTGTTCAAGTGAAAGGAAGAGTTGCACATCTGTCACTTTAAATCAAAAGCTAAAAATGATTAGGCTTAATGAGGAAGACATGTTGAAAGCTGAGACAAGGCTGAAAGCTAGGCTCCTGTACCAAACAGTTAGTCAAGCTGTGAATGCAAAGGAAAAGTTCTTGAAGAAAATTAAAAGCTCTACTCCAGTGAACACACAAATGATAAGAAAGCAAAACAGCCTTATTGCTGATGTGGAGAAAGTTTGAGTGGTATGGATAGAAGATCAAACCAGCCACAACGTTCCCTTAAGACAAAGCCTAGTCCAGAGCAAGGCCCTAACTCTCTTCAATTCTGTGAAGGCTGAGAGACATTAAGAAGCTGCAGAAGAAAGGTTTGAAGCTAGCAGAGGCTGGTTCATGAGGTTTAAGGAAAGAAGTTGTCTCCATAACACAAAAGTGCAAGGTGAAGCAGCAAGCACAGATGTAGAAGCTGCAGTAAGTTATTCAGAAGATCTAGCTAAGATAATTAATGAAGGTGGCTACCCTAAACAACTGATTTTTCAATTCAGATGAAACAGTCTTCTATTGGAAGAAGATGCCATCTAGGACTTTCATAGCTACAGAGGAGAAGTCAGTGCCTGGCTTCAGAGCTTCAAAACTTCAAAGGACAGGGTGACTTTCTTGTTAGGGGCTAAAGCAGATGGTAACTAAGTTGAAGCCAATGCTCGTTTACCATTCCAAAAATTCTAGGGCGCTGAGGAATCATGTGAAATCTACTCTGCCTGTGCTCTATAAATGGGATAACAAAGCCTGGAGATGTAACAAGATTAATGTTGTTTTCATGCCTGCTAACACAACATCCATTTTGCAGCAAGGAATCATTTCAACTTCAAGTCTTATTATTTAAGAAATACACTTTGTAAGGATATAGCTACCACAGATAGTGATTCCTCTGATGGATCTGGGCAAAGTAAATGGAAAACCTTCTGGAAAGGAGTCACCATTCTAGATGCCATTAAGAACATTCATGATTCATGGGAAGAGATCAAAATATCAACATTAACAGGAGTTTGGAAGAAGTTGATTCGAACCCTCATGGATGACTTTGAGGGGTTCAAGACTTCAGTGGAGGAAGCAACTGCAGATGTGGTGGAAATAGCAAGAGAACCAAAATTAAAAGTGGATCCTGAAGATGTGACTGAATGGCTGGAATCTCATGATAAAACTTTAACAGATGAGGAGTCGCTTCCTGTGGAAGAGCAAAGAAAGTGGTTTCTTGAGATAGAATCTACTCCTGGTGAAGATGCTGTGAAGATTATTGAAATGACAACAAAGGACTTAGAACATTGCATAAACTTAGTTGATAAAGCAGCAGCAGGATTTGAAAGGATTGACTTCAAATTTGAAAGAAGTTCTACTGTGAGTAAAATGCCATCAGACAGCATCACATGCTTCAGAGAAATCGTCTGAAAGCAAGAGTTAATCAACGTGGCAAAATTCACATTGTTGTCTTATCTTAAGAAATTGTCACAGCCAAGCCCAACCTTCAGCAGCCATGGCCCCGATCAGTCAGCAGCCATCAACGCCAAGGCAAGATCTTCCACCAGCAGAAAGATTAAGACACGCTGAAGGCGCAGATGATGGTTAGCATTTTTTTAGCAATAAAGTATTTTTTAATTGAGGCATGTACATTGTTATTTTAGACATAATGCTATTGCACACTTAATAGGCTACAGTATAATATAAACATAATTTTACATGTACTAAGAAACCAAAAAAATTGTGTGACTCGCTTTATTGCAGTGGTCTGGAACTGAACCCACAATACCTTCAAGGTATGTTTGTAATATACTAAGACATCAATCTTAGTTACAAACTCCAAGTATTTTAATTACCTTCAGGATAGTTTTTGTTGATTTCAGTTTCAAATGTCATTTTTGGTCAGGGTTGGTAATAAGCTGTTTGTTTTTTTTTTTTTAATTATTGTTTCCTAAGCATTTAAGGTTTGAAATCCAAATACTCCTACTCAGAATAAATAAAAAATAAATAGATAAGGCCTGAGTGAGGACAAAGCCAGGCTGAGAATAAATCAATATGAAGGTTATATCACTGTAGCCATCTTGATTTCCACTTTTAGAAAGATTTTTTAAAGCAGTAAGCAGAGTTTTGTCATTATTTCTGAAATTAAATCAGTCATCCAATCAACAAGTATTTATTGAGAAACTACTTTGTGGCAGACACTTTTCTAAGGCGTGCAGTGGGCAAAACAGGCAAGGACCTTGCTTTCATGGAGTTTACATTCTGGAGAGATGGATTAGTGGATTTTAGATTGGGTCATTAGGACCATAAAGAAGAAGAAAAATGTTTGTATTACACAAGATAATTAGGGTAGTGATAAGTGTTATTAAAAGGAAAACAAATACTGTGACATACTAAGTGTATATATTTTAGATTTGGTGGTTCCAGAAGCCCTTCTGTAGGGGAGATATTAGAAATGATATCTGGAGGCCAGCCCGGTGGCATAGTGGTTAAGTTTGCACATTCCTCTTCGGTAGCCCAGGGTTCACCAGTTCAGATCCTGGGTGCAGACCTACTCACTGCTCACCAAGTCATTCTGAGGCAGCGTACCACATAGAAGAGCTACAACTCTACAGTTATGATATACAACTATGTACTGGGGCTTTGGGGAGAAAAAAAAAAGAGAGAAATGATACCCAGATTATACAAATTACTTGTTCATATGACCAGCTGGAAGCAGAGCATTTCAGGCAAAGGGATTAAAAAAAATGATAGGACTATTTATATTTCATCAAAATGTGAACCACAGAGATTCAATGATGTTTTAATTTTTGAGTGTCCTGAAAATATATTGCATTGTGTTTTTAAGGTATGTTGTTTAAGTAAGGAATAAAAAAAGCATGCAATGACTTCAAAAAAAGATGTAGGAGAGTCACCTGTGAACCGAATATTCTTATTTAATCCCATTGTAATGAAACTTGTGAATCTGAGTATTCAGCTTGGCAATCATTTACTATTTCTTCACAGGAAAGATGATCAATTATCTCGGCCATTACAAACTCCTACATGATCCTCTAAAATACTTTTATAAACTATTTTAAAAATATTTTTTGCTGTTCCTAACCCCCAGTAAAGAATACTTTTTATTTTGCAACCAAGACTCACCCCCCCCACACACAGAAGCATGTATACATATAGCTGAGAAATATATTTCACAAAACAAATGCTTACAGTTTCTATGTATGACACTCTATTTTCTGTCATTTAAATTTTTAAAAATGCCGATCACAACCTACTAAACTGATTTCATGATCCACCAATGGGTTGGACAACTTGTTCTAAAAGTCATTCATACACACTCTAATCTAGAAAAACAAAAACAACTAAGCCGATTACTATAAGCTAATAAAGCTATTTATCCTTTCAGGAAAAAAATTAGTGTAGTTCTTCAGTATTTTGACAAACACTAAATTGAGAAAAAACTAGAATTAAACTTTTCTTTGCTTGGCTGCATGATAAATTTGTGTTTGCTAGAAAGGCAATGCTTATATTTAATGGGGTAATAGAAAGAACTCCTTACTTATAAAGAAAACTGATTTTCTTTCTCTTGGCCCCAAATATAGGTCTTAATTATCCACTATATGAAGAAAGGAAGCATTTAAGAACTTACCAGTAGAGAACTCTTAAGAGAATTATAGTAAAAGAGCAAAATGGTGTCAGTTTAAAAACTTTATAACAGTGACTCTAATATTTACAAAATAAACTTTTAACAGTAATACTTGTAATTTATCCCTAAATTTTTGACCACCTCAAGTAGGCATGTCACTTAATAGATTATTCCAAATGAACTCTCACACAAACAAATTTTGACTTCAGAAAATATATTTACACCAACATTTGATGTTTTGGAATTTACCCACAATCCACAATAACAAAGTAGTCACACTTCTACTGTATTGATTTCGACAGGCTGAAAGCTAGCCTTTATGATTCCTTCTTCTTTCTCAACTCTGACCCTAAGAAGTCTTATTTTTTTCATTTGTTACATTGAGATAATTTTTAAAAATTTGTTACACATGTTATAAAAATAATGTTGAATAAATATGTAACCCAGAGAGTCAAATGAGTTCAACAGATTTATGTAGGAAGGATGCAGACCCTGACATTTATCACAGGCAAACCCTCAAGCCTTGCAAGATGTCTACTAATTCCCAGTGAGTGGGCCATGATAGTCTGACTCCTGCATCGTTACTAGCTCCTTCTTTTCTACTCTGGGTCACCTTAGGCCAAGCCACCAACTCTGCTATAAACATTTACAGACTGACTCTATTGTAGATTTAGAAAGTTATGTGGCAGGGTCCCTTCATGAATCCCACACACTTCTCCTATTGACTGACTCTAGCCACTTGGCCTGCTACATCCAAGCTTCCAAATTCCTTCCCATGGCTATCCATAAGCTCCTGCCCTTGTCTCATATATGTGTGTGTGTGTGTATGTGTGTGTGTGTGTGTATGTAGGAAGCACCTTGTGCAGATCTGAGAAGATGCTCAACAGATATCTCTTCATTTTTCTTCAAGGCAAGCTTCCTTTTAAGCTCTGATTGAACTGCTGGCTCCAGGCACTTCAGTACTTTGGGAGGAGAGACTTTCAATAAGTCCACAAAGTTCATTTTGGTGTTTTAAAGAAGAGTTGTCCAAATATTTTTATAGTGGACCACATGATCAGAAATCCACTCATGCATATTAGCTTTTTTGTTTTGTTTGTTAAATCAAGTTTATTGAGGTATAATTTACATAGAATAAACTGCACTAATTTTGAATATGCAGTTCCTTATATTTTGACACATTTACATACCTGTGTAACCACCAACATAATCAAGATCAGCACATGTACATTACCCAGAAAAATTTTCTCATGTCACTGTGCACCCCTCATTCCTGGCAAGACAAACATAGATCTGCTTTCTGAATGTGTTGATTAGTTCTGCCATGTTCTAGAAACTCATATAAATGGAATTGTACAGCATATTCTCTTTCATGCCTGGCCTCTTTCACTCAGAATACTCTTGCTGGGATTCACTCATATTGTTGACCATTCATCAGTGGTCTACTGCACTTCATTGACAAGTAATATTCCATTGCACAGATATAGCATAATTTGTTTACCCAGTCACCTGTTGATGGACATTATTGGTTTGAGGATATCTAAACTTTGTGGCTCTTCTAAAATTTCAAATACTATATAGAAAGTTATTCAAACCCATACATTATGGGAAACATGTTAATTCTACAACAATCCTACCAAGTAAATTTTGAAAAAGAAATCCTGGGGTTTTTTTTTAATTGTATTATATTAACATAATTTAGAAAAGAAAGAAAGAAGAGGACTTATTTATATTCCTTAAATTCTCCAAAATTTCTTCTCAAGTTCTTCCTTTATTTCCAACAAACAAGCAATTCTGCAGTTTTTGAAAATGAGTGATTCCATTTAGCTCAGGACTATTAGCAGTGGTGAATGAGTGCAGTCTCTGATTCCCATAAACCCAGTGCATTTTAAAACTGAATTCTTACTCTTCCTTGAACAATATACAATGCCCTTGTTTTTTTCCTCACAGATTACAATTCAGCATGTTTAAGCATTTTGTTACATGAGTAAGAAATTATAAAGCCCTTGATCTGAGGAAACAGCTAAGTAAATATCACTTGGTTTCCAAGAACTAGTCATCTGACATGTTAAAATAAACCAAATGCCCATCTTCTGGTTCATCTTAATTCAAGTATCCCATAAATTGGCAATGGTTAAAGGCACATTTATAAAAAAAAAAATCAGAAGCTATAAAACTGTTTCTATCATCTCTTGCAGTGAGACTCACTTGCAAACTTCACAGCACAAAATCCATTGACAGAAATCCGCCTTTTGAACTGAATAAGGTGTTAAAAAACACATGTTTCTATATTATTTCATTATAGGAGCCTATTTATGGCAAATGAGCTCAGTTTTTCATGTTTAGATGAAACGTGTCACATTCCTTCCTGGCAAGTAGTTAGATCCTAGTATAAGAAATAGTAACCTAGAAAGTGGAGATAGTGTGGGTCATGTGTTGGATGCTCCTGGCTGCAAGGATAGAAGCAAATCAGAGGAGAGAATCAGGAAGTGGTTGGAAATACGAATCTGAAAGAAGCAGCATAGAAAGAGGTGCAGGGACAATTAAACCTTCTACCTCAGGTAGCGCGAACTAATTTTGATCACCTCTTCAAACCTTCAAATACTTTTAGAAATAGATAGATGCTGTCACCCTACACTCTCTTTCACTCATTTAGAACTCTTTCGTCCAGCCACATTACAAAACTGGTTTTATTATAACCATGGATGAACCATCTCAGGTTTTAAAGCTCTTCAAAGAAATGGTAACACAGAAGTATGAAGAACTTAAAGAATCAAATCCATGCTTCTGCTTGTCACGATTTTTTAAGTACTCATTCTGCAAGCAACTATCCATTCTCCTTCCCAGCTTCAAGTTACCCACAAATTTGATAAAAGTGCCTTGCATTTTTTTATCCGAATTATTCATACATTGTGAACAGAAGGGAGAAGGATAAAGCCCTGTGACTCGCAATTGGATTCCTTTTTCTAGGTTGTTAATGGTCGGCAGCTTTGGGCAAACTCATTCTCACTGCTTCCAGTCATTAAATTTATAAGCACTGAGTCAAGATTTTTCATCGCAAGAGGCCTTGCCAAATGCTATTACTATACCTTAATTTTCTCACCTAATAACACTGACCAGAAAGAAATGAAATTTGCCCCAACTTATTATTCTTAGTGAACCTATGCTGGTTTCTAGTTATCATCGTTTCCTTTTCTAGACGCATAGAATGATGTTAATTTCTCTAGATCTTTTTATGAGAAAATCTGAAATCCTTCCTAAAGTTTTCTTTATCTCACGTGTCACCCATAAAAAACGGTATCATTAAAGAAGAACTCCCTGATTTGTCTACTGTCTGTGTCTCCACGTCGTTTCCTCCTTACAATGGAGAAAACACAATTCTTACCTTCAAAGCCAATTTCTCTACTCTTGCTTCTAGACTGCATCATCTTTGTTGTTATCATGAAAGCCAGAGTGGCTGAAGCAGAGTAAGAGAGGAGCCTGGTGAGAACTGAAGTTGGAGGGACAGGCAGAGGTCAATTCCCAAAAGGGACCTATGTTTTATGTGTCATAAGAGGACTTTTAAAGAATGTGAGCAAGTGTTGATATAATCTGATTTTCCTGGATTGAATAAGAAAAGCAAATTCACTTGATTTGGGGATTGCATGTTCCTATTCCTATGACTTGTTTTTGAGATTGCTGACTGGAGGAGGTTGCATGAGAAATTCGGAATCCAGAAGATCTATGATAGCTTTACCAGCACTTGTGCAAGAAGCTCTGTCAATGGAGTTTTAAAATTCACGTCTCATTTTGCCCCCTCTTTATTTCAAACATGCTTTTGTGTCCTATATATTTTAATATGTGCATTGCATTCACAGAAAGGGAAACAAATAGGAAACAAATTTAGGCTAGAGAAGCTGTACCCAGGCACATCCTCCTAAGGCAGGCGTCCATCTCATCTGACCCCAAGAGAGAATTCTAATAATGCTATCATTTAGTCCCATTTCAGGCACTTTGCATTTTTATATATGCTAAAGGATTCAGCGAGTCATCCAACTGGCATAAGCAATAGGAAAACTTCCTTTAGAGCACAGGTGTACAAGCAAACAAATTCTTTCTGTGCTTGAAAATTGATCCTTCAATGTAGCAAACTTCTCAGCAGCGGGCTGAACTGGCAAGAAGAGGTGGAGGAGAGCACATCTGTCAGGTAGAGGGAACAGATGGTGATCACCTCTTCTCACCTTCCAGCAGCCAGGAATAGATACTGTCACCGTGAGCTGTCTTTTCCCAGCCACACTACAAATTTGGATTTATTAAAAGCAGAGATAAGTCGCTCTGTATTTTTTTTAAGAAAGGAGGAAAGAAACCAGTGGAGAATTAAGTTCTGTTGTTAAGGTTAGACAAGTGTAACTAGCTGGCTAGCTCTGGATGCCCTGGAGAGACAACCTTATGTCCTTGAGGCCGTACAGGGGGCAGTGGGTTGTAAATATCTTTTAAAAGCAAAACAGAGCCAGGAATATATCAGAGTAGTTGAAAGTGAATAGTTCAACATCGTGCAAATGGTCAAACTCAGGCTCCAAATTTATCTCTGGAACCTGGATAAAAGTCCTGCATTATTGAAAGAACTCTTTTTGTGACCAGCTCCAGGCATGGTTATGCTTTGTTCTGCTACTGATTAGCAAAAGCTAAGATTCCATATATAGAAATTAAATCATTACCTAACTCCCAAAGCCCACATTTTGCAAATGTTGTCAAAATCCTATGCATAACTGAGCCTCATCAAATAGAAGTTAATAGCACAATTTTGTTTAAATGGAATAGATTATTTGGCATCTGAGCCACTACAAACTGTTGTTCTCCACTCTGTTTCTTAAACCATGCACCTTAAAAACAAATGCTGTGCTTGACAATCACTTTGATTGCTGATACGCCAACCTTTTTCAACACTTACTGCTTTCTTCTGCCAAATATCAGAGCCACAAAACGGTAACTGGATGCACTATAGGTACTTTGCTTTTCTTTCAAATATTGATATTACATAGCATAAGCCAAGGAAACAAGCCCCACAGCTCTCCAGCTTGTATGTTTTGCAGACTCCTCTGACCCTTTCTGTTGTATCCCCTATATTCCTATGTACTTCCTAAGCGTGGACAAAGGACAGTCCCCACCCCCATCCTCCATCCCACCAATTCTTTCAAGCTAAGGCGTCATAGGGTTTGGTGGCGATAAATTTAAGACATCCCAAGCTTTAATCAACATACTTCTTTAATCCCTCTACTAAGACCCCCACGTGTTAAACACCATTTCAAATCAGGCATGGTCTTGGAAGCCGAATTATAATATTTGCTCTTACAACACAACTAAATTAAATTTTATGTTGACAGTAGCTAGCACGTTATCATTTTCAAAGCCTCTTCATTGCTCACATTTCTATCTAAACTTTTGTTGCCAGAAGAGTGAAAATGCCTGCCAAGTCCAGTTTAACCTAACCCTGCAAGGTTCAGTAAATATAGCTTATGCATTTAAGTTACGTTTATCACTATGAATTTTCTATTCTCCTCCTTCTCTGTTTTTTTCTTTTCCATTTAAAGAAGAGATAGCAAATGTTTTAAAGTAAATTTTTGGCTAAGCAGTATTTTCAGGTGTAAATAGACATTGTTTCTTTTGCAGGCATTGTACATTCAAGTCAATTCTGCAGCATTTGAAAACCTGCCAGCTTTATTTTGTCGTGATATTCAGAATCCTCTCCTTTTTGACCAATATTATATAAAGTTCCTCTGGGAAGATAATGTGCATGATTGTAGGCTTGCCTTGTTAAAATCCATGGCTTTTTATGCAGTCATGTTTTCACCTATGAATTATGCATGAAAGAGTATCTCATTACATTTCATTTTCTTTACAGCGGCGTCCTCTTTTCCAGACATACTCGGGTTCCCATCAGCCCAGCTCCCCTGGCCCTGCAGCTTGGCTCCATCTTGATGCCTTCATAGCATTTTAGACAAAATGGGCGTGTTTAACTTGTCACCTCATGCCTGGTATAAATTATTCACTGGAGCTTTGCACAGATTTGTGAGATAACCAGCCTGGACTCGGGAAAACTTCATAGGCTGTGTGTGGGAATCTGACGGAGACGTGGAAGGCCATTTCTCCAGCAGTTGTCCAAGGCAGAGGAGAAAGGCTGCCTTGACTCCAAAGCTCAGCCTCATTTTAAAGCTTAAAAATCCCTCACTCTCTTTCATAAAATAGAAATTAGCTATACACGTTGGCCCCTTAGATGGGTATGTTTCAGTGTTTTAGTATTTCCCTCAGAACCAAAGGTCAAGGAACAAAGCCTGTGCTTTTTCTTTCTTTCTTTCTTTTGAAATGAAGCCATTGGTCTTCCATACCTGACAAGATGAATTAAATGTGGAGAAAAGATCACAGAATTTAATCAGCACAGTCACTCAGTGTATGTGGTCGGGAACAATCACTCAAAGAAGCATATGGAAAACTAGGTTAGTATGTTTGTGTGTGTGGGGGGGTATGTGTGTGTGAGAGAGTGTGTATTATAATTCTTAACTAAGCCTGTATCTTGAATTCCAAACATTTCCTTATAAGAAAATCTAGTTAGAAAAAAGATTAATTTTGTCTACTTCAAATTATGCCATTCACTATATATAGAGTTACATTATGAAAAGGCTCAGATAAAAGTAGCAAAAGAAATAACCCCCAAGGAATCAAAGTTAAAATCCAAAATGTGATTACCAAAGCAGCTTCTTATTTTTCCTCTCCAATTAAATATTTTCTTGGCATCAAGGAAAATTATGCAGGTAACTGAAGACAACTGTCTATGGGTCTAGAAAGATGAAAGGCAGGTAGACGTTTATTTCTAGACAAAGAAGGCTTGCTCAACTTTCTTTATTTCTTCTTGCAAGAATGTGGTCATGGTGACAAAAAACTTTCATATCCCAACTGTCATATATTCTTTCTGACTAATAATTGAAATCTTAAAATGAAACCCAACTAAATGACTCATAAGCTCATTGCTCTAAGAGTAATGGCATTAAGGCTTATGGTTCTGACAATACTCTTGAGAAATATATCCTCTACACACATATGGGATATTCTGGAATTTTCTGATGTGTGAGTTCATTATAAAAGTTTTACTCTTTGTAAAGCAGATATTTTGCTCTCTTATTTCCATTTTTTCCTTAATAATTATATGTGTAATTTAATTTCTAAATACATGTGTATGTATATATATACTTATACATATAAAATATATTTCTATAGCATTTGTGTGTGTATAACACACACACAGAGACACACACACAAACAGTCTGTACACTCAGAGACTCTGATCCAATTACCATTATCGGTTGTTAAGCTCCAAGAAGTCATGTGTTTTTCCATGTATTCCTCTTTTTCCCCTCCTGCCTTCAATGAATCTTCATGGTGATCATTTAATAGTAATATGGAACAATTCTTTTACATCTTTGAAGCAGTATTTATTTAAACCACTACATGCTTTTGTGATAAATATAGCATTTCTTCCCAATTTTACTGCTGTTTATTCCTGTGGTGGCCACCTAGTCATAACTTAGATATAGATCTAATGAGTCTGAACCTCACTCTGTTTTTATGCAAGTACAAAGAAAGGAGTTGACATTTGCAGTGGATTGCAGTTTTCTTTGAAAGCTTATCATTTGGCATAGTGAGAGGCAATAAAAGAATGATATTTAACTATCAGCTGAATGAATGGATGACCTATTATTATAGGTGGCTCTATACTATATTGAAAGTAGACAGGAGACATGAATATAGTTCAATATCAATATAGGTGAGGGTAGGTGGGTCAGGTTCTGATTTTCCCTTTGACAACTATTCTGCTGTTTCCCAGCAACAATTACAGATTAAGCTCCTGGGAGAGGGTTTGTTATACCTAGTTTGATTTCCAGGAAACTTATTCAATGAAATGACTTGAATAGCTAGGGCAAAAGACATAATTATTAGTAGGCAGTCATTTGATTGAGCACTGGCACCAGAGTATTTAATATTAAATATTATCAGCTGTAGTCTAGGTTTAAGTTTCATCCAATTTCTCTGCATTCTTGCCCATTTGAGTATTATTAAAAGCATTCAGGATAATTTAGTGGAAATAAAATCTTTTGCAAGATTGATATCATATTGCTTGTTTGTGTTATCTCTTATGTAAATGGTTGGTTTATATTTTTCAGTGTCTATCAGATAGGTACCATTTCCTCTGGGGAGAAAGTACATCAGTACCTGTGACTATGAAATGCATAAGATTCACAGCTCTATATGGCTTTATTCCTCTTTTTCTTTTTTCCACACCAGATCTCTTCCCTCTTTGTGAGGTACAATAAACATGAAGGAAAATTTGGGTAGAGAAGGGCATTTTTCATTCTTTCATCCTCATGTACTCATACCCCGAGAGAAAATCTCCAAAAATATATTTACCTAGGAAGGACAGCTAGAGAAGATTTGGTTGTGTTACTACGTACTGATAATTTTATATAATAACAGTGACTTGGAGAAGTAGAAAAAGAATAGGCATTTCACATCTACCAGTGATGAACACAATGGCATACATTACTGAGTCCGTGGGCATTTCATCACTGGAAAAGTAAATACCCTCAAATCATTTCAAGGGTATTTCTTTCAGATTTGTGTGTGTCGTATTGAAAAGAGTTTATAACTCAAATAGTTTTTTCTTTTAAACCTTAGTCTTCAATATCTGCCTCCTACCCAAAATAGACTATTTCTAGTCCTGCTTCAATATTATGTGTATTCAGAAATTTAAGCTGCAAGAACAAACAAATCAAAAAGAACATTCTACCTAATATTTTGTAGTGTAGAAACAGCATTGATTAATTAAAAGAATGATTTGTCAATTACAGGGCAAAGTGAAATAAGGAGGCTGAGGAAAGGTCTACATTGCATGTAGCCTGTGCTTTTGTTTGGGTGAAATATGAGGTGCAGGTACCCTTAATCTTGATTAATTTCAAAATGCCTCTCTCACTTATTCCAGTGCCTTACCCTCTTTTCTAATCACATTGATATGTGAACTTTTTTGTTCCTTCCAAGTGAGTTATTTGCAATGGCAATATTAATATATTTGAGCAGAATTGAATCAAATTGCTTTCAAAAAAAGATATAGTTTTGGGGTCAGAGCACTCATTATTTCAAGAAAGTACTGTGTATATTTGAGGTGAGAAAGTCCTACCTAGACTCAAATAAGGCTAAAGCTGATTTGGAAATCATGAAAGAGGTGACAGCTTGAATTTAACTATGCTGTATATACATTGGAGATAGGAAATAAGTTTTCCATTAGTTTAAAGTTCGATATATTGTGGAAATTTATTTACAGCGTAATTATCAACAAATATAGCTTATTTAACTTAACTGAAATCTAGGGAAAAGCTTAAAAGGCTTAGAAGTCATGGGTAATGTCTAACATAGGAAGAATAAAAAAAAGGATACTTGCAACTTGCCTGTTCTAGTGATCACAAAAGACTAAGTCAAATAAAATTGCCTTTAGTTACAGCAAGAGAGAATTTCTATTGAATGTCAGAATATATTTCTCCTTTCTCTGAACTCTAGCAGCATGTATTTCCTGAATCAACCATTTGGGAATAGATCAAATATTGCTTTATGACTTTGCTATTGCTTTATTAAAATGATATTTTGCATCTTGTATTGTATTTTTAGTTTATTCTCTGATTGTGAGCATGAGACCAAATGTTAATTATTTTATTCCTCACAAGATATAGCTTAATTTCTTTTACATATCAGCCTCCGAGGAAATACACTTTTCTTTATTTGATTGATTTGATCTTCACACCTTGTGTCTTGAAAAATTAGAAAAGTAAGTGTAGTTTTGAATGATCTAAGGTTGTCATGCTCAGAATCAGAGGAATGGACCACCTGAGTTCTTTGATGACCCAAGTGTTGTTTATAATATATAAGGTATGATTACCAGTCCCTATAATAGCCTCTAAAAGAATAAAAATTGAGGGTTAAAAGTGTAATGAAATGCAAATGAAACTGTCCTGGAAACAGAACTGCATATTTTATTTGTTTCTTACAGAATCTAGGACATAGAGGGTGTTAATATTAAATACCATCAACAGTATTCTAGTTTTAAAATAATGGTAGAAATAACTCATAGTAGAATTGCAGTTACTAGTTTAAAATGAATACTACCAAATATTTTCAAAACCAAATATGGTTGCATCAATTCTACATTAAGAAGAGTTCTAAATATCTTACGTTCTCTATTTGTTGTATTTCCTAGCTTTGTCAACATGTTGAGTAAAATTTAAGACTATAGTTAACTTCACATACTTGCTGCATAGCCAATTTAAAATCAAATATAATTAAGGTTCAAAATTTACACTGAACACTCTTACCTAAGAGAGATCTCTCTTTTTTTCCCCAAAGATTTCTCCCTTTTAACGAGGAAGGCATAGAAGATATTAAAAACTTATGATTTATAAAGTCCTTTGACATTTACCCCATTTCAGATAGACACTGTTTTAAATAGTTTTTTTAAAACAATGCATATTTGGGGTTGTGCTTAATTAAATAAACGATAGACTAGTGCAGTCTAAATATCACCGGACTTGAGGAGCTCTGATTTTACTGCATCCACTCATTATCTACGGGACCTTGCACAAGTCACTTAACCTATTTGGGCTGCGATTTTCTCATCTGCAAATGAAACTGCTGGATTAGAACATCTTTAATGTCTTTGTCAATGCTAAGCTTGTATAATTATTAGTTCCATAATTGCTTTGAACCTCAGTTTCCTCATTTAAACAATGTGGTTTATGATAACATCACCCCTTTCTTTAGGTTTGTTTTGAGAATCAGGGAAATTAAATTATTTAATTTTTTGAGTAACATACCATTGAAAATGGTTATTATTGTCATCAATTGCAGCAGGTATTAGCAACCTGGGGAGAATACAAAGCTATCTTGAGAAAATAGAGGGATTCAGCAGAGCAGTGATATATTGTGTGACCTCGCACTTTTTTTTAAATCTCTTTCAGATGAATTTGTCCTTCAACTAAGGTTTTTTAAGAAGAAATATCATCAGCAATATAATAATCAGTCTTAATAACGTTTGTCATACATGAGAAACCTGCAGTGCAATGGAAGTCTTGTTTCATTAGATATTTTTCCATGAACTGAAACTGTTTGGATTGTGAAATTAGCGACAAGTACTGATCGAGCCTCCACTACATGTAAGGCATCTGGCTAAGCACTCTCATGGGATATTGACTATAGATGTAGATCCCACCCTCAAAGAACTTACAATTTAATTCAGGAGAGAAAATAAATTTTGGAAAAGTTGTCAATTCAAAAGATGGTAGAAAAGATGCTACAAGGCCGTTCATTGTGATCAGGCAGGGCAATGTTATTGGAAGTTGGTGTAGAATTTCAGAGGAGAAAAAGATTGCTTTAGACTGAGGTGGTGGGTTAAGCTTCTACAGTAGAAGTGAATTGTATCTGTGTTAACAGCATTGACAAAGACAGTGTGCCCCAAATATTCCATGTGTCCCCCTACTTTTTTTAGCATCCTTTTAGTTAGGTGGAACCACGGAACCATGCCAGAGGACTCTGAGAAGTGACTTGTGTCTTTTTGAGACGAGGGCAATTAGGTGTCAGTGGGCCTCCTCCACCATTCTATTCTTCTGCCTCATAGCCTTGGTAGTCACATATTTCTCCAGATGGTGTACCTACAGGATGTGGGAAAACTACTTATGCCACCTGACCCACTGGACTTGACCTGAAGGAGAGAGAAATCTTGGCTCTGATAAACCACTGAGATTCTGTATTTATCTGCTGCAGCAACTAACAGGAGTTACTCTAACACAAGGGATGGGTAGAATTTAATTAGGTAAAGAGAAAGGGGAAGACATTGCAGACATTTGGAATCATATAAACAATGTGTGGGACTGGAAAATGCAAAAATATTGTCCACACTCACAAACACACATACACACTCACAAACACACATACACATACACATATATAACTGAAACAGAAGATTTAAAAGATATAATACTTTCACCTAAAATATAAATTAGGACCAATAGATGGACATTTATTTACAGATTAGGGAGTATGGGTTTTATTTAGAGATTCCAGGCAAAAAATGAAGATTCCTGAGAAGCATACAAAAGTTGTCAAAGAAGTTCAGAAACTGAAAATAAGGGTGGGGGGAGGGAGAGAGAGAGGCCAATGAAACTTTAGAGTTCACTGGAGAGATTATAATCTATCATGTTGGAAATAGGAATGAATACAAAGGGAGAGGGATAAAATATATATATGAAAATATTCAAACTGCTGTTCTGTATCCTTTTACTATTAAGTTGACGTGATATTCATTGATCAATGTATTTAAATATAAAACTCCTGCAGAATAAAATGGAAAACATTATATCAAAGTAAAAATGTAACAAAAACATCAAAAATGTTTTCACAGAAGTTTAAGGATTTTAATAATATCCACTTACAAGTAAGATGTGTACTCTTGTGAAAAGAAGTGAATGTTAAGAAAAACTGCTGATATTTTCTTTAATCTTTAGAAATAAAATAATATTTAGTATTTACAACTTCTCTTTGAACCCACTGACTTCAGCACTAAGATTTGGCATCCAACTCTTCCTTATTACAATAATTTTAAAAAATATATATTTGCCTGCAGCAAATACATCATAATCACATCTACTGAAATCAATCAGCAGTTTGACTGAATTGATTAAAAATAAAATCCCTGCCAATTCAAACGAAATATCAGTCAATTTAAATAGGAAGACTCATTTAAAATTTGGATTATAAGAGTGTTTTTAAAGCTCAGTGAAAAACAAAATGAGAGGCAAAATTGCCCCTTATTTATTTAATTTGGATTAATTTATTTTGGAATGACCATTTATGCAAAGTCTGGTTGTTTTTGCACCAACACACTCCATTTACTTTGGGCTTACATATATGGGATTTTGTTTTTTTCTTGACTAAAGTAAATATGTCACACATCTTAAACTGATGTTTCTTATAAGAAATAAATCTGTGCAGAGGAACACTCTGAAAAAAGGTGTATGTAGGTAGGACAGAATAGACTTTGCCTTCTTAGAAGGCAGAGGAGGTGGGAAATCGAAGTTGGAACAATGGAGGCTGTGATTTTAAAGTAACGAAGACATGATGAAATGATTCTAAAGTAGTGATAAAAGAGTACTAAATAAAAATTCTACTTCCCTCACACTTCTGTTTCCATAGACCTGGTAAGACGTACTGGACTCTCTGACAACAAGAAAACTGGATTTTGCCTAAGTTTGCTATGCACTGAAATCACCTTGGTGGGGGGTGAGGGAGGAGGCAGAACAAGGTCTGCCACTAAAATATTCAAACTGATAAGCTAAATTATCATTAATCATATTGATATTGAGCACAAATTTTGTCTTTCAGGAACACTATCGATAGAAACAGTATGTATCTCCTTGTATCTAAAACTTTACTTCACCTAAGGCTAACTCTGAACGTAGCTTTTAGTTGTTCTAGCATACCAGGGGAAAAGTCTCTGCACTGAACAAAGTCTAAAAGCCTCCAAGACCCATATGAATGAATGAACACTGGTCAAATTTTAAGCATCAATGGTAGACAACGGTGGCACTTAGGGAAAGTAACTTGTTTTCCTGGCCTTAAGCCTCACCATTTAGGACGATTATTCTAAAACTAGTTGGGGGTGAGGTGGGGGAAGACATGCTTTTCTCAGAATCGTTACTGGAGTTTTAAGATTGTACTTCCTTTTCTTAGAGATTAGGATATTTACCCCTCTAGGGGGAGAGGATGATGGGACAGACAGGGTTTCTAAACTCCATACCAGGTGAGGCTCATTATCTTGATGAAACAATGGTTCTACTTTTTCAGGAGTTTACTTACTCTACCTAAAAGCTTCCTTATGATCTATTCACAGTTTCATCTCATTTCAGTACACTAATATTCCACACTAGTTTGTCTTCAGGTCATTGTTTTTAACTACATTCTACTAACACAGAAATGTGCCTACAAGGGAAATACACACACACATACACATGCACACACACCCTTCAATATACCAGAAATAGACATGAAGACAATTTGAAACAAAATAATACACTATGTTTGGCATACTTGGGTGTCCATCTGAAATTTCTAAAGTTATGATAACATGTTAATTTCCTCAGTGTTCCTCATTTAATTCTGGCATAAAGATCATCATTTATTTTTTTTCCAAGGAGAAGGCATTACTTTAAAACCAAAAATCTTATTACCATTCTGGAAATGGAGCACTGGATCCAAGCACCACACATGGAAGTAGATGTTGCTATTTCAGCTTTTGTCCTCAAGTCATGGCTACCTTCTCGAGAAGAATTGATTTACATTTTATGACTGTTGAACAACATGATTGCTTGTAGAAAAATCCAAGAGTGTGAGATAAGATGACACTCCTTAAATAAATTACCTCAAGATAATCTACCTAATTGGACGTGCAAACATACAAAAGTTGGTCACCTGCCTGTACTGTTCAGATGCATAATGCCATGGACCAAATTTTGTAGCTTTTAACACTTTCTTTAATTTGATTAAACCACTTCATAAACTCACTAGAAAAAAAATCATGCTTATGTCTTGATGTACACCCATCTGTGGTGTTTTAAAATATTTGACATACTGTTTGTTAACTGAGATAAGTAAAATTTCCAAAAATTATCAAGGTAGTCTCAGCATGCTTAGAATGAAGACCTGTGATTCTACAAGTCAGAAAATGGAGGTAGTGGGACCCTCAGTTTATTGCGACTGAAAGACTGAAGAAGGCTAAAATCAAGTTTGCTCAAAAACCAGAAAAATCTCAGCCATAATTTTATCATGGACTGTAAAGGAGTGCAGTAAATGAGAAAGGAAGTCTACTACAAGGACTGCATAAGACAAATGAACAGGATTGTAACATTCTCTAAGGAATTCAATTAACTGAATACAATAATATTTTCAGAAACAGTTAAGAGCTGACACCTGCTGTTTGGTAGAGCAGCATGGTTTGAACGTTTTTACTTCTTTTCAGTAAGCTGAAGAAGCACAAAATCTAATTAAAATTAAAGTATTTAAAATATTCAACTAGGCTGTGTGAAGACTTTATAATGTATAAAATTGGCTAATTTTTTATCAGTTTAAAAATAGGTAATCAAATGTGGCTAGAATGCTATATAGGCTTAACAATATCTCATTTTCTAAAGGTATCCTGTTGTTTATAATTAAAATCTGACTAATATACTCAATGAATTTAATACCTGAAGCGAATCTTGCATTAAAGTGATATATGGTTTAGATCTTTTTCTCCCAGAACAAATGAGACAGGAATTAGCAAATTTTGAGTTTCAGACAAAAAAAAGTTATATATACACAAAAGAATACATAACATATTAAAATTTAGTAGATCAAGAGTCATGATGCAATAACCAAAAAAAAAAAAAAAAAAAAGAAAAAAAGCAAAGTAACTAAAGAGAGGAATTTAAAAGAATTTCAATGTTTTGTTAAGAAATCAAACTCGGCTCTACTATTTGACCAAACATATATCTTTGGATAAGCAGAGCCTGTAATTATGATCTACAACGTTAATTTTCTCCAGATAAAGTAAGTCATTCACCTACTCTTAATTAATTCCAAAATATCACACATAATGCTCAATTGACACTATTGGTTACCTTTTCCTTCTCGAAATGTTTTCTTCATTTGGCCTCTGTGATAAACCTCTCTGGTTTCCTCCTGTACTGGTCTGCTTGAGCTACTGTAACAAAATACCAAAGGCTGGGTGTTTCAAACAACAGGAATTTGTTATAATTCTGGAGACTGGAAGTTCAAGATCAAGGTACCAACAGTGTCAGTATCTGGTGAGGACTCTCTCCTTGGGATGTGGATTTCCACCTTCTCACTGTGTCCTCACATGCCTGAGACAGAGAGAGCTCTGGTGTTTCTTCCTCTTCTTTTAAAGGTACCACCTTTATTGGATTATGGATTATGAACCCCCCCTTATGAAGTCCTTTAAGCTTTATCACCTCCTTACAGGTGCTCTTTCCAAGGATTGTCGTATTAGGGACTAGAGCTTCAACATGGACACACAATTCAGTCCATAGCAACTCCCAACACGTTGAGTCTGTCTCTTAGGTGCTTAATTTTCTTCCTGTGGGCTCTGTAGCCAACCTCCAAGATATCCTCCCATGATCCCCTGCATCTGGTATCTACAACTTTTTATAGGTCCCTACCATTTGTACCAAGATTGGTTTGTGTGACCGATAGAATATGGCAGTATGCCACATCCAAGATTAGGGAAGAAAAGACATTATAATTTCCATCTTGGTTGCCCTCTCTCTCTCTCTTAAATTTCTTACTCTGTGGGAAGTCAGCTGTCATATCATGAGAAACATTGTAGAGAGAAGCCATATGGTAAAGAAATGAGATCTTCTGCCAATAGCCAGCAAAGAAATAATGCCTACAGCCAGAAGCCATGTGAGTGAGCCTTCTTGGAAGTGTATCCTCCGGCCTAAATAAAACCTTCAGGGGATTGCTGCTCTGGTTGACAGTTTGAATGTGACTTCATGAGAACTGAGAACAAATACCTAGCTAAACTGCTCTTGGATTCCTGACCTTCAGAAATTGTATGAGATAATACACCTTCATTACCATAAGGTACTAAATTTTGGAGTAATTTTTTTATGTAGCCATACACAACTAATATGTGATCTGACATTTGAAACACTTATCCTTTTCAGCAAAACATCCATGGTTCTCTTCTCATTTAAAGTCTCCTGAGTGATTCAATTTAGCTTCCTCCTTCAGGGTATGTATTAAAACAAAACATAACAAACAAAAACATCTTCATAATCTGGCCCCTTCCTACCTGTCCAAACTCATCTCTTGACCACTCTTCTCCATTCAGCTCTACCTTACTCCTCCCACAGTACAAATCTGTCAAGATGAAATCCCAGATTGTGCCATAATTCTTGGAATGTTTCAAAAGCTACTTCCCTTTGCTCGAGAGGACTCACCTCCTTCTTTACCCAATTAAATCCTTTTTATCCTTCAAGACTCAGCTCCAATGCTACTGCTTTCAGAAAATCTTCCATATTGTTACAAATGGCAGGATTTCCTTCCTTTTTTTATGGATGAATAATATATCTATATCTATAGATATCTATATCTATATATCTCACTTTTTTAAAATCCATTCATCCATTAGTGGTCTCTTGGGTTGTTTCCATGTCTTGGTTATTGTGCATAATGGTGCAAATCTTCCTAAACCTTCTAATTTGATTGAGTTGCTTATTTTATGAACAGTCACAGGGGCTGGATTTCCCACCAAATAGACTGCCTATCATGTATATAGTCTGTTAAACTTGTCTGTCTAACTTGTTATTTTGTGGACTTTTTACCACAGGTAAAGAAAAATGTACTGGGAGAAAGAAAGAGTAGGGGAGGGAATATAATTCCAAGACAGCAGAAGTTATAGAGATGGAAGTGTTAGTGGGCAATTTTTCCAATGCTAAGGCCAATAAATAAAGACTTAACCAATCAGTTCCTGTGACAATCAATAACAAAATTACTAAAATTTCTATCTAAAAATATTTTCATAGTGAAAAATATACTTTATTTCTTCTCCATTTTATTGTAATATTTAAATTCTTAAATCTATTAGTCACATCTTTGTATATTGTCTATTAATTCAAATTTATAATTAATGTTAGGATTGAATTAAAATTTGGAATTATAAAAACGTTACTAATTTTGTTTTTTATCTAATAAAAATTTGAGTTTGTTTTTAACTTTTATAACTTTGTTTAGAGACTCTCAATTTAGTAGTTATAAAAATACTCTATGTATTATGTAGTGTCATAGTTATCTGTCTGTGATATGTCCATCCAAGGTCAACACATAACATAAGAAGGCAGATATCCATCTAGCCTAATTAAAAAAGAAAACAACTGGTTCCTCAGATATATTGCTGAGATGAAACCTTCTTCCTATATCTCTTTTAGATGACTGAAAAATCAAGCATTCTGGTACCCAGAATCTCATTTTGATACATGGGAAATATTTTTTATTCCTGAAAAATGATTTATTTCTCAGTACATAAAATGTGCTTTAAAAGAAAAAAAATCTTACATGTTTTTCCAAATATCTAATGAGCTCCTGTTTTAAAATTTAAAAATATATGAAAACAATGTCTATGCACTTATTCTTAGGAAAAAGATAAGAATTCCCTTTCCCCAAAAATGTTTTTCTTAATTACAACTGTTAATATACCATGGATCAGTATATATTTTGCATTTGTAAGTCCTAAAGAAACAATAGAAAACAGAGAGAGAGAAATAGAGGGAAAAAAGAAAGAGAAGAGAGAAAAAAAAGTAGGAAAGGATAGAGGATATTACAGAAGCTGTTATTTTTAATGGAGACTAAATAATTACAATTCCTATGTACCTTAAAAATCTATTAATCCATTTATGTCCACTCTGTTACCCTTATCTCTGAACATCCACACTATTTTTAATAGTTCACACTGTAAAACATCAGTCTTATCTTAATTTAGTCTCATGGTGATATACACATGATGATACATCACAATGTTACTGTACAATAATGATGCTTTCTCTCTTTCACCCTTGGCATGTTTAGGCACTGCATATGACAGGTACTGGTGCTTTTCTACTATTAGCAGTAGCAAAAGTACAGGAAAAATAAAAACATAACAAGGGATTCATTTAACAAATATCTTTTGAGTGTCTACTATGTGCTAGGCACAGTTCTGGATGCTTGGGATATGTTAGTGGACAAAATAATACAAAGATTCATTTTTTTAAAGAGCTTACCTTCTAGACAATAAACAATAAACAAGATAAGTAAATTATATACTATGTTAGCAGTAATAAATGTTACTAAATAATAAAACAAAAGGTAGATCAAGGGAAAGGAAGGCATGAATGAAAAGGTGAAATTTGAGCAAAGACTTGAGCAAAAGAGGTGAGAGTATTCCAAGAAGAGAGTGCTACCAGTGTAAAGGTCTTGAGGATGACTGTGTGACCGGTGTGGCGATGTAAAAAGTGAGTGTGGCTTGAGTAAAGAAAGGGAGAGGGATTTAGGAGAATAAGTAATGGTGGTGGGCAGTTTTGATGGACTGACAGCCATTGTAGGGACTCCGACTTTTACTCAGAGTAAAATAGAGAGGCAAAGCAGGATTTGAACAAAAAGTGACATGATCTGACTCATCCTTTAAAGGAATCATTCTTGGTAATTCTGTAAGAATAGACAGTTGGGCAACACCCCTGGAAATGGAGGGTGGGGAGTTAAGAGGTTATCAGAATAATTTAGTATCTATATCTTGGAGGCTCCGACCAAGGTGATAGAAATGAAGAAAGTGGAAATCTAGATGTATTTTTAATGTTAGAACTGGTAAGATTTTCTGATGAATTAGATGTAAGATATGACAGAAATGTAGGAGCCAAGGATGACTCCAGGGTTTTTGGACTGAATAATTGGTAGAATGGATTTGCCATCAAACTGAACTGTTAAAACTCTGGAAAAACAGATTAAAGGATGAACACCATTAGTTATTTTAATTTAAAATGTCTATTAGACATCCAAGTTGAGACATCAAAGGAGTAGTTGAATACATGAGTCTAGATTATGAGAGAGAAGTCAGGACTAGAGCCATAAGTTAGTAAATCATTAACATACATGAGACTTGATGAGATCAGAAAGGTGATGACTGCAGATAAAGTACAGTCGACCTCCTTATCCACAGTTTCGCTTTCTACTATTTCAGTTACCTGAGATCAACCACAGTCTGAAACTATTAAATGGAAAATTCCAGAAATAAACAGTTTTTAAGTTTTAAATTGCACACCATTCTGAGTAGCATAAGGAAGTCCCGTGCCCTCCGGCTCCATTCCACCTGGGCATACACACTACTTTCTCCATATTCACTTAGTTGCCATCTCAATTATCAGATTGACTGTTGAGATATCACAGTGCTCCTGTTCAAATAATCCTTATTTTACTTAATAATGGCCCCAAAGTGCCAGAGTAGTGAGGCTGGCAATTTGGATATGCCAAAGAGAAGCAGTAAAACCCTTCTTTTGAATAAAAAAGTGAAAGTTCTCCACTTAAATTCATGCAGTTTAGCTATCACACCTCAAATATATATGTATAGGAAAAAACATAGTATGTATAGGGTTCAGTACCATCCTGGGTTTCGGGCATCTACTGCGGGGTCTTAGAACATATTCCCCGTGGATGAGGGAGGACTACTATAAATAGGAACAAAAAAGGAGGCTTAGAACGATCCATTATGAGAGATTATGGAGAAGGGGAGAAACCAGAAAAGACTGAGAAACAGTGAATAGGGAAGAAATAAACAAGAGAATATGTGGTCTTAGAGGCCAAGTAAAGAAACATGTCAAGGATCAACTGTCATGTTGCTAAAAGATCAAGCAAGGAAAGGACCATTGGATCAAGTCGTGCGAATGTTGTCGGTGATCTTGCTATGAACAGTTTTGGCAACCAGGTAGAAGGTCATGAAATCATTCTGTATGATAGTGTAATGGTGGATATATACCATTACACATGTGTCAGACTTATACAATGTACAGCACAAAGAGTGAACCCTAATGTAAACTATGGATTTAGTTACTAATATTGTATCTGTATTGCCTCATCGGTTCTAAGAAATATACCCCACTAATGCAAAATGTTAATAGTATGAGAATTGGGGAGAAGGCCATATATGGGACTTGTACTTTCTGCTCAACTTTTCTGTAAGTCTGATTCAAAAAGTATGTGTGTATTTATATATATGAATTTTAAGCAAAGTAGATTTGTTACACATAAAAATAAAATAAAATCATATTTTATTACCGTTGGCATTATTAGCATTGCAAATTATAGTACCTCTGTAATTACAGGGAATGGAGAGATGTTGGCCAAAGGGTACAAACTTCCAGTAACCAGTTAAATAAGTTCTGGAGATCTAAGGTACAGCTTAGTGCCTATAGTTAACAATATTGTATTATATATTTAAAAGTGGCTGAGTAGATCTTAAGCGTTCTCACCACATACACAAAAAAATATGGTAATTACGTGAAGTGATGGAGATGTTAACTAATCATTTTATGGTAATCATTCTGCAGTATATATGTGCATCAAATCATCACATTTCTCACCTTATGTTTACACAATGTCATACATCAATTATATCTCAAAAAGCAGGAAATAAAAAACAACAAGAAGACAAAATTGCACAGATCTTGAGGTATCTAATCCAAAAATAAACATTTACTGACCATTATGGTCACTTTTGCCATCTAACAAATATCTTTTTCATTAGTTTTGGTTACAATTCTAGGACTAAATGTGTCCACCCTCATGTAGTGAGTATATGACACAATTTGCATATCAGATAGTCTTGAAATGTATCTAGGTATTTATATCCTTTACAAATTGCTGTGAATGATTATGTTAAATGCTTAATTTTTAATGGACTGCAATTTCAGTACTTAAAGTAAAAAAATACATTATGTGCTCTAGAGATAAAAGGATCAGAAGGTTCATGTATTATATGTTACTGCCATAAAGCTTCTTGTGACCCTTTTTGGGCAAGTGGTAATCTTAGGATGATAATTACTCTGAGCAAGATCTCAGTGTTCTACGTTCAGTATAATTTCTGAATATACATGAACTTTATCTGAACATATTTGAAAAAGTAAATTTGTTGACATTTCTAGCTTTGAATTCTATAGATATAATGCAAATCATAGTGTGATATTGACAACTGGATATGAAGACAAGCCATAAAGATAGAGTATAACATAGGAGTGTCAATAATGCCAGGGGAAAAAAATGAGAGAGAGAAGCAAAATGGTCCAAAAGTGTTCATTGAGTAAGGTGAACGTGTGTTCCAGTTGGTCCGATATGATGCTAATTCATGCTTCTTGTCCTAGTCACTTTCACTCTCAAGTGTTCCAGTTTGGACATTAAATTACATGGTCACTCAATGGTTAAATTTTGCTATCTTGTAGAAAGGAAGTTACTGCCGGGGATGGACGTTTATAGCTTTTTGCTATTGTAGTTACATATAGAATTGTCGATTGTGAATTAGTCATTTGACGTTGGATAGTCATTCCATTATTTCCCGAAGCTACTCTACATAAACAAGGCTCAACTTCACAGACAGAGCAGTAACTGAAACCCTCACACCACTATATAAACAAAGTGTGAAGCCAAAGGAAATGGACCAAAAATGATTATTTTGTGAATTTTGCCATCAGATGTTTACTCTGCCTTCTCATGGAAGAATTATAGCTTCACACAACCACAAAGCAATTCTCATTATTTCAAAGAAAGAATTTGGTGGGTTTTTTTAAGAAGAAGCTGAGGCTAAATTAGTCTTGTTTGCAGTGGTCACTCTTTCCTAACAACAACCTTCACAGTGTCCTTTCAAAGGACACTGAAGCTCTATTTTACTCATAATAAAAACAAATAAAAATAGTTGAGACATTTGTCTCCAATAGAAAGTTTAATGTGGATTTTTTTTTTCCAACAAGTTCATCCAAAAGTAATCCAGTAAAGGAACACCCAGTTTTGGAAGATTTAAAAATCTATTATGTTAAATGCAGCTATAAATCTTATATGGTTTACTAGTTGATTTTAATGTTATTAGTTTTAAACATGTATTCCCACAATTACTCCAAATTGGCTGAGGTTTTTTTTCCTGTTTTTAACGTTTATACAAAAAACAGTTCATGCTGGAGTTTTTAAGGTTCTGTTTATATTGTTAGATTATGTTAAATTGTTCTTTTTTTAACTTTGATTCTTTTACTAGGCATACTTTGTTAAGCATTTTAACAGATATTTCATTAACTTCTCTATAATATATCCGTAGAGAAGTATGTTTCCTTCTGAGGAATATTGGAGGAAATTCCATGGAGATATCTTAATTTGTACATTGCAAATTGGTTTCCAATGGAAAAAAAAACCCAAATAAATAAATAATAAAACCCACTATTTTGCATCCTGAATGTCACTTTCTAGTTGCATTTCACACATCAGAACTGGCTTTCTTATGATTTTCACAAAATTTTCTTTTTAGCTTTTAGTATGGGACAAACTTCACTTCTCTTACCAATATAGACTTAAGATTTACTTACTTATAAATTTAGAAAGTGTATCTCAAAGCTAATTCTTTGGTCATTACTCTTTAACTACATGATTTGTAGATATGATGAAGTCAGTTACGTTGGGAAACTTCGTGATTGGTTTTCCTTTAAATTAGATAACTTAAAGTATGCAGTGCACTATAAGTAAGACTCATTGTGGGCATGTGTTTCAATTTTTTGTTCTCATTTTGTTGATGATAGTCTCCTCTGAGTCACAAGATAAGCAGCCAACTGCAGAGGGGAAGACTATGCAAAAAATATCTCTTTGTGGCAGAAGGGTACTCCCAGGAACAATGCCTTGGGCTCATCATGAATGATGTCTAAATAACTTGTGAAACTAGAGAGATAAATTAATATGTTCTATCAATCCAAATGGAGAATCAATTCTGAAAAATGGAGGATTCTCTCAATGCCATAAATTCTGCCTTTGATATTTCAAAATTTATAAAGTCCTTTTTGTAATGTTTAGCCTTCTTGAGTTCCAGATGGGCCTATAGCCATCTCTCAGGTTCTATCTGCCACATACTCAGCACAAGAATTGTCCCAGGAAGGAAAAAATTATAATAAGCAAGATATGCAATGAATTTAAAAAAAAAAGAATCCTCATTTCTCAAGAGTCTTATAATCTCTTTAGGTAGACAGCACAGTCGTATATGAAAAGGAGAATGTGAGTAAAATAAAATTATAAAGCATTGTAGGTAATATAAAATAAGGAAATAAAATTTATGGAGAAGGCTATTCAGAAAAGCATATGTAACACTAATAATCGTAAATGTATGTTTACTGTGGGCAAAGCCCTTAGGCAGAAATTATTTTATTCAATATTGTTCACTTACTCCTCCCAAAAAACTCTGAGTATCATGGAACAGGTATTATTATTATTTAGCTAATTATATTTATGAGTTATTTTAAAGGTCAAAATAAAAATGAGATTACACAGAAAATTGTTTTCTAAGTAGCTATTAAACTTAGAATCTTACAATTTTATCTTCATTTTACCTCTTTCTGAATTGTGTGCTTTATATTTCTTTTGTTAATTTTTACATTTATAACATAATGAATTATACTATGAATTTTTAAAACCAGCTTAAATCCTTTATTGAATGATATGAAATAAGTATAAATAGCATGGCATTATTTTCTCTGTTTTCCAGATAAAGAAACTGAAGATTCGAGAGAGTAAATGACCATTATAAAGTAACAACTCATTATGAGTTATAAGTTACATGGTAAAGACCTTGTCTTCTCTTGAAACCATGATACCTCTCAATATAGCTGTAATCTTGAACAACACCCATTCAGTCAGTCAGCAACCATTTATTGAGCAGCTGCTATATGCTAGACATTGTGGTAGGTACTAAGGAGCCACTGATGAATAGGGCATAGGAAGTCTTTCTCTCACAGAGGTTAGATTCTACAAAAGAGAGTGTATTAGCCTGGTTTCTCCAGAGAAACAGAACCAAAAGGATATTTTTTTCAGTTGAAATAATCTTTTAATTAGAACCCAAGGAGCAAGAAGCTCCTTTGTTACAGTACATAACATACTGCTCCTATATAGAGTATCTATATCTGTCTATCCATCTATCTATCTATCTATCCATCCATCCATCCATCCATCCATCCATCTATCTATCTATCCATCTATCTATCTATCTATCTATCTATCTATCTATCTATCTATCTATCTACCTACCTACCTATCCATCTATCTATCTATCTTCCTATCTATCATCTATCCATCTATCTGTATATCTATCAGGGAGTCAAACGTTTCTACCAGCGCTGAACTCTTACTGTAGCAGGAGCACAGTCAAGCAGGATTTCCTTTACTAGTATTGAGACTGTAATACATTTTTACATGCCATATGTTCTTCGGTAGACTTAATCATTCAGTGGCATTACAGAATTTTCAAAGAAAAGAAGGAGTAAAACATTTCATGTAAAATTGGGGCACAGTATGTCTCACCATAAGCTGTTTATGCAGGCTTCAGCAAAAAAGTCCATCCTTGTAAACTTTTAATAATTTGCTTCAAAACTTACTAACTAACTTTGGTGTGTTTCAGACACACAAAAAAATATAAGTAAAATAAAGTAGGGTATATAAAGAGTTTTTAAATACGTTTTATGATGTTTCTCATAATTGGGCAAATGGAAACTAATCTGAAGAATGTGGAACTCTTTGAATATCTTTGAATAGAATATATATCCTATTGGTTCTGCCTGTGTGTGTGTGTGTGTGTGTGTGTATGTATATATATATATATACACTAAGAGAGAGAGAGAGAGAGTATAAGGAATTGACCTATGTGATTATGGAGACTGAGAAGTCCAAGATCTGCAGCTGACGAGCAGGAGACACAGAGGAGCAGATGGCATTAAGTTTGTAAGTTCCAGTAGTCCAAAGGTAGGGGAGGACCAATGTCTCAGCTCAAAGACAGTCAGGCAGAGAGAAATAATTCTTTTTTACTCAACCTTTTATTCTATTCAGAAGATTGGATGAAGCCCACCCACATTGGGAAGGGCAATCTGCTTTACTCAGTTTACCAATTCAAATGTTAATTTCATCCAGAGACACCCTCACAGACACACCTAGAATAATGTTTAATCTAATATCTGAACACTCTATGGACTAGTCAAGTTGACACATAAAATGAACTATCATAGGAAATTAAAAAGTAAACCAATAAGAGAATGAGTGAACACATTAATTTCAAATAATAATAGTTCTATTTTAAAAAGTAGACAATGTGATAGTGACTAGTTGTGTGATGAACATGAAAGATCTCTCTGAGGGTGTGGTATTTGAATTTCTATCTAAGGAATGAGAAAGTCCCAACATATAAACAGTGGTGAAGAAGATTCACAAGATGTAAGAACATGTTTAAGGGCTAGAAGATAAGAAAATGCTTGAAGTATCTAAGAAAAAGGAAAGAGGCTTACATGTCTAGAGTCTGATGATGGAAGAGAGAGCCCTATCAGAAGAGGCCTGAGGGGTAAGCAGATATCTGATCATCCAGAGCTTTGGATGCTATGGTGAAGAGTACAGATTTCATTATAAGAGCAATAGGAAGCCATTTATGGGGTTTTACACATTGCAAAGGTATAAAATGATTAAGCAGCCAATCAGCTAGGTTAGGATCTATAGGAAACATCTCTGAAATTTTAAGCTGATCATATATCCATATGTCCACATATCCATCTATCTATCTGTCTATCTATTTATCTATCATCTATCTATCTATCTATCTATCTATCTATCTATCTATATCTATGCATGTAGATAAAAGGGCAATTTTGATTTGCTGCTTAGGTGAAAGGTGAATCACTCACGAGGACATCTGAGAAACAACAGATATTAACTACATTACATTCTGATGAGAATGAATCAGTTAACAAAAGCCCTTTAGTTTTGTGAGTAGGGTCTGCAAGTGGAGTAGATTCATATTCCTCAACCTCCCCGCAAGCTGTGCTCAGCCTCTCCTTCAATCATAGGTAGAGAAAGTACCTAAAGAATTTCAGTTTTAAGAGTGTCAAATTACTAGCTTCCCAAATCTTGGTCAGCTCTGATGTTGAGGTAGCCTTTTCCTTACAAATGTATGCTAAAAGAACTAATTGAAATTTTTAATTAATATGTCACTGGTATTTTGTCCTTAGTATTTTTTCAGTCATATCTAAATCCCAGCTTCTCTGGAGCTTGGAACCCCAACAGTCTTTTTAAAGAGTTTTCAAGTATTGATTCAAGGCCATTCAATGCACTGCTAGCTTAGAAATAGGAATGTATTTTTTTTTTATTCTCCAAGATTTAGATGGAGTTATATATATGGTTGATAACAGGGCAACACTAAAATTGAGTCAGCCTCTGTAACCCTATATTAAATCAATAACGATGTGATATACTTGGGACAAGACATAGAATGGCAAGTATAAATGCATTACAGTACACGAGTAGTCAAAAATTTTGTGGGTTCTTATCCTGAGTAGTTGGAGTTGCTATGAGATTCCCTTTTAGCACTGAACACATTAAAATATTACACAAAAATGGTGATTTTAGGATTAAAGGAAACACTACTTTAAAACAATTGAAATAAATATAAGTTAAATTCCCATCAAAATCAACACACACACACACAGACATGCACATCCCCTAGGGATGCAACATTGATAGTGCCTGGTTTCAACTCCTTCAATGCATCGCCAGGTCATTTGCTTGTTTTGTGACTTTGGACACGTCATTTAAATTTCCTGTTTCTTTGTTGTATTTCTGGAGCACGGGAAGGGTCATATTTCCTACTTTGTAGAACAGTTGTGTGTGGACTGAAAAAAAGATAGTAAATGGAAATCACTTAGAACAGTGTCTGACACACAGTAAATACTCTACATATGTTTGCTATCCTTATTGTTATTCCAAACAGGAGCTATCAGTATACCACCCCTTAATTGATTCCTTACTAAAGAAATATTTACACTAAAACTAAACCTAAATAATATATATAAATCAATGACATTTGCAAATATTATTTAAATGTCAAAGTATGTATGAATGTTTTTTGAAGTATAGAATATTATTAGATATATTTACAAATTACGATTTTCTAAATAGATTTTTTGTGTTGCTAGTTACTGCAGAGCAAGTGTGAGGTAGGGAGGTAGAAAATTTCTTAGACTTTGTTAGAATTGCTCCCACATCTATGTAGGAAGGAATAAATTATAACCATTTAGAATTTCATATCAAGTTCACAAAGTAGAAAGAAAAAGTGGACAATTTACTTAAGAGTCACAAGTATAGGTAACTTGTCTCTTTTTAAGAATATTTCTTCTTAAATTTAGAGAAAATTTCAATTTATTATCTTCTCAAGATGACTTCACCAAAATAACCCATCAGGATCAGCATGACATTTTCCCCTCTAAGTCCATGCAGAGACAGTCTTCCCACCTCCCAAAACTTCTTTCTTTCACCCCTCTCGAGTTCACTGGGTAGGGAATTATGGGAGTCCTAAGTACGAACTGAGGCTGAGACCATCAAAAAAGGATTGAGCTGAATTTTTTAAGTGGAGGAATTAGACAAGTGAGAGAAAGAAAAGTGGAGGGTACTTCAGATGCAAACACACAGGGAGATAGAAAAGACTGAAGGGGTGGCTACATGTGTGGGAGAATCCAGAAATGAGGCTGGAGGGTATATACAGAGGCAGCTCCTAAGCCCCCAGAGTTCAAAGTGAAGGCACTGATGTAGAAGGTAAATGCTTAAAACTGTTGTCTATTTTATTCAGGAGAGTGTTCCAAAGGCTTAGAACATGCCTGGAACTGAGCAGGTGCTTAGGACGTATTTATTGATTGAATACATGCTTTGAAAATCTTTCTGTGTCTGTTTACTTGCCATCCATTCTTCAGGGTCAACGCCAACAGGGTGCGAAACTGCAGCGAGCCAGTGAAAGCAATGGGAGTAGAAAGACTAGGTCCCCAATCCTCCAGTAAGCAGCCAATCTCTCCTTTTCTGTCACTCAGGATCCAGCACCTTTCTGTTGACCCAGAAATTCAAAATTTTGAAAGCATCCAGAGATAGCACACCTCGTGATGGGCAGTAGCAGCAACAGGGCATGGAGACAGGTAACAAACAAGGAAGGAAGGGAAGCAACGTTGTATGATGACCATGGGGACTGGTTGGGGAGTAATGGGGACTTTTCTTTAGAGATGCCCATGAATGATGGGCATTGGGGAGAAGCTGAAACCCTACTGGGAGAAGGGGTAACCTACTGGAAGCCTCATGAGATAGTAGAATATAGACATGAAATAAAAGGTCATCTGACTTAACTTACATAGATAATGTATCTATATTCAGTCTTCTCATATGACAAGTGAAGAAAAGACAGTACCCACTTCAAATGGTGCTTGTAAGGATTAAGTAAGAGAGTCTTAATAGTGCCTGGCACTTAGAGAACATTGAACCTAAGACTTCAACAAGCACGTGTGCCCTTATTACAGATAAGGATTCTAGATGAGTAAGGAATCTATCACAAGGATTTTACTTGAAGGGAGAGAAATAGTGATGAGAAAGAAACAGGGTGTTAGTCATTATGGTGCTTGAAGTCTGGTGAGACAGGCAGACTTGTCAAGCTGAGGATACTGTTAGATGTCATTTAGCCCCCTAAGTGTGAGCTAAAGCACCCCATTGGGGGAATGAAGAAGTCATGCACTTTTTCTCTGTCTTTTTGCTCTCAGGTCTCAGTGGATTTTCCAGTGTAGCTCACAGTTCTAGACCCTTGGCCCTGATATCCCTCCTGACTTGTCCTTCCTTTCTGATTGACAGCCTAGATTTTCTCTTATCTGGACTTTACAAGGAAGCTTGGAGCCATTTCTCCTATAATGGGGAGACTGCAGTTTCCCAGGAGATTAAAAAGCAGCCGCTGCTAACTTTCCTATTGATGATGTCTCTTCATTCTGTGCATTATGTGTGATCCCGTGAAAATTTCACCAAATTTCTTATGACCTGCCATCAGAAGTTAACACTCTTTTAGGAAAATGCTCAATGGCCTGAAATAATTCATTTATCTATGCAGTTATCCATACATCCACCTGTGCCAGGCACAGTCCTGGACACCATAAATGTGAGGTTCTGCTCTGGAGAAACTCAGACTCAATGGCAGCTCATCAACAAAGTCTCACAAGGCAATGATGTTGTATATAATACACTGTGACGTTTTAGGTTCTTTTGAGCACTAAAGTCAGAGAGACAAGGTCTTAGGAGGTCCCATAAGGAGTCACAGAGGAGGTTATATATAAACTGGCCTTTTCAGGCTGAATCAGAAAATGTGAACAAAACAGCATTCTGCTAGGAGAGTAAACGGCAATTGCATAGACAATGTCATGGGATTTAAAAAAAGTCTTATCTTGGGATGAATTCCTTTTTCTTTATGGGCAAAAAGTTCCATTAATACTTTATAAGAGCAAAGTGACATGATTATGTCTGTATTTTAGACAGAACTCTCGGAGTTGTGTGGAGGATAGATACAATTAAAAACATTGGAGGCCATATTTCCAGCTTCAGATCTCCTAATAATCAGTGCAATTCTAGACTTTCTGAGAATGTTCATTTATGGCTAATGATTTCAACAGTTTGACACAAAAGTTTTGGAGCTTGTACTTGAAGATAAGAAAAAGTATTTTAGTCTTTAAAAATTCACCATGGAGGCCAGCCCTGTGGCATAGTGGTTGGGTTTGATGCACTCTGCTTCGGCAGCCTGGGTTCACTGGTTTGGATCCTGGGTGTGGACCTACACCACTTTTCAGCCATGCTGTGGTGGTGACACACATACAAAATAGAGGAGGATTGGCACAGATGTTAGCTCAGGGCTAATCTTCCTCAAGCAAAAAAAGAGGAAGATTGGCAACAGATGTTAGCTCAAGGCAACTCTAGCTCAACAACAACAAAAATATTCACCATAGGTTGACCATCTTTAATGCAATATTTACAGTTTGATTTTTAAAAATATTATATTTCTAATGTATATATACTTAATTAACTGAAATAAGGGTCCACAGAGATAGTGGAAGAGGTCTAGAATTTATGATATGGATGGAGATATATGTCATGCCTTATTAAAGATTAATATCATATTTTAGTAGGACCTATAGCATTTAACAAACTATAACTGACAGAGTGACATACAGTATTCCTGTATCTGAGTCTTACAAGACTAAAATTTATAAGAAATATCCATAAAAATATTATGCTTTCTAAACAAATAACTGAAGCAAAAATTATTAAGTCCATTAAATTTTAAACTTGCCATTGTCAAATTGCTTTAAGTAGCAAACAGTTAGAGATACAATGCATTTGGTGAGAGTTTCTAACTTTTTGATTTAAAGTATTTTGTTTTATCATTTTGTAATACAACTGGCAATAGGAGACATATTATGCATAGTATAATGCATGGCAAGAGTTTTAAGTATCCAAACATGAATTTCAGCAAATGTGCTTAGTCTAGAGAGTAATCAGTTTTATCAACACTTCGCATGTCGGAGTTGGTGGGCAGCATGGTAATGTGACCTCATTAAATTAATACTTGTGACGAGTATGAAAATGACCACTGAATATCAATAAATAATGCATCATCTTGTGTTCCTTTGCCACTGCTGCTTTAGGCAGCTGGGGAAATTAATAAGGGTTACTTGTGTCAATCAGGCAAATCAGAAGTAAAAAGAAATCTTCAATTAATCATGGTATTTTACAACAATCCCTTTGGAAAAAAAGAGAACCCTATTAATAAAAAAGCATTATGGCTTCTGTTGCAGTTGACAAACAGTGATAAGCTTCTCAGGGGACGTTGTGTATGAGAGATTCTTAATGAAGTTTTCCTTGTAAATTTCTCTAAAATCATTCCAACTGCAAAATCGTAGCAGTTCTGAGACATGAAACCCTTCGGGGCTTCATCTAAAGAGGTTTTCCTTTTGACCTTCACAGAGTGAGCTGGTGATTACTGCCTAGGTCCTTTGTAGCATACTGCCAGCTGCTGTCACAGTTAAAAAGCTGAAGCATGCCCCCTGCAACAGCAAATTTGGTTAATCAGGAAACTTCCCAGGGACCATCCAGGGATTAACCAGGAACTCCCCCATATATTACCAGCCTTGAGACGCTCACAGTGCAAACAGGTTTCTACTGACTTCCTACAGCTGGTTATATGTAACTTCTTGATCAATGTTTTGGGGCTTATTCTTAGAAGTTTCAGTCTAACTGGTAATTGAGACTGAACTGGATTGAGATGCTCAAGTGTGGAGTTTCTATCACCGTGAACCTATTCTGTCACAGCACACAGAGTGCCATTTCTTTTGAGGTGTTAGCCTTAAGTCGTCTTGTCATAAAAGGCACATATTCACTTCTTGTTAGGATGAATTTTCCACCTCTTAGCCATCTCAGAAATTCTACATTTCCCAAACTCCCTATGATTTTAATTTCATCACTTAAGGGGGGAAACGAACTGGTGTCATACACTCTTTGTCCTAAAAATTGAACATTAAATAGTAGCAGACTTTCAGCACTGAAATAAGAATCAGGTTGGGGACAAAACACATAAACTAGAGGTGACCAATTCTCGAACACCATTTTGAATGTTCCGAGAAAAATCATTCAGTGTTCATATATATTTTATTTTAGGCAAATATTAAGACCTGACGTAGTTCTTTTGCCCCACTTTTTATCAGGTTGTGGGAGATAAATAGTTTTAAATCTCTATTTTGGAACAGAATGGAGCCTTGACTTTGAGGGTAACACCACATTTTAAAATATCAAGAAATATCAAGAAAACAATCTGTATTTCTGCCATATAGTCGCCTCCAGAATTGATGCCTATCATACAAAGGATGTGTATTTATTTATAATTTCAAGTGAACCAATTAAATTTAGACTTGTTATTACAGTATTTTTGTACTTTTCACAAGGACAGCTCACAGGTACTCTGTGGAACTACTGTAGATAATTTTCTATGTGCTATATACGTTTATATTTATAAACACAGAAAGCTGTATATTACTAAATAATAGTATTTTTAGAAAATTTTATTTTATCGGTGATGTTTTCAAACTTCTTGAGACAGAAAAATACATATGTTCAAAAGTTTAATCATTTATCAAGGTGTTTGAAAATTCAGTTGTGAAAAAAGTAATGTATATTATTGATGCAAGCATTCTCCTCAACATACATATACAATAATCACAGCAAACTTTTAAAAATATAGGAGATACAAGTTAATCTTTTATTGTCACAAACAGGAATATTTTATTACAAACATAAAGTAAGAACACTGTGCATTATGTATATATTTTCGTCACCATGAGATTATGACCTTCGAAACTCATTTAAAACTTCCTTCTCATAAGTTAGAAGATATAATCTTCAGCGTAGTAACAAATCATACGACACAATGCTATTATTTCTTTTGTTTACCTATGGTGTAACCTATCTCTTTACCTATCTAAAGCAATTTTCATGTTATAGTGAGGTATAAAGGCACAATGATTCATTATTAATAGAATTTTTTTCATATAAAACAGCTTTTAAAGATGACAAGGAGAAAATATAACTGAGATCTGAATATAAGGACAGGAATTAATTGTTGATCTTGACCAAATTGCAAATTTCCTACTGTGCAAAACAGCAATAATGTTTATAAATCTATCTACTATGATTTTCCAGTTGTCAATGCACAAGGATACCTATAGTAACAGCATTAGTCCTTGTCCTTTGTTAAATGTAATTGTTTCTCTTGAAGAAGTAGGTCTTTTAAAAGAATGGCTCCCCAGAGAGAAACAGAAAAGGAGATGAAGATACAGAGTTCAGGTAGGAGCTTCTATAGAAATTCATGAAAAGACCATCACACAGAAAATGTTATTTTTCTCATCAACAAATCAGGGATATATTTAAAAAGTCATTTTAAATTTAAAAAATAAAGCATCCTAAATTAACAGGAGTGCATGTTTTAAACTACTTTTAGTAGTTGTATGACTCCAGGTGTCACAATTGAAACTCAGAACTGAAAAGGAAAATGAAAGCCATTTGTTTGTTTTTGCCTGTGGGACAATGAATCCATTCATTAATCTGTTCTTGTTCTGTATTCATGCCCTAGATCACTCAAAAGACATTTGTTAAATGCTTTAGTGCAAGGCACTATGTTGTATTTTGATTTTCATATTGAGTTACATTTAGGGAGATATTTATGATTACCAGAAGATCTTAGACATTTTTAGATTTAGGTGGTGGGGTGGAAGACACAAGTCACTTCTATTTATGACTTATTACGTGCCTCACAATATACTATATAAAATCAAATGTTTATCAGGTTCCAAAAATTGCCTCTGATTTTGTATTGTTAGTCATCTCCCTGGTTCCTTCATCATTTGACAAAACTAACTGTGTCAGGCACTGTGCTAGGTCTGTAGATTAAAAAGAGAAGAGAGAGGTGCTGAAGGAGATGGGCCTGCCTACATATGCTTAACTTCTGGGAATAAACATGCAAAATATTATGAGATAATAAGGTTGTAGATTCACAGGGATGTGTGTGAGGTGGAGTGAGTGCAAGGGGATGGAGATTTAGTTGGTCTGGAGATGTCAAGGGAGGTTTCTGTAAGAAGGCAGCCTTTGAGCTGATATACTGGGTTAAGCTGAAATATTTCAGAGAGAGGAATGAAGGACAATGAGACTTTAGATACAAGGAATTTTCTGGAAACCAAAAATAATTCAAAACTTTTGGGATACAAAATACAAGCAAGGAAGCTGGAGGGACAGGAAAATAATAGACGATAAAAGATCTCAAGGACATTCCTGAAATACAGCAAGTTCTGGAAAATTATTTGTTAAGCTAATGAACTTTTGATTTCATCCAGAAGATATGGAAGTCCTCTGGCAAAAGAGCCTGGATCAAATTTGTACCTGAGCAACATAACGAGTCTGTCGTGAGTCTTTTAGCGGCTGCCTTCACGGGACTGTGATGTTATTTCTGTTACTTACTCCCTCCCCAGCAACTGTTGCAGGGTACTGTGGTCATATGCCCACTGGTGTTATTTTTTTCTTTTTTGCTGGTTAAAAATTTGGACTCGATGTCTATCCAGTACCGTTTTCTATCTCTACCCTCTCTACCTTACCTGTCTACCTCCTTAAGTGGGGCAAACTGCATTTGGCTTTTCTTTTCATAAGATAGATGCAATTCAGAGCTGTCTCCAAGCCCTCCCTTTTCAGTAGAGCATCAAATGTTGTTTCCCATCCATATAATCCTTCCACGTGATATTAGCGATTCCTCATTTCTGCCTTTCCCCTCACCCTATTGCAGTACTCCAGATTAGACAACAAACGAGGCCAACAGTCCTTTCTGAATACACCACAGGACTTCTTAAAGTCTACATTATGATTAGATTGTTAGACTAATTGCAAAGTTTCAGTTCATACAGGCGATTCATACAACAACATTTGTTTTCGAACTAAGCATGAGAATAGAGTTACGTGGCCGCTATAAAAATCACCTATGTATAGGCTAATGTTCAGGAAAATATAAATGTTTTCCTCTTTTTCATTATGAAAATCGTAGGCTTTTCCCTAGCTAGCCTAAAGCACACATCTGTTAAAGTTGAGGGTTAATATTACACAGAATGTAAAATAAAGAAAGAGTATTGCTATTGTATGTTACACTTACTAAAACTTAAGAAAAGTTAAGCAATTGATCCAGTCATCTAGTTAAATAGAAACCGAGTTGGGAGTGGAAGCTAGTTCTACCTGGCTGCAAAGCCTGTGAATGTTTTAATGACTATGACACACTGTTTGACTTGCTCCTCCTGCAGAGAATTCTTTGTCTACACATTATTGCCAATTTGAGAATTTGGGGCCATCATGGACCAGGTGAGATAAATTGATACCACAAAGGAAAGAGAGAAATGAAGACAAACTGAAGTTTAAGAGCTTAAATTTTAAGGGAAAAATGACCTTTCTTTCTTACTCTCAGGTAATGACATTGAAACATTGAGTAGAGATCAAAAGATCAAACACAGGACCAAACTGGGAGACCTATAGTCTGGATGCTGCCCTTTGGACAGCATCACAGGATTCTTCACTGAAACTCTGTTGACCTCAGAAAGACCAGTTCCTGTCACTTTTTTCTATTTATGATGATTCTCGCATCAATTCTTCAACTAATTCTAAGCCAAAAGAAATCATGTTCTGGAATATTGTAATTTCTGAAGTAAAGGCTTTATGATGGATTGTTGTTTGGAGGGACCTCCTTACAATAAATTATTTTCTTATTTTAATAAGCATAGGTTAACAAATTCTGATATTCTAGAGGCAACATGAAATTAAATATTCATCTAGCAATCAACTATTATAAATCTTTGTTGATTAAGTATATTATTTATGTTGTGAGCTATGTGAGGTGTCTGACTAAAAGAGGAAAGATTGTGTTAAAAATAATATTACAATAAGCATACTTAGCTTCTTATCTGTGAATTAATTTATAATTCAGCTTCCATACTTACATTTTTGGCATTAAAGAATGAAACTTATGTGACAGAGCTTGTTTTGATTTTAATTGGCAATGTTAAATATACTACTATATTTTGTAATTTTTATTAAAAAATGCCCATTTATATTATAGTATAGTATTTAGCTCCACTCTCCTCTTTTACACACACCTAGTATTTACTAGTTTTTAACTATCTGGGAAAAATAAATATTTCTGTTTTTAAACCTGATTGGCCCTTCTACTTTGTTCCTTACATCCATTTACGTTTTATTGCAAATTAATGCAGTAAATGATATTTCTAAAATTTTATGGAAGCAATAGTTTTTAAAAAGATAGATCAGAACATATTAAAGTAAAATTTTTTGGTAGGAAATGTGGGAGACAGAGGGAGGGACAACTGACTTAGTAAAAAAAAAGTGGATTTTAAAAGATGAGATGAGATGAAAGTTATTTTAGATTTATAACAGTAAAAGAAAAAAATACTAAAATCAGATAAGCTTTGGTTGCCACAAATTTATTATTCTTCAAACATCTGGATTTTTGAGTAGTGGATTATTTAGAAAAATTCCAATGTAGTCTTCTTTGACATGTGGGTTGTCTTCTACCAAACAAAAAGAACTATTCATGAATCTGCCTAAGTAAAAGTAATTATAGTCTGTTTATCACACTTCTTCATTGATGAGTCTCACCTGCTTTACACTATACTCTCTCTCCATCCAGCTCAAGGGTTGGAGGATATACGGGTGTTATGAATTAAACTGTGTCCCCTTAAAATTCATATGTTGAAGTCCTAACTCTCAGTACCTCAGAATGCAACCCTATTTGGAAGTAGGATTGTTGCAGATGTAATTAGTTAAGATGAGGTCATACTGATGTAGGGTGGGTCTCTAACCCAATATGACCACTTTCCCTGTGAAAAGGGTAAACTTGGAGATAGACACAAAAGCAAGGAGAACATCACAAGAAGATGAAGGCAGAGATCAGGGTGATGCATCTATAAGTCAGGGAACACAAAAGATTGCCAGCAAACCACCAGAAGCTGGCATAGCAGGATGGAGCAGATCTTTTCCTTGTACCTTCAGAGAGAGCGTGGCCCCTGACACATTGATCTTGAAGTTCTAGCCTCCACAACTGCAATACAATATATTTCTGTTGTTTAAGTAAACTCAGTTTGTGGTAATTTGTAATGGCAGCCCTAGCAGACTTATACAGAAGGATATTATACCTGATATTTCATGAATTTATGTAGCCTGTTGTCTTTTAATTTAGAAGTTAAAAATAGCCAAAGAATCTTAGTGTTCACAATGGCTCCCTGTTCTAACAGATTCATCCAATGTCTTCACTGCCTCTGTTCCAAAGTCACATAAAAGATTCACCTTCCTGGGAAGTAAGTCTTTCACAATGTGCTACTTTTTTTCTGTCCTTGGCTCCCCAGTAAATAAGAGAATTGAATTTATTTTCCAGTGCAGTTTTTCCAATCTCTTTTATGTATGACTCCTTCCTGTGAACTTGATCAGTTACACTTGTTAAAGACTTCTTGGCTAAGCTTTAGTATTCATTCATTATTTAGCAACTACTGTGTGCCAGGAAAGTTTCTTGATGTAGAGAATACAGTAATGAAAAAAAAAATAGACACAATCTACACCCTCAAAGAAGTGACATTTTAGTCTTTGTAGCCCTCATCTCTCTACACTTATAATCACCTGTCCAATGGCACTCCTCTCCACCAAACTGTTAGCTTTTAGGGGACAAACACCATGTTTATTTTGTTCACAGTGCCTAGAAGATTGTAAGGACTCAATGAGTGTTTGTTGAATGAGAGAATGAATAAGTGAAACCTTTATTATTATATAATAAACTTTTGTTCTAATATGACTTTCCACAAATCAGGCCCTGAGAGAAGTCAGTTCTTCGGGAGACGATGCCAGGCAGCACAAGAGAAGGAGGGAGGGAAGTGAGAGAGGAGAGCCCCACAGTGTTAGTTGACCAGCCGGTCATTAGAGGGAGTAATTGAGGCCCCGTCCTGCTGAGATCCTCTCAGTAATCAGGTAGAACATGCTGCAGAATAATCCTGCCAACCCCCATCCTTCCCTGGTTGACAATGGCCCTTGGTTTCAGGGCTGAGCTGAGACAACCCTCAAAACAGAGGCAAACAAACCTAAGAGTGTAAGGTGGAAAGCTGGTGGCATCAATGGGAATTGTCAGCTGTCACTGCGGATTGACTCAAGATGGGCTTAAGAGATATGTGGCAAGGTACTTAACGGTATCTGCTATACTTTCCTTGCAAAAAAAATTAGAGAAATTCTTCAATGATGTCATTTATACAAAATACATTCTAAGCACAAAAAGTTTCAAAGGAAAATAATTATAATTTTAGGGTTAGAAAAAAAACTTCCCTCTGTGAGACTTTTACATATTATTTTAGTTTAAAAACTCAGAAAAGAGTTTATAGGCAAATGCATACTGTCTAAATAAATATGTACTCATTCTTGTACCTGGATTTGCTACTGAATGTGCCACTTTTTTAGTATTGTTATTAAGGGTTTGTTTTTTTGTTGTTGTTTATTTTTTTTGAAGAAGATTGGCCTTGAGCTAACATCTGTTGCCAATCTTCCTCTTTTTTCCTTTTTTCCTCCCCAAAGCCCCAGTAAACAGTTGTATGTGATAGTTGTACATCATTCTAGTTGCTCTAGGCAGGACGCTGTCTCAGCATGGCTCAATGAGCGGTGTGTAGGTCGTTGCCCAGGATCCGAACTGGCAACCCCTGGGCCACCGAAGTGGAGCCTGTGAATTTAACCGCTATTCCACCGAGCCAGCCCCCTGAATGTACCACTTTTAATAATGACCTCATCCTTAATTAACTGTGTCACAAAAAATTTATAACCACAGCCTTTTCTTTGAGCACAAAGTTAAAAGAAGATCCTTAGAATTACCTCATTGTTAACTTCCATAGCTAGTCAATACTGGTTGTTTTAAGATACCACTGAGCATTTATGATAAACCATCTTCATAATTAGATCAAGAACAGTAATAGACTTTCTAGTATCACAATCTTCATTGACAAAGTTGATTATCACAAGAAAATATTAGATAAGAAATACACTTTATATTTGAATCAATTCTTTGAAAGAAATAAACTTCATATGTATAATATTACAAAGACGAGTTTAGAAAATTTAGTTTTTAAAACTTTCTAACTAGTTGTATGGTTTACCCCTTTAACAATTCCAAGGATGTGGAAGAACTGTGATTTTCATAAATTGCTGATAAAAGTGTCAACTATTGTGACTACTTTGGAAAACTGTTAAGCCATTTGTTAATTAAGTTACCCATATATTTACCCCAGGCATAGAAATCCTTCTGCTAGGTAACTACTGAAAAAAGTGAAAATCTATATCCACAAAAATATTTGTACACAATGTTTATAGCAGCTTTTTCATAAAAGCTCCAAAACTTGAAAACAATCCAAATGACCATCAGTGAGTGACTAGATGAGCAAATTACAGCATCTTTATGCAACAAAATACTATCCGGCCATACAAATGAATTACTGACACACGAGTCAACATGGGTAAATTTCACAAATATAAGGTTGAGCAAAAGAAGCCACACACAAGAGTACATACTGTGTGATTTCAATTATATGGAGTTCTACAATATTCAAACTTAACCTTGTGATAGAAATCAGACTGGTGATTGATTGGAGTGGAATACTGTGCAAAACTGATTGAATAGGAGCAATGAGGAAATTTTAAAGGTGATGAAAATGCTGTATATCTTGATTGAGATGATGCTTACATTGTACAATACTTACATCTGTCAAATACAATTTGAAGTATATACCTATATTAAATAGAAATTATACCCCAATAGAGTTGATTTTTAAAAGCACTATATGTTTCTTATATTAAAAACAAAAATGTTGAGCCTGAAATTTCTCTTATGATTTATGGCTTATACCTAGTTGTTTAAAAGATCTGTTCCATCACTACATTTATATAGCTACATATATTTTAAGGAAGTAGGAGGAATTTGAGTGGAGGTCTTCAGTTTAAAGCTATGCCTTTTTCCAAAAGAAATGGCCCTTCTGTATCTTCAGTCTTATATTCATGAATTCAACAGGTTTTTTCAGGTAATCCAAATGTTAGTTGGCCAGAAAAACTACACATATATGAACTATTTTATCGTTTGTGTGTGTGTGTGTGTGTGAGGAAGATTAGCCCTGAGCTAACATCCGTTGCCAATCCTCCTCTTTTTGCTGAGGAAGACTGGCCCTGGGCTAACATCCGTACCCATCTTCCTCTATTTTATATGAAATGCTGCCACAGCATGGCTTGACAGCAGTGCATCAGTGCACGCCCAGGATCCGAACCTGCGAACCCCAGGCTGCTACAGCAGAACATGCGAACTTAACCGCCACACCACCAGGCCAGCCCCATACATATATATGAACTATTTTTTAAATGTTCCCTTGATCTCAGATCTCCATTTTGCTCTGCCCCATATATCTCCTTCCTTTGTAGAAAACCTTACGGCTCCATATTTTCTCTCTGCTTATCTATCTGAATCTATCTTACCAGGATTTTGCCCTGACACCACCAATCAACACTACTCTTTGTCAAGTTCACCGATCTCTCTATGTTGCCAAATCCAATGGTCCATTCTTTCTCTTCACCTTATTTGCAGACTTATCAGCATTTAAACCAATGGATCTTGTCTCCTGAAACACTTTCACTAATTGGCTTCTGGGATACCATCTTCTTTTAGTTTCTTCCTACATGTTTGCAACTGCATTGTCTACTCTGCTGCCTATCCCTCATCTCCCAAACCATAAGCAGATTTACCAAAAAGTTAATAAAAGTTAAGCTTTAGTGTTCCTGGTCTTGATATACCCCCTTCAAAACTTTGTACTTGATTTTGTATTTATAATTACCTATGATATTTTTCAAAAAAAGAGCACCAAAATTGTGAAGCTTCAAGCTCCATAAAACCTGCCTGCATCCTGGTCAAAAATCTATAAACATTTAAGATCTCCATTGCTTAGTTCTCCAACTTCTGTTTTCTCTCGCCTACTTGCTATGTAATCTTAGTCGGACTCAACAGTTTTAGATGTCATCTGGACATTGATGACTCTCAAATGTATGTGTCTAGTCTGGACCTTTCTACTGAACTTCACACATAAATACCAAAGTGCCTAGTCAACATTTCAATCATAACATCTCCAAAGCTAAACTTTTGATTTTACGTCCCACCCTACACCTCTAACAGTTTTCTCTATTGCAATAAGCAAATAAAAACTTCAATTTTTAATATCTCAGATCAAAAACTTTGGAATCGTCATTAATTAATCTCTTTATTTTATACTACACCTCTAATTCAACAGTAGACATCAATAGATTCTGTCAGTTCTAATGTCAATTTCCATCTTGAATCTGCCAATTCTTTCCACCTCCGTCTGCCACCCTGGTCAGACAGCCTTCAGTTAACACTTAGCTGAAATCTCTTTCTAACTGATATTTTTCCTTCTTCTCTTTTCCCAGAGTCTATTTTAAAGCCAACGGTAAGAGCTATCCTCTCAAATCATATGTAATCATTTTGCACCTTGCTCTTGGCCTGTTAATAGTTTTTCAATTTCCCAGACTACAATCCAAACTCTTTACAATAGTCTACAGGCTCTACATGTGGTGTTTATGCTCTTTCTGCCTCCATGACTTTATCTCTTGTCATGCTTTTCCCAAAAATTTCAAGTAACTTTGACCCAAGACTCATATTATTCATTTGGCTTGGCAATCCCTTCCCCCAGGAAAACTCACAGATCAAAACTTTACCCCGTGCTCAAAAGTCACATTATCAGGGAAACTCCCCCTTTAGCTTTTTTATATAAAATAAGTTAGAGAAAAATGTCCCCACCACCAACACTACTAAAGTGTTCTCATCGTTACTAAACTTTATTTTCCCATGGAAATAATCCCTACCTGAAATTAGATAAACATTTTTTTTTTTTTTTTTGTGGGAAGACCAGCCCTGAGCTAACATCTGTTGCCAATCCTCCCCTTTTTGCTGAGGAAGACTGGCCCTGGGCTAACATCCGTGCCCATCTTCCTCTACTTTATATGGGACGCCGCCACGGCGTGGCTGACAGGCAGTGCGTCGGCGGGCGCCCGGGATGCGAACTCGCGAACCCCGGGCTGCCAAGCGCGGACTAAACCGCTGCGCCACCGGGCGGCCCCCTGATAAACATTTTTAAACCTCATGTTTGTATCCCTCTACCAAATGTAAGTTCCATATGTACAAGTATTGAATTACAACTCCATTACATAGTATCTGGAGTGTACTGTGCATGTATATGTGTCTAATTAATTGATTAATGGTATATTGAGAATAATTTAATGTAACTATTCCAAGACCAACTACACTTAGCTATGCAAGGTCTTAGAATGGCATGTGGAGAAGAAATGACTAGAGACCTGCTGAACATTCTCTTCAATTTCAGAAAGGAATATTAGAAAGCTATCTCCAAGTTGTTAGTTTTCAAATATACACAAACATTATAATTCTGTGCCTAGTAAATGGTTACTCTTCTCACTGATATTTGCTATTCATAAAGCAGTTGGTCTACTGTTTATGAATAAGCATTTCCATCACCATGAAACTCGATATAGTTATTCAACAGAAAAAAAGTGTGCCCTGTAGACCACTTTAGTATTTCTGAACTGTTGCATTTAGTAAATAAATAGACAATAATTCTATTGATGATAACTGATTTGGAATGATTCTGAAAAGCACTGAGGGATAACACCTGGTTCTAGGCCTCAAAAACCAGGCCTACTGAAGTTCTTGGTAAGCGTGGAACGATGTTTTATTTCTAAAGTTTATTATTTTCCATAATAGAGAGTTCCAAACTGCTGCTTATTTCCAATTACAAAAACTTAGTCTATTTTTAAAAAGTAAGTATATATCTAGAGTCTTAATATTTTAAAAGAAGTAGACAAAAGGAATTTTCAATATGGGCATAGTTTATACTTTCTTTTAATATGGCTCTAAATTATAATGAGTTTACCTCACTTTTCTCACAAGATATATAATATATCATACATTTTCATTTTATCTAGCTATAGCTTATAACTAACATTTGTTACCTAAAGCTGGAATACAGTTCTTCAGGAATTGTGATTGTGTGATTGTGAAGTCCCTTAAAATAAATTCTGAGTTTTTGCTACAGCAAAATTCTGTTACTGAAAGAATATTTTAAATTTCTATGCTATTTCCGTTTGTATTATCTTTATTTTTAATTCCATTTTACTAATTAAAATATAAGATATCTACTCACATTTAAGTAAGAAGTTATGCTAATCTCTACAATCTCAGAGATTAAAACAGAGGGAGTACTTCCTAACTCATTCTATGATGTCTGCATTATCTAACAGCAAAAGCAGACAAAGGCATTAAAAGAAAAGAAAACTACAGGCCAATATCTCTCTTGAGCATAGATGCAAAAATCCTTGACAAAATATTAACATATTAAATCCAATAATATATAAGAAGAATTATACATAAGAGGGATTTATCTCAAGTATGCAAGGCTAATTCAACATTTGAAACTTAATTAATGTAAGCCATTCCATCAACATCCTAAAGAAGACAATTCATCAGTAGATGAGAAAGAGTATTTGACAAAATCCAATACCCAATCATGATGTTACAAGACCTCAAGACTAGGAATAGAGTGGAACCCCATGAACTTAAGAAGTATTTTCTACTAAAAACCTTAAGCTAACATCACACTAATGACGAGAAACTAAAAGTTTTCTTGCTATTATCAAGAATAAGGCAATGATATACCCTTGCACCATTCCTCTTCAATATGCTGCAAGTCCAGATTAATGCAATAAGGCAAGAAAAAGAAATAAAAGGTATACAAGTTGGGAAGGAAGAAACAAAACTTTCTTTGTTCACTAATGACATCATCATGTATGTAGAAAATCCAAAAAGCCTTCTAGAACAAATAAGCAATTATAGCATGGTTGGAGGATACAAGGTTTATATGAAAACGTCAATCACTTTTCTATATACCAGCAATGAATACATGGAATTTGAAATAAAGACACGATATCATTTACATTAAAACCCTCCCCCCAAAAAAGAGAAATACTCAGATATAAATCTAACAAGATCGACATGAGGAAATCTACAAAATCTTGATAAATGAAATCAAAGAAAAGCTAAATTAATGGAGAGCTATTCCATGTGCATGGATACGAAGACTCCATATTGTCAAGAGGTCAGTTCTTCCCAACTTGATCTATAGATTCAATGCAATCTCAATCATAATTCCATCAAGTTAGTTTGTGGATCTCAAAAAACTGATTCTAAAGTTTATACAGAAAGTCAAAAGATCCAGAATAGCCAATACAATATTGAACAGGATAAGCAAAGTTGGAAGACTGACACTACCTGAATTTGAGACTTACTATAAAGTTACTGTAATCAAGACATTATGCTATTGGTGAAAGAAGAGGCAAATGGATCAGTAGAACAAAAGATAGCCCAGAAATGGACCCACATCGATATAGTCAACTGATCTCTGACACATAGCAAACGCAATACAATGGAGCAAAGGTAGTCTTTTCAACAAATAGAGCCGGGACAACTGGACATCCATGTGCAAAAATACCGAATCTAGGCACAGACTTTGCACTCTTCGCAAAAATTAATTCAAAATGTATCATAGACCTAAATATTACTTGGAAAACTATAAAACTCCTAAAGGATAACATAGGAGAAAATCTAGACGACCTGGGATACGGTGATGACTTTTTAAATACAGCACCATAGGCACAATCCATGAAAGCAATAATTGACAAGATGGACTTCATTAAAATGAAAAACTCCTGCCTGGGAAAGACAATATGAAGAGAATGAGAAGGCAAGCCTCAGCCTGAGAGTAAAATATTTGGGAAAGACAAATGTGATAAATGACTGTTATCCATAATATACAAAGTACTCTTAAAACTCAACAATAGAAAACAAAGCTATTAAAAAATAGGGAAAAGAATCTATACAGAAAACTCACCAAAGATACTATACAGATGGCAAATAAACATATGAAGAGATGCTCAGCACTGTATGTCCTTAGGGAATTGTAAATTAAAACAACCAGATTCTACTACAAGTCTATTAGAATGGCCGAAATCCAAAAACACTGACAACACTACATGCTGGCAAAGATGAGGAGCAATAGAAATTCTCATTCATTGCTGGTGGGAATACAAAATGGTACAGTCACTTTGGAGGACAGTTTGGCAGTTTCTTATAAAACTAACATACTTTTACCATACTATCCAGCAATTCACCTCCTTGGTATTTACCCAAATGGGTTGAAAACTATGTCTACACAAAAACCTGCACATGGATGTTTATGGCAGCTTTATTCATAATTACCAGGACTTGAATACAACCAAAATGTCCTTCAGTAGGTGAACAGATAAATCAATTGTGATATATCCAGACAATGGAATATTATTCAGTGCTAAAAAGAAAAGAGCTATCAAACCACAAAGAGACTTATAGGAAACTGAAATGCATATTGCTAAATAAAAAAGGCCAATCTGAAAAGGCTACATACACTGCATAATTTAACTATATGACATTCTAGAAAAGGCAAAACTAAGGAGATAATAAAAAGATCAGTGGTTAACCAGGGTTGGTGGTGGGGGTGGGATGCTGAATAGGTAGAGCACAGAGGATTTTTAGGGAGAGAAACTATTCTGTAAAATATTTTTGATGGTGGATATATGTCATTATACATTTGTCTAAACCTGTAGAATGTACAACACCAAGAGTGAACCCCAACGTAAACTATGGATTTTGGTTGATAATGATGTGTCAGTGTAGCTTAATGTACTGTAAGAAATGTACCTCTCTGCTGTGAATGTTAATAGACAGAGAGGCTGGCGGGGGGTGGGATAGGACATACATGGAAGCCCTCTGTACCTTCTGCTCGATTATATTGTGAACCTAAAATTGCTCTTTAAAAGTCTATGTAAAAAAAAAAATAGGATAATCGATGATAGATGCCCCAGAGAAGGTTCCCTGAAGTCTAGTTTGCTTTCCATTCCTCTACGCTAAACAACTTGTAAGGTTGGAGTTATTATTTCCTTTGTTAGTTTTGTTTTCATTCATGGATTTGGTCTGTTGCTTTCTATGACACTTATGATGATGAAAAATGACTGTTTCTAATTTGCACATGGAAAGCTGTGTGTGATATCTGAATGCTACATTATGCAAATTAGGATATTAGTTTTCTAGGGCTGCTACAAGAGATTACCACTAACTTGATAACTTACAACAACAGAAATTTATTTTCTCACAGTTCTGGAGGCCAGAAGTCTGAAATCAAAGTGTCAATGCGTTGGTTCCTTCTGGAGGTGCTGAAGGAGAATTTACTCTTTCCCTCTCTCCTGTCTTCTGGTGGCTGTCAGCGATCTTTGGCATTCCTTGGTTTGTAGATGCATTGCTCCAGTCTCTGCCTTCAACTTCACGTGGACTTCTCTTCTGTGTTTCTAAGTTTCTCCTCTTGTTATACGGACACTTATCATCGGATTTGAGGGTCACTCATTGGTCCAGGATGATCTCATCTTGAGATTCTTCATTTAATTTCATCTGCAAAGATCATTTTTTCCAAGTAAGACCATGTTCATAGGTACCAGGCATTAGGACTTGAACATATCTTTTTTGATAGGTCATCATTCAACCCACTACAATTAGTATTAATATATTGTCCCACAATGTGATGTCAACATATTACTGTCTCCAACCAGCTTGCTCATGTGTTCATACTTATGGGAGGAAAAATAGTCAAATTTCGACATTTTTTTCCAAGAATTTTTTTCTTCCTGGCTTCCATTGCTTTCTTTTAAGTTGAAAGAGTCTGCATATTATAATCAGAAATAATGAAAAACATATTTATGTACTGAGATTTTTTTAAATAGAAAAAAATGTCCTAATCATTTGTACAGAATATTATATCTTTTATTCTGTGGTCTTCTCCAATTGTACACAGTTTATCAATGATAGTAGAGCTTTTCTAGAACTTCACAAGCTCAAAATATTTCAAGCTAATGTAAATAATAAACTTTAGGACTAATTATTCAGGCTAGATCCTCTACTTTTATTTGCTTCTCTTTGGTTTATCTTTTCACAGATTATACATTTTTAGTAATGGTATATTGGGGGTACCCTATTGCCAGTGATCATGCAATACTCTTATATTACACTTGGCTCCTAGGAGACCCCAAAAAGGATTCCTGTAAAAATAGTAATTAACAGTAAAATAAAAAGAAAGATTATCAAGCATTGTTTGGCTCTAACTGTGCTTTTAAAGGTTATATTAGTAGTTAAATATCTCAGCACAGTCAGCATACAAGAAAGGGTTACAATCTGGCTTTGAGTTAAAAAATGCACTCCTCTTTTTTCCGTCTTCATTTTGTTCTGATTGTACTTTTCAGCACTGTCACCATAATACAGAGCAGGAGAAGTATTAAATTCACTGTAGGAAACGAGCCTTCATTTTGTTCTTTTAAATAATGGGCTTATAACTATGCAGGACAAACCCTCCCTGACATTGACAACTTTAAAGCATTTTTCTCTCCATCTTCAGCTGAAGGAAGTAAAAGCCATTGTTATTGATATATGTGAAATTCTGGGAAAGAAGTAGAGCTGGGGAAAACATGTATTCTCCCTAATCCCAGTTAGGGGACCAATTTGCAGTTTACCAATTTCCATACAGATGGTTGTATTCATTCCTCTGCTTTGATTATTTGCCCAGTTGTAAACCACCTCCCCTCCCCAAACACAAACATTGCTTGGATTTAGCTGATGATGAGGTCTGAATATTGCTGGAATGAAGAATAGAAGGGTGTCTGAATATCATTATATTTGTTGGTGGGCTATTCAGGAGGACGAAGTCAGCTATCATTCCTCCTCCTTATCATCAAAAAACTACTCTGAGTATGTCATCGTGTGGTGAAATTGGGATACAAAATTAGAGAAGAGGGTGTTATTAGTGACAGAAGAATAATCTACTCCAAAAGACATAGTTACATGTTTATGGCTGTTTTAGAATGTGTTTTCATAACACTGTATTTATTCTTTGCCTTTAGGGATTCTGGAAAAGCCTGAGAATCCAGTGCAAGACAAGTTAAATTGAGGAAAGAGTCACACAGTGCGTTGCAAAGAAGATCTAACTCCCAAATAGAATCCTCTTGGACTATGTAACTTTGATACAGATCTCATAGTAAATGCAGGATTCTACAATTATATTCAATGGGTTTTTTGAAACAAATAAGATACTTGCTCAAATTAAAAGTGAATTCCCTGGGACTTCTGTGTGGTGGATATAGATCTATTTTGTCATGACTTAAAATTTAGTCACTATAAAAATGTGAATATAGGGGCTGGCCTGGTGGCCTAGTGGTTAAGTTTGGCATGCTCCACTTCAGTGGCCCAGGTTCTGTTTCCAGGCATGGACTTACACCACTCACCAGGGGCCATGCTGTGGCAGTGACCCACATACAAAACAGAGGAAGATTGGTGACAGATATTAGCTCAGGGAAAATTTTCCTCAGGGAAAAAAAAAAAATATGTGAGTGTAGGTAACATGAAGTCCTTGCTTAAAAGTGATTGATTGTTTAATATATACACTAGCTAGTGGGCCAAAAACAGCCTTTATTTTTGCAACAGCAAAACCTCAATGCTTAGTCTTCTATCTACTTAAAGTTTTTGTTTGATTCACTCCTTACATTATACAGTCCTCAAAAAAAAACAAGAAAAGATAAAGGAAAACATCTTTATTTTTCCTTAAGGAAAATTTCCCCTGAGTTTTTTTTTACTCCCATTAAATCAAGTCTCTGCTTTTTTTCATTTTTACTCATCCAACAGACTATTGCTCACAATTATAATTAAACAACATGGTTCTTTACTTGTCTTTTTCCATTAGTGACTTATAAGTTACTTTAGGTCAAGACTGTGACTTAATGCATTGCTCTGAATCCAGCACTCTGCATATTGAACATGGTATGTATATTAAAACTAGATAGAGAGATAGACAGACAGATAGATAGATAGATAGATAGATAGAGGATGAAAAAGAGATAAAAAGGTTTTGAATGCACCTTTTTTTTCCCCCAGAAAGATTCACCTTGAGCTAACATCTGTTGCCAATCTTCCTCTCTTTTTTTTTTCCTCCCCAAAGCCCCAGGACATAGTTGTATATTCTAGTTGTAAGTCCTTCTTGTTCTTCTATGTGAAGGGCTGCCACAGCATGGCAACTGACAGATGAGCAGTGTGGTTCCATGCCCAGGAACTAAACCTGGGCCACTGAAGCATAGCTCATCAAACTTTAACCACTAGGCCATCAGGACTGGCTCTGAAAGCCACTTTTTAAGAGAGTGGCTTTAACTAGAGAACATGCAGAAGAAAAGGATGGAGAGGGGTCTTGAAACCATATCTTATAGTAAAAATTACTCAGCTTGATGAAGATAATTTTATGATACTGGGGGATGATACTCTAAAATATTTAGAACTTCTTTTAAGAGTACATCTGTTCTATGTCTCAGAGGAAAGAAATGGGATAAATTGATAGAAGGCACAGAACGACCTTTATGAAAAAATTTTCCATCTAACGCTGTGCCTAAGTTGAAAGAATCCTATGGAGTAAAGTAATGGGTTCCCAATAATTGGATGTTCTCAAACAGAAGCTTAATAACTCTATCTAAAAAGCTAGAGTCTATGATTATCATGTTTGGGAAGTGGATGGAAGACTTTCAAGATCCCTTCTAACTTTCTGATCTATGAAATCTATATTCATGTGTCAATTATCTTGTCTATCAAACCTTTTGCTCACTAATTTTCATTCCAAAGAGGCTCACACGAAACAATTCATTTTATTTGCTGGTTTTAACTTCTCTGTAGTAAAAATTATAAGCCCTCAGAGAATTTTTCAATAGATATGTGTCTGAAATGTGGATGAGGAATTTTGTTTTTATCATGTGTTATTCGAATTACAAAATTTAGGAAATTAAAGGTGACTTTAAGGTGGCAGAAAAAAATACGAGTACAGTTGCATGTGAGGCAATGACATGAAAGTATTGGGATTTGACATTTACCTACATCAACTAAACTGAAAGTAAATGTTCAAGAGTTTTTTGGAGGAAGAAGTGACAAGCAATTCTTTTATGTGGAAACCTTACTAAAGGCTCCTTAAATTCAAATTCTGCCAGGACACAAAAGTGAGTGGCCTTGTAGGACATTTGGTCCTGTCCAAAATGTACATAAGACATTTGGTCCGTTAGACATTTGATCCCTCAGCCATTTGGTCCATGCCAAAAGGTCCTTGATATTTGGTCCTGTCCAAAATGTCCATGAGCATATTTAGTCCATGCTAAATCATTTTGGATCAGAACAAATATCAAGGTCCTTTTGTCTTGGACTCAATGTCTCCAGGGATGTTTTGGACAGGACCAAATATGACCAGATATCAAGGACCTTTTGGCATGGCCCCGATGTCTCTGAGGACATTTTGGATAGGACCAAATATCTACTAATTGTGAGTGGATGTGTCTTTAAGATTCACACATATATCATATGATTTTTTAAATATTTCATCATAGGTGATCCAGAATTCAAGGGTCCAAATGACTTGGAATTATGTAGATAATAATATGGTCATTTTATATTTATTTTATTTTCCATTATTAAAATGTTACATGATATTAATATAAGCCATTTGTGTTGGGTTTTAATGAGAAGCAAACTGAAACAATAGTATTCTAGAAAACACTTTCCTAAAACTGCTATAACATCTGATGAACAGGTCAACCCTATCTAACTTTGGAAGATCACTGATTTAATAAGTCAGTTTTGCAAAATGAGCAAATCCATCAATTTTTTAGACAAAATCTAAGTTACATTGAATGTCTCTATAAACTATTTCAAAAATTTGTGGGCAAAATGGCACCAAAAAAAAAAAAAAAAAGGTGATCACATAATTCCAATGAACCCAAGCAGGGGCAAAGGTTTAAACTAATCTACCTTTTGGGCCATTTTTTTCAAAAGTAACAGATCTTATGTTTGATATGTTTTTGGTGGTCAGCACCCATGAATGGCAGCATCTCATAATAAACTTAGTTCTCCATGGTCCTGTGGCCTTTTTGATTCAATCCTCTAAGGGGGGGGGGGGGGGGGACATGGGATTCAACAACAGTTGGGAAATCTCTCACATCTTTGAATCTGCTTCTTTCCTAACTAGAGGCAGACCTGCATGGTCCCCACGTTAGAATTAAATTGAGACTCTTCGTGAGAATTGGGTTCACAGTCTTTGCCTACTGGAGTCACTTCTTAAAAAAAATATATTTTCCTTGCTATTGACATGAACAGCCAATCACTTCTGAAAAGAGTGCATGTACAGATTAATTGACCTAAAATTTTGTTATTTGTCTACCTGGGCTTCCTCACCAAAGAGGTAAAATCAAATGAATCAGGCTAATACATAAAAGCCAGACAACAAAATAATGCTAAGAAATTATTAGGACAAGCCTAGTTTTGTTAGGGCTGCATTTAACGGGGTAGTATTAATGGTATTATGTTTTTAAGCAAGGGCTAATGTGCAATTTTATTTTTTAAAATTACCTAGAGACATATTGCTTCTGGACTATTAACTTTTTTTTTTCAGTATTTAGATCGCAACTCCTAAAGGCTTAGCTATATTTTGACAGGTACTGACAAAGAACGCCATGGAATTGTGACTCCATTGTCACCTTCAGAGTGTTCAAGCTGAAAAATTCAGGGTGAGTGCTAGGTACTAATTAGAACTGTTATATTAGGAAAGCAAATACAATGGTGTCTAACATTAAACAAAGCACAGTTCTCATCAAAAATGGTTTCTTTTGTGTGTGGGTTAGTCTATAAAACTATTTTGCATGTTAATGAAGCACAAACAATTATTGCCAGAGTAACTAGTTTCATGCAATTACAAAAATCATATAAAAGCCCTATTGTTTGTTGTCTTATGATTTTTTAATGTTAATTTTGCACTTGGTAATTTCTGATTTCATTTGTACCACAGTGCACAATTAGGTTTTTGTTTCTGTGAAGGTGAAGGCTTGTAATGGGAAAAAGAACTCCTCAGGTAATAAGTAAAAGAAATAGTCATTTCCGGAATGTGATGATCAGACAGCCTGAAAAGATGGAGAAAAGCAATGAGGTGAATTTCCATCAAGTGAAAAGGCAATATTTATGTAGCTGAAAGAAGAGGGAACTCTAGACTATTTCCTGTATAAACTGGACAGAGAGAGAGAGAACGAAAGAGAGAACAAATAGATATTGGGGAGAAAAGAAAAAAAAAACACAGAAAGAATGGAAGACAAGACATGGGAAGGAAACTGGAATTAAGACATAGGCTTGATCATCACACAACGGCCAGATATTACGTGGTAAACCAGAGCTACAGCTGTTAACTAGTGATACAGTGGGATGGATTTACAAGTAAAAGCCCATGGAGACAATTAGGTGCCAAAACTATTTAAGCAAAGACCACTATCAAACAGTCAGTGCGATCACTAGTTGGAAATTTAGTAAAACCTTTGCATGATTGCTTGACTGATAAAGAACCTTCTGCATTAGCATCAGTTGAAAGTGGCTGCTTTGTGTTTCCCTAAACCAGGTTTTCATATTCGTCTCACATGAGTGTAAGGGAACTTACTACTCATGTTTTACCTTTAGATGACAATGTAATCTTTCACTCCAATAATGCAGATATTAATAGTTTTTACCTGGAAAAAATACGAGAGTTATTTGGTGTGGTGTATTTAATTTGTTTACACTTTAAAAATTATTTGTAAAAAACTACAAACCATTTGGAATGACTTTGATCAGTGTTGATCTCCTGCAAAGTTTATGAGAATTCTGGATTTTCTGGTTGCTGGTACTTCTTAGACAACGTGACATGTACCAAGCAAGCTTAGATTTAATGCTACCTTAGATGTTGTTGAATAGATCCGATGTTTAAAAGGTCAGAATTCATTTTTCTGTTAGGATTCTGTTTTTTGTTTTTATTTACTGCAATTTAGAGTATGTAAAATTTTGTAGCTCTCTTTCATACTATTTAAAATATTAGAAATATACTTAAAATGAATGTTTGTGCTACTAGAATAAAAGCTTCAAAACCCAAACTTTTCAGCATAATTAGCTTAGCCTTTTTTTTCGCACCCCTGTATTCTCTCTCTCCTTTTCTTCTTCTTTTTTTTTTTTTTTTTTTTTGGTCTACTATTAAAAAAAAGTGTTCCTCAGAGCATTCGTTTGCTAGGGGTGAATTTTTCTATCACTAATTTTCCTTTTAATTTATATCCTTGTTACTCATTCACTATGATTATGCCTGTATATAGAAAAATACACCTTATCTTATGGAAATATCATTAACATATCTTGCAACTAAGTAGCATTTTTGAAGTATTACACATTTTTAGGTAAATAATTGTTTCATGGTTATCACGGTTTGAAGGTGACACTGTATCTTCCTATCTCTCTAAACTTCTTCCTCCACTGCTGTTTACTTAACTGAAAGAAGGAAGGAAGGAAGGAAAGAAGGAAGGGAGGAAGGGAAGTCTGGGGCAATGTCTGAGATGTTTCTATTAACTAAGGCAAAGAAAAATCCCCAGGGTTTAGCTTTTAGACATTGCTAACACTGTTGCTTAACTTTGTGCAAACAAGATAATATATGTTCCTTAATGATGTAGAAGTCTATAACAAATATTTACTGAATTAATTGTGTATATTTTCTTGTATGTAAAGACTTTTTAAACTCTGTAGGCAAATAATTAAACCTGTTTTATGCTAACACGTTTTAGGCAAAAGTAATACATGTGTGTATTTAAATACATAACAAAACTGCATCCATATAATGTGAAAAATCATTTATATATCACATAAAAATAATTGGTGACCAGGTATAGTGTAATAATCTTGAGTTTGCATTCATGACATTTCTTTTGGTGCTTTATGGATCTACAAAAATATATTTTGAAAATTTACCTGACATCTCTTCATCCTCAGGTTCAAGCGTATATCTTAACCTTAGTTCCTAGATGGTAAGAAAACTTACGTAGTATAAAATAATTATTCAGCAGTTCAGCAGCGTTACTAACAAGTCTAAAACATAACTGAATATTGGGGGTTAATAGTTTGGAAAATCAATAGACATTTTGGAGAATGCATACTTTAATGGGCATCACATAAAATAATCATTCTTAAAAAGGATTGGATATATTAAGCATTTCAAAATCATTTTTCTTGTCAATTTAAAGTAGGTAATACATTTTTCCATAACATTTTCTAAGGCTTTAGACAAAACAGACGTGGTTAAAGGAGGCCACTGAAAGAATTCCTATTTATTATTCATAAATCATAAAGTGATTTTTCTGTCTCAAATTTAAAAAAATGATAATATATCTGAAAGTAGAATTGCCACTTAATAAAAAGAATGCCCCCTGTTTTCCCTCCACATTTATTCTGCTGCTCTAAACTTGATTGTTTAATGTAGTCTGAGAAAGCCCCTACCAGCCTGGCCAGGAAAATGGGAAACCAACACCGCCCCAGCATCTTGCTGTCTCTGTGGTTAATCCTTCCCTTCCGCCACCGCTTCACCTTCCTGAAGAGGAAGGGGCTCAGGAAACTTCTTTCAAGCAATGCCTCGGTTACTAATTTCCAGGGAAGGAAATGCCATGTATAAGCTATCCCCTCTGCTTCCTTCTCTGTTTCCTCCACCACTTTCTCCTCTCTAAACTACACACATACACACACCTTATGGCACCCCCAACCTTTACCAGCCCAGATTCTGGGGAAAAAACTTCCAATCCCTCAGCAATGCCTTTTGGCTGCTATCTAGATGCATCCATTCCACAACTGGGATGACTAGCCCTGTTTTATTTATGATGCAGTCAGTTGCTGAGCAGTAACTGCTACACCATTGCATAAAAAAGCCTTCTTAGCCCCATGTTATAAACATTTAAAAGTCTCTCTTTCACCCTTTCAGAAAAAGCACAGCAGGAGGTAGATAGAGGTCACTGGAAGCCTCTAATTCATCTACATTTATAGTAGGTGTTGCAAGCTCTATTAGCAGAAAATGTATGATAGTCAGACCTAAGTTTAATGTTTTGCTTAAAATATCTGCCTCTCAGGCTAGTGCCAGAAGCTGTGCCCGTGATCGGTGGCATGTAGACACTTACTAGCACAGGCTTCCCCTTTGGCAGAAACTATCAGTTGGAAAACTGCTGTTAAAATAATCTATTGGAGTATCATCCCAGAAAATTCTGCTTAAGAGAGATTTTTTTTTTTTTTTTTTTTTTTGCACAAGCCAGCACTAACAGTACACAATGCTTTCCGTCAATGTAGATGTTGACATGCACTAAAGTATTGAATGGTAACCAGACCTATGTATGTATATTGTCTTGCAGTTCACTAGTTGAAATTACTGTGAACTGGGATAATCACGCTCTTCTCATTGTACCAGTAAGAGTGTCCTAAAAGTAGCTTCAGCACCAATACACCAACTCAGCACCCCGAGAAAGCTCGTAAAGTGCCGCCTGCTGACTGGCTGCATCCTGTAATTATAATGGCTTCCTTACTGGGCCTATTTCTTCTTTGGACACTGCCATTTTGCGAGTACTAAATACATCATGAGTGAGTCTCATTCTCATGTATTACACTAATACATCATTGGAATGACAACTGCTTCTGATGATCTATTAATGCAATACATCAGAGTGAGGTGTTCGAATGGGATATTACTCAGAAACCAATGCCGTCTACATAAAGCCGGGTCCAAAATCCAATTCCATTTAATTACACAGAATTCATAGCATGCCAGCAGACTAATACTACCAAAATTCTAGCATCATCAAAGAAATTATTTGCATTCTCATTAAATTATCAACAAAATCTTTCCCTTTCCTGGAAATGGATCTGTCTGGTAAGTCAGTGATTCAGACTCCATGAGCTCACCATCCCCTATGACACATGAGAATTATTTTGCAATGGTCCATGAATAAAACAAATACTCTTTTCCCTATGGTTGCTGCTTCATATTCTATAGTCGTTAAAAGGGACACCAGATTTTCTCATCTAAAACACAATTTCTTTGGTAAACATACATGCTGCAGTGAATGCTCTTTGTAGTTCTTAGACACCATCTAAACATCTGTACTTCTGTGCATGTTATATACAGAGAAAAGAAGACACAAGAAAAAAGCAGCTGAATTTGCTTTAGAGTCAGTTACATTGAACTCTATATATGTGCCATTTGTCACAAAGCTATCAGAAAGCACACCCAATCCCTCTGTTCTTCACTTCAGTATAAACACATCTATTTGTGTCTGTACAGCTTACTGTGAAATTTAAATTGTGTAATCTATCGGTCTTGGTGTTCGTGTTATGAACAGGATTTTGAAATGCCTTTAATAATTAAATTTCAAAAATTATATCCAGCCTTCAGCAACATGAAATTTTTAGAAATCCACTTTTTCACCTGCATTTTTTTTTATTCAAGTTGAAATCCCTTGAGTGCTTTCCATGGTGTTTCATAACAATAATCCAATATCATTTAAATGAAACAGGTATCAACATTTTACAGCATTAACCTCTGAAATTTAGGTCATTTTGCTCTCCATTAAAGTTAAGACCAAACAATAAAATAATATCACAGAAGGATACCATGGTTACGACACAATTGAAGTTCAATCATGTAACACCCTCCTACCTTCATAACAGATTTTTCAAATAGACTATTTTGTTTAAAAAGCATTTATCTATTGTTAATGTCTTTGGAGAATTCATCTCGGGGTTTATGCTGAAGATAAATGCAGGCGTGTGAAGGTTTATGAAAAATGCCTCTGCAAGTGACATGCGGCCTGATACGAGTTACCACAGTCCGTTTCACATGTGGGGCAATCCACTGCTTGACTTGCATTCATTATATTTTCTGGCCGTGTATTTTTTCTTCCTGTTATTGAGACCCTTTTTATATTCCATACTCTCAAATACAAAAATGCTGACAGTAAATATGAGAAGAATGACATATATATCCTTACGTTTTTGTGTTATGTATATAATACTATATACATAATGTAAAAAGAGTCACCTCAATATCAATTGTGTACTTCAATGCATGCCTCAAATATGCATTTCACTTAAACTCATGACAAGAGTAAGAACAAATAGTCATTAAAAGCTACTTCAAGCAGAAGAAATGCTTTACAAAGATGCTACTGACTTTTTGGGCAGGAAAGTGTGTGCGTGTGTGTGTGCGCACGCGTGTATGTGGGTGACAAAAGGAACAAGAACAATGGTAAATAATGCGTGTCTTCTAGAAATATGAATTAATCAATCTGGTTTGAATCTGTGATAAAGCTCCCTGTCACTTAAAAAATGAATAAAGATGTTTCTAAACATGTGACTCTTTTATTGGGTTTATAGTTCCTCAATATTTACAGTTCTGTTTCCCATTTGTTTTTCCCTCCTTTACTTTTAACTAATGGTTGTCTTTGTCTCAAGGTTTCCTTTATGTATATTTCTCATAGTAGGTCTCACAATTAGTGTGATTTCCAACTCTTACTAATTAAATAATTACCTTGAGATTTGGATGCACCTAGTATGTGGATGCTATGCAGTTATGGGAAAGAAGCATGCTCATAATATGTTGTGTTATAGTTTTTTTTCCTTTTCTTTAAATGGTCCCCTATAGCACTTAATATTTCACCACCTTTGCAACTTTTAGGTTGGTCATCTTATCGTTGCTGTTCTGTACCTAGTTAGGCACACATTAAAAGCAATATCCCAGCCTGTTAGCTACACTGGGTTAACACAGGGAAAGTGCCTTCTGTGCTCTGAAACAATGCTAGACGTGAGTTCCCAGTGACAGAGCTACCCCCTGTGCTGTTTCAGGATGTCATGGGGAAGGGGAAAGATGGCTGGACTCCATCACTCGGGACGCACTCAGGGGCTGAACGAATTTGAAATATGACCAAGTCTGAATGGAAGAGTGGTCAGAAAGCCAAGAGCAATTACTTCAGCTTGCAAAATGTTTAAACGATCTGCTTCATGGGATGAATGCAGAGACTTCATGGGTTGGGAAACCTTAAAACTATATTTGGACAAAATTTGGTGAGGCTCCTTTCACAAGCTATTGGAAAAGGGGAAGAGAAGTTGAGATGCCAGCAGCATTTAGTCAGGTATTTCTGAAACCCAAGCCCCTATCCCGTGTCATCTTTGTTTTAGAAAGTCTGATCCATTCAGTTCTATCACCTTGGGAAGAGAGCTGAGGTAAGTAGCTTAATTTATAGACAGATGAAACAAACTTATTTAAAAATTCTCAGTATGTTATCATGAATCATGTAGGCCTATTAAACTAATTGCTAAGTAAATTTAAGCAGTATTACAGTAGAATTCAGTAGAATTTATCATCAATCTGAGGAGATCTTTGGTGGTCTCCTGCTGCCCCCCACAGATATGTCTCAGAACATTCATTATGCCATAATTACAAAGTCTCTTTGAAGAGGCTAAAAATCCCTAGACGCCTCTCATCAATTATTTTCACCTGTTAATTCATTTTGTGTGAGGTAATAACCTCGGCATAATAACAAATGTGCAAGTACTCCGATTTTGCAATTAAAAGCAGCAGGGCTTCTATTTTGATCACACAGACTGTGACATCCATCATAGAAAACAATTTGGGCCTAGCAGGATGACAGATGCTATACTGATGGCTCTACTAACTAACCGCCTGTCCCAGGAAAAAAAAAAAGTGGCCGGGCTTCAGCCTGCAGCTGCAAGCTATCTGATAGCTTCTGACCAGTCAGCAGGAGAAAGCCCGCAGTGACTAAATTACGGAAAGGTAATTTTACTTCACAAAATGAGGATTTCTGAGCCATAAACGTATGCATTCCAGTGGCTGCTGTAATTTGGAAACGAATAGCCCTTTTCATTTGAAAATGACTGGAATCACTGCCAGTGTTCAGGACCTTTTGTTTCTCAGGCTTTTACACGAAAAATACAATGTAATACTCATTATTTCTGCCCCTTTTCACATCTTATTAGACACAGAAGGCAAGGTGGTTATCTCTGCTCTCTTAGGCTAAATCTACACAAGAAAAAAAATTTTTTTTCTCCTCAACCTCTGGACAGGTGCCTAAATAATAGAAGAGTGCTCATTTTTGTCTTTTACTTTATATCAAGCCAGAGTGAGCTCTGTCTCAGAATTGGATCCCACTCCCCCAGCTCATCTGAACAACTCCCACCCCTAACCTGACCACACTGCACGGATAAAGCTGATTATTGGCACATCCCGGCTGCGAAAAAGGGAATTGTATGCTAAGAGATGCAGATGAAAGGTTTCTGCCCTTATTTTTAGAATCGTAATATTAAAAAAGATTTCATAAAACACAATGTGCCTTCTCTTTCCACTTCAAAAGTAAAGTATTTGGAATCTTACTCTAGCCTTCATTAGAATAACTATGGTCTTTTTTGAAACACAGGCTATGATACTATTGCCAGCCTTGAAAAGAAAATCATACAAATGCACAGATGAGTGTTGGCTAATTGAAAACATAAATATTTTCATTATTATTTTTGATAGAAAAAGATCCCAGTAGAAATTGAAAGGCTCTGTGCATCTTTGATTCTCTCGCAAAACTAAATTCAGGGAATAGATTATGGAACATAGACCACTGAGTACAATAAAAGCTGATATGAAATGCAAACAAAAAGCATATTATTGGAAATTCTTATGTGTTTAGGATTATGTGTCCCGATTTCTTCTATGTGAATCAGGACCACAGAGGATGAGGGAAAGACAAAGTGTGAAGCACAGGATGAACTTTCTCAGCTGCCGTGAACCTTAAGACAAGAAGATAGTCCTGTTTATGATATTAATAAACGGTAACGTTTACATTGTACACTTTGCACCCACGTTCCTTGAAGACAAACAAAGAAGAGCACTCAGTTTCTTGGGGAAAATCTACTGTTTCTTAGTCCATTGCATCCGACTCATAAACCCTGTCAGCAAGAAGGATGAATAGATGATAGAAGCAGGGACCTGCTGCTGGGGAAACAGAGAACAGGGAGGGAAGTGCTTCTATTTTCAGCGCTCCAATCCCGATTCTTCCGAAACCTTTTGAAGGTAGTCCAGGGTTGGAAAATGGGTCTCCTTTGTCTTTTAGTAGGGTGATCCTTTCACATTCACTATTAATACATCTTTTAAACTTGTGCAAAATACCTCTGCATAAGGGCAAAATTATTTGTGAGCAACCCGGGAAGTTGTCATACACAAGTTCTTTTCATCAGGTAGCACAATGGAAAATCAAATGAAAGAGACACATTGGGACAATGAAATTGCAATTACCCATCCGAGATCTCCTTTAATAGGATGCCAAAAGGACTTGCCCTTTATGCACACACTCTAACTGTAACTAATGCTCAGTGGCCATCAACAAATTATGACTCGTGACACTTTTGCTGCCGCAGTATTAAGCCCAAAGTCCAATGGAGAAAATATATGGTTTTTATTACAAAATTGTTCTTGTTTACAATTCTAATATCCTCTTCATTATCTACTTTTCCAGACATTTTAGGCAGTTCTGAAGACCTGGGGCAGCACTAGTCCTGTCATAAAGAGAAATTAATGTTGTTAAAGTTGGCCTAGCTGCCCTCTGGGACAACTGAAGATGGGGAAATATAAGGCTCTGTTTTTAAAATGAAAATGATTAAAGGCACAGACACCTTGCTCTTGGAGCAGCCACTAAAACTTTTAATAAAATATGTGGGCACATACACACAAAAGCTTCATTTCTTTTCCTTTCTATAAGTCATCATCTTCTCTCTCTCTCTCTCTCTCTCTCTCAAATCCAACTTTGTTCTATAAGAAACAGCTTGCTTTAAAGACTAATAAGCTTCAAAATGACCTCATCATTATAAGGAACATATTTGTTTCATTCGGCAGTAGCTCACTCAATAACGATTGGGCACAGAGAAGCCAGGAGAGCTTTCTCCAAATGATGAGCTAATTAGGAGCACTCTTTAACAGGTAGTCTTTACAGCAGGCAACAAGCTTAATCCAGCCTCTTGAAAACACTTAAGAACACCCTAGTAGTTGCCACTCTTGGAGGTGTGCACCCAGCTTGCATCTTTCAGGCTTGCAGGGAGTTTCATCAGGAGGGAGGAAGCAAGGAAGAAACAGTAAGCCAGTGGAAGTTACTAGGAAGCCTTTTAGGGAGATCCTGCTATAAGTATCTTGAGCAAAATGGCTCATACATCAGGAGAAAAATGGCAGGAAATAACTCAAAGGAAGAGAGCATAACCTTTGCCATCCAAGGGCCAAAGAACAGTAGTCAAGATTTCACCTCTCTGATCCTCCAAACCTTAGTCATTTTATCAGGTTAAGTGAATGCTCTCTGTACAGAGCTTGAGAGTGAACTCACACCCCACTCTGCTAATGTTTTAATTTTATTATTCTAGTTCAAGAAGTTTGTATTCCTATCATTTTTCTTTTTGCTTCTTTCTTCCTTCCTTCCTTTTTTCTTTCTGATTTCTGATTTTTTTTTTTTTTCTGATTTCTTTTTCACTCGCCCTACTTGCCAGCATTCAGCTCAGACAAATTTGTAATTATGGATCTAGGGGAGGAAGAAAATTTCTGCCGTATTCTCAAGTCGTTTTCATTGTTTCACTGTTTGCTTGCTTGGTTATTCACAACAGTTAATGTAGCTTCCTTACAAATATAAAATTACCGGAGGACAGTCAAAGGTCACTATGGGTCGTCATCTTCATGCACACTTCTCTCGTTCAGATAATTTCATCAAATGTCTGTTCTGCAAATAAGCTTAGCAGACTTGAGCCACTCATTCTCATATTTTCAAGTAGAATCGTATAGAAGCCATGTGAAACCACAAATCAAGGTCATTTCAACAGCGTCTGAAGCATGTCACAACTTTGTCCCATTAAGCAGCCTGAGCATCCAAAAGACAGCCCCACTATCATGAAACTCTCCCTCTGCTCTTTCTTCAGTCTGCACCTATTTCCTCCCATGAGTTTAGGTTTTGTTTTCTCTCTTGATTCCTTGTTCTGGGCCTCCTGTACAGACAGATGGAGAATACATTTGCCCACACACAGTCATTCGAGGGGTGCCAGCCACCGCAAACGGCTGCTATAGCCACCCTTCCTCTCCGGGGGCCTGATACAAAGTGTCTGAAATTCCACAATTAGATGTTTTGTCCTTTGAACTCTGAAGGTTTTCTAAACTTCAGGAGTCACCTAATTAAAGTTTAATACCCTTAAGTATAAACACCTTACCTGATACAGCTAATACCTTGTTGGAAATTAGTTGGCAACTGGCTTTAAAGAAATCTAGCTCTGGGATAATCATAGCAATAGGATTTACGTTACTGAGACCATGCTCTGTACCAGTCACTGCTCTAACTGCTTTTACATAGTTGAGCTTATTTAAGTACTACAGCAGCTTTTCATAAATGACGAAATCCAGGCACAGAGAGGGTAAGTTGCACAGCTGCTAAGGACTGAACACATCATACCCACATATTCTGGCCCCACATTTGACATTCTTAGTGAGACAAACTGCACAGTTAAACTCAAATCCACAACTGAAAAGGGAAGGGAGATGTCATCTGAAGGAAAGAGCACTTAAGGGTGAGGTTCCAGAATCATGCTGCTTTCTTCAACCTCTGCTGAAGGCCCACAGCATGACTACAACACCTCTTCGACACCGATCACATGATATTAAACCATCAATATCTATTCTTCACCAGACATTTCTCTAGTAACTCTTGCAGCGTTTTGCTTGTTTGGCCCTACTTTGCTGTAGCCATTTCCTGAGAAGTTGTACATCTAAGATGCCAACACACATTTAGAAGGAGGCTGGCCAAGGATGAAAAAGGACCTGCTGCTGAGTCTGTGGTTTCCTCATATGTATTCTTTGTCTCCTTCACCGCAAGTTATAGTTCAAGTCTAAACTTTCATACACACATGCTTAATTATGAGGTAAATTACATAAACCAAAAGGTGAAAAGCAATGCGTGTCCTTAATAGATGTACAGTATTCTCATTGTTCACAGTGGACAGCAGCATAACAGTATATGCATTCAATTGAGCATCTTGGTATTATCCTAAGTTACAAAAAGGAAAACAATTGCCTCTTATTGAATTCAGTTGATATGAATTCATGATGAAACCTAATCAGATATCAATGCCAGAGATTACTAGTAAAAAGTAAACCCTGTCAGCTCGTTGTATGATGCAGTTTGTATATATCTACACAAAATCTTATTTTTTGTCAACAACCAAATGAGTAAAATGCTATGCATATGAACACATAATAAATGTTAGGTAATAATCACGAGTGGAATCCTGTATTTGGTACAGCAAGAGCAATGGAGAAAGATATCCATGGATTAAAATCCTGGCACTGCTTCTTGCTAGCTTACTGACCATGGCAAAGATTCTTTGATTTCTCTGCTTTCTAATTTTCTTTTTTGTTGTTGTTGTTTTCTTTTTACTATAGTCATCATAAAGTTTGTTATATTCCCAAAACATTAATCTTATAACTGTAAGTCAGTACTGTGACCAACATCTTCCCATTTCCCTCACCCCGCCAGTCACTGGAAACCACCATTCTACTATCCATTTGTATGAGTTTGGCTTTTTTTAAGGTTCTGCATATACTCTATTTTCTCATCAGTCAAATAGGAAAAAAAGTAATTCCTACTTCATAGGATTATTGTGAAGAGTAAGTAAGATGTGGCTTGATTTATTTTTGACATATAAGGTAAGTACTTGTCCCATGGCAGAAATGCAATAAATATTTATTGATGTATTTGGGTGTTTTTTTCTTTGATTCTGCCTGGTACAGGTAGTCACTTTAAATTTGCAATTTCAGTTATCCTTTATCTCAGATATAAGTTTGTTTTCTATATTTAAGATTGGTGCTTTGTATGTAATTTACTTTTGGAAAACAAAATAATTAAGTATGCATTTTATATATTTTCCTTTTCTTCCATATTACTCACCTTAACCATTTTACGAGTTTATTTTGCTTTCCTCTATATTGAGGGAGAGCTTTGAAACTTCATCCTTGTAACACTAATTCAAATTTCTACAAGACTGACTAAGAAAGAAAGAAAAGAGATCCAAATGAGAAAAATGAGGAATGAAGGTGGAGACATTACTGACCCTACAGAAATAAACAGATTAGAAGGGAATACTATGAACAATTGTATGCCAACATATTAGAAAATCTAGATGAAATAATAAATTTCTAGAAAGACACAATTACTGAAACTGGCTTAAGAAGAAAGAAAAGTCTGAGTAGATCTATATCATGTAGAGATACAATAGTAGTCAAAAAAAAAAAACAAAAAACTTCCAATGATGAAAAGTTCAGGATCACATGGCTTTACTGGTGGATTCCACCATATGCTTAAAGATAATTAGTGCAATTTCTTCCAAAAAAAGTAAAGAGAAGGGAACACTTCTCAACTCATTCTATTACACTGGTAATATTGACAAAGTCATCACAAGAAAAGAAAACTAGAGATCAACATTCTTTATGAATTTACATGCAGAAATCCTCAACAAAATACTCCCAAACCGAATCTAGCAATACATAAAAAGGATTATACACCAGGACCAAGTGGGATTTATTCTGGGAATGCAAGATTTATTCTAGGTATGAAAATCAATCCATATACTGTGTGAATAGACAAAAGAACCAAACTCAGACAATCAGATCATCTCAATAAATGCGGGAAAAAAATTCAACAAACTAGAAATAGACATGAGTGTCTTCAAACTGATAAAGGACATCTACAAAAAACTCACATCTAACATCATATTTAATGGTGAAAGATTGAAAACATTTCCCCCAAGATAGGGAACAAGAAAAAGATGTCCACTTTCATCATTTCTATTCAACATTGTACTGGAGGTTCCAGCCAGGGTAATTAGGTAAGAAAAAGAAATAAAAGGGGCCCAGATTGAAAATGAAGAAGTAAAACTATCTCTATTTGCAAATGGCATAATCTTGTAATATAGAAAATCCTGAGTAATCAAATAAACAATACTAGTAGTACTAGTAAAAAAGTTCAGCAAGTTTGTAGGATACAAGATCAATACAGAAAATACAGTTCAATTTGTATGCACTAGCAATAAACAATCTATAAACGAAATTAAGAAAACATTTCATTTACAATAGCACCAAAAAAGTAAAATCCTTCAAATAAATGTATCAAAAGAAATATCACTTGTACACTAAAAAGGACAAAATGTCATTGAAACAAATTAAGAAGACCTAAATAAATGGAAAGACATTCATAGATTGGAAGACTTAACATTGTAAAGATGGAAATATTTCCCAAATTGATATACAGATTCAACACAATCCCTGTCAAAATTCCAGTTGCCTTTTCTGCAGAAATTCGCAAGCTGGTCCTAAAATTCTTAACGGGAAATTTAAGAGACCCAGAATAGCGAAAACAACCTCACAAAAGAAGGAGAATGTTAGAGGACTCTTACTTTCTGATTTCAAATCTTACTAAAAAACTACAATAATCAATACTGTGTGATGCTGGCATAAGCAATGAAATACAGATCAACGGAATAGAATTGAGAGTCCAGGTACAAATTCATACATCTAAGGACACTTGATCTTCTTCAAGGACACCAGGATAACATAATAGGAAGAGAATACTATTTTCAACAGATAGTGCTGGGCAACTGAATATCTACATGCAAAAGAACAAGAGACTGTAGAATGTTGGTTCTTAGCTTTGGCTGAGAGCACTTCCTTGCTTTTGCAATGTAGTTTGTATAAGTGGCAAATTCTGACCTGATCTTGCATCCGTAAGAAATTACAATCAACCTTCATTTCATGAAAAGGACATCTTTGGTCATAAAAAGAAGTCAAAACCTTTTCATTCTCTCTCCTTTGCACAATTGGAGGAAAGAGACCTGTAGTGTACATTGTAAAATATATCCTCTATTATATGGCAAAGTTTCAGGGTGGCCCCAGTAATGTGACCGTCAGGAAGACATGATCATCCTAAATATGTATTTCTTTATTAGACAGAAAAGATTGCTTTGGCAAACTTATAACCAATCCAATGAGTAGCCATTCTTCCTTTCTTTATAATTAACATAACCCTGATTTCCTGGATCATCCAGAAAAACCCTATATTTTTAACCTGCCTTGAAGCTAGGTGTAGTCATAAGAACCAGGTCTGGACAACAAGACATAAGCCTGCAAATTTTGCAGTAAATATGGCTCCTTTACACTTGTTCCTGACTGGAATGCAGAAGTGAAAACCAAAGCTTCAACATCCATCTTGTGCCCACAAAGTCACCATCCAGGAACGGCCAGGGGAAACCTAGATCTCATCCTTAATGTCCATGAACCCCTGAACCAATATCAATAGGCAAACAATTTTTGGTTACATGGGAAAAATAAAACCCTAATTTCATTAAGCTGTTATATTGGGGTATCCTTTGCCTGCAACTAAATGTAAATTTTAACTGATACACCTAATAATGAAATCTAACTGATAAATGTCATTAATTCTGCTCTTCCATTACAAGTTGTCTTTCCTGGTATTACTTGAATAATTTTCCTATACACCAAATTTTTTAAAATCCTGATTTAAGATTTGTTTTCACATTATTAAAATGTAACAACTTTATTTTTTAAATAAGATGTAATGGAAAGATGTCATACTCTTTCATAAGCGAGGTATACGTTAATAAAGGGGAAGTTCATAGCAATGTTACTAGAATAAGTTGTCCTCATTGGTTTAGCACGCACTCAAGTGAAAAGTGAAGGAAGCACAGTGACTCAAACTTTCTTGCTAGTGGAAGCAATTTACACACACAGAAATGCTCGAGGAAAATCAGAATATACAACACCAGCACCATAGGACCTCACTGATTTGACAACAGTGCTAACTTTCAGAAAGATAACACTATGGGATAAGAATTAAATTTCCTCACTTAAGCATCAGACTCAGTCCTCATTACCTTGATGTCTGGCTCTCCAAGGGGCTAAAATATTTAAATGGGTGTTGTCTATACATATGTTACTTTAAAGCACCAACCAGTAGCCCTATGCATCTATTTATCCAATAAGTATTCATCAAAGACCTACCACGTGCTAAGACTCCCTGGCTTGGAGCCAGGTATCAAAGGTAATTAAAAAATACTTGCCCCTGCCTTCGTTGCAATTACACTATAAGACTATATGATTACAGGAACCAGAAATATTTAACAAAAATTTTAAAAGTTCCATGACACAAAAACCTAAATATTTCTATGATAGATTTCTGTTACAGAAAAAAAAATTCTTGGGGGAAATTTTCTTGGCTATAATGATCAGATAAAGTGTCTCTGAGAAGGGGCAATTACACTGAGACCGAAATTTGACACGAGCTAGGGAAGGGTGGATACAACGTACACTGAGGTAACATTTCCGAGAAGAGACAGAAAAAAAGGCAGTGCTTCTCTGAGTATAAAGAAGAATGATGGGAGATGCATCATCCAGGGCCCTATCATGGGAGATCCTATACACCATGTGAAGAGTTATTCTAATTAGATGACAAGTTATTTATATCAGTTAAGGATGCTTTTGATTAAAAGTAACAGAAAACCTATATATCAATGGCTTAAACCATTTTTATTTATGTTCACAGAAGTCTGCAGGTCAGTTGTTCCAGGATGAATTCACTGGCTCAAAGACATCACCAAGGGTCTAGCTCTGCCCAACCTTCCATTTGCCATGTCTGGAAAGTTGGCATTTTGTCTTTACTCTTCTTGCTTCACGGTCACAATAGATAAGCAGTTGTCCTCATACTTGGTTCCTAACAGGAAGGAAAGGGCTAAACCAAAATGCCTTCTCCCTTATGGCTGTATTTTTCCTCTGTAAATAACACATTCCTAGTGCCCCTGCAATTATATGTTTCAATAATAAAATTTAGGTTTAGATTTAGGTTAGGGCCAGTGCGGATACAAAAGCCAAATACGTGAATGTGTATAGAGATGGTCAACGTTTTTCACCAAACTTTCCTCTGTGTGAAACACGGATTTTAAGGATTAGGATAATTTTAGGAAAAACTACAAGTGAAGCTGCTAAAAGCCAGGAATAGAGATCAAAGATGTGATCACAATAATTTCTCATTCTTTACAAAGATTACTGGAATTTCAGTGATATCTCCTAGATGTTCATTAATGGAAATATAGTAGGGATCCTAGTGAGATCTTTCCTTGGTTTTTCTCTCCCGTTCTTAATCTTCGTTCTATCTAGTTACCTTGTGTGTTGAGTGAATGAATATTTTACCAGTATTATGCACAGCCGTAGATATGAATTATATAATTCAGAATACTGTCTGGAGTTTATCAAAATTCTTTGTGATTACTGAAGCCAAAATACTTCTCTGAAATCTTTAGGCCCTCTAATAATATTTTTGGCACTTCATTTTTAAACAAACAGCAAGATTTTTTTGAAAACCAACAATTTATCTTAAGGTGTCAAGTTATCAAACTCTGACTTCTCTAAAGTTTTGATTAATATTTAATCTGTGAAAATCTGCATGCATTAAAAAAACAGGATTCATTTGACTTGAATTCATTTTCCTCTCTAATAGGGCATCCTTATTAAAGTAACTTTGAATTATCTGCTTTCTCTTCTTTGCTTAAAGGAATTACAGCCTTGGTTTTTGAAAATGCAATTCCAGATACGGCCATTAAATGTCAAAACCACCACTTCAGAGTATTCAGTGTTCTCCATGAGAAGTCTTATATTTGGTTTATAAATTCCCAGGTATATTGAAGTATACCAAAGAAGGCTTCCTTTTATATCATTTTTGCCTTTGTTTTTAAAATATGCAAAGGTAGTTTGTACCCTATATTCCAGGATTTCCTGAATAAGTCAGAGTTGCATCTGGAATGATACTTGCAGAACATGACTCAGGGGAAGGTTTACCCCCTCATTATTCACATCATATGGTGTCATCAATTGTCAAGAGAATTTAGTATAAATAGAACTTCCATCTGCAGACATCTATCTGGCCTCATGTTAATTGCAGTATCAACCCATTTGTAGTGTATGTCAGAGGGGAAGTAGACATTTAAACTTTGATTCTACCATTCTGAAGGGTGTGCTCCTGGCCAAGATAAATTGGAAGAGGAGGGTTATAAGGCTAAAGAACTGATAAATATGAGCTTGAACTGAACCTACTGTCCAAAGAGCAATAAGAGTTTGCCATCGGGAATAAAATGTTTCCATTAAGACTCTCTGAAGGGTAAGGGCAAGGAGAGGAGAGTTTTGATCTTCCTGTAGCTTTCACTAAATGTGATCTCAAGTGAGCTAACCTAGCTAAAGGACTCAGAAGGGTGAATTGTCTCATGACTTTGAAATACCCATAACTTTTTATAAATAACGAATTTTTGCATATGGTTTGTTGTCTAACTCCTTAGCCTGAGAGCTGCTACCCTTTGTGAAATGAAATATAAGAACAAACAACATCCCATAACCGTGAAAAATTAGGGTATTCTAAGAAAAATAGGGGTACAGGATAAAAAACTGTTCATTTACCCTTGTGCTGGGTGGATTTGGAGTTGATTTCCATTAGCCTGGCTTGGATACAATCCATGTGGATGTGGGTGCTTAATAGATTTTGTTTGGTGATGCTGGTGGTGGGGGTGGTTATTTCTGCAGCTGGTTTTGCTCTGAAGCCAAAAGAGTATGAAATCCTTTTAACGAGACTCCCAGCCCCCATTTGTGATAAACATAGTAGGCTGCCTCACTAGCACCGGCAACACGTAAAGTTCAGTTTCCTCCTGCAGGGAGATAAGAGGATCTTAACCCGTGGCTCTGAGCGCTGCATTTCCTATTTCACGCTCACTGCATACGACTTAGGCTAACTCTCTTCATATGTCATGGATTCTTTAACATGCCCACACTGCCCTTCCCAAGATACAACACTTCCCACTTCCCCCAAATGTGCAAAGCTAATTGCCTTAAACCATATTGAAACTTTAAATTCAGTAATTAAAGGTGTGAATATTTAACTGGTTTTATCTAAATGATTAATTTCTGGTGTCTCTATGTAAATACTACTATACTCCAACAGTTTTGGGCAATAGAATACCTATATTTGCTATTCGTTTCTATAATTCAAGATACAGTTGTCAGTTGTATCACTTAACATGTAGTGATGGCCCAAATAAGAGCTAGTGTCCTATGATATAAGATGAAATTTCAGGGCCCCGGTTTAAATTATGCAAGATGTTCTTCCTGCAAGGGATGCATTTGTCATGCACACCAAAGGATCCCTGTCTTTTCTGAGCCTCTAACAAGTAAAAGGGATGCTTTTTATGGATCAAAATTATATAGAAAATATATTCCACCCCATGTCACTAGATGCTATAATTGCAGAGTGACTTATCTTGCTCCTGAAATTATCATCTCTGCACTTAGTTTATGGACAAGAGCATTTACTTTTTATAAACAATTGCATTTAATATATTATTATTAATATATTATATGATTAATATGTATAAACTTGATTTAAAAATTAAACAGTGTAGTAGGATGTACAGTAAGAAATATAAAATTCTAACTGTTCTTCTTTGACTCTGAGAATCACCTCCTGGAAATAATACTATGAACGTTTCCTTGTGTATCTCCCAGATATCTTCATGCATATATGCACATTCCCCATATCCATATACAAAAACAGTATTATACACACACATGCACACACATGCATGCATTCTGCCTTTTTCACTTAATAATGTATCAACACATACAATCATGCAATCTATACAATCTATATCGTTATTTCTGATGCTTACTTAGTAGTCTACAAATTTATCACATTTTAAGTAAATGCCCCTCTATTAATTGTTTTACATTTAAAATACAAAGAATTCTGCCATGGGCATTTGTGACATGTATCTTTGTTCTCATGGGTAAATATATTGGTAGCCTAATTTCTAAAAATTTATTCTAAAATTTGAAATGGTGAATTAGGAATACAAGGATATATGGAAGGTTTTTATTTTCTACAGTTTTTATTTCTTTTATATTTCAAATTATTAATGTACTGATTTTCCATCTAAATGTTGGAATCCATTGAGTCAGTCTGAACAAAAGGACAAAAAGAAATCATACTAACTTGAGTAAAAAGATGCAGGAATACTTTTTATTTTTTTCAATTTCCATATCATTACAATTAAACTTAACTCCTCCTATAGACCACGAGTTAAAATAAAGCATCATTCATGAATATGTGATATCCTAACCCACTATTTCCCAAGACATGAAAGAAAGCAAGCTTTATTCTTGTCTCTGAATTTAGGCTTTATTCTTTCCTGGATATCAATGGCATAATATTTCTTTAAGCCTGAGTTCTTTATATTTCTCTTCCCTCCGTTCTCAGCTAATTGAAAACTAAAGCTTTATAGTTACAAAGTGTTCGCATTCCCCAACATCCATAGAGTGATTTTGTGACTTAATTGCAAACTTTTATTTTGTGACTTCCCAGGAAGTTAGAATAAGAACAGGTTAACTATTTCTAGGATATATCAAGCCCCACATCATTCATTCCAAGCCACAAAATCTGGGTATGAGTATAAAAGAAAAATTGTACTGGACCAATGAAACAAGCTAGGAAGACTTTATTTAGTCAAGTCTATTATAATAGATGAGAGAGTCTATTGCAATAGGAGAGAGAGATTGAACTCAATCTATTGAAGCAAAAGGTAGGAGGATATTTAAACGCTAGGGTGAGCTAATGGAAAAGTACTGGAGGAATGTAGTGGACAGGTTCATCAAAGTTTGCTAATTGTCACCCAGGGAAGTTAGGCTCCTACGCTCCCACAGAGAGTAAGAGAGATGCCCTATACTTCTTAATGATCACATTTCAAAAGGGTGGTTCCCAGGTCCTTGAGAAACGCAATCCTGGGTTATAGAAGATTTATACGTCTATCAATGGTAGAAAATACCTACCAGGAACTAGACCTTAACAAATTATATTCTGAATTTTTACAAACTTCTGTAATTAGAAGAATGGATTCCCAGAAGGAAAGCATTTCAAAGCCAGTTAGATGTATTTGTTATTTAACTTATGTCAGTACAGAAAATATGTTGTGTTTTTCACCAGGATTATATCTTGACACAAAATTATTTTTCTATGATTAAACATGAACCCCATGAACAATTCTGTAAAGAAAGAAATTTGATTTTTGTAAAACTATATCATTAAAAGATTCCCTGGTGCCAGATTTCTCCTATGTTATATATAATTGTAACTTTGAAAAATAATTAATAGTTTGGGATTTCTGAAGATTTGACATATTTTAAAAAACCTTGAACAATCTAGTCCATTTCCAGTAAAACTTAAATTTCTAAGAAAAAAAGGAAATATTTAAAGCTTTCATTATGAGAAACAAAACATATTATGGAAATGTCTGCCTTCCCACAAATAAGTGATCTAGTGTATCACTGGTTAGGACTCCATGATTGCACTTCAAAACCTTAAAACTCTTCCCAAATCCAGCTTCCCAAATAGGCTTAAAAATTTTCGTTTTATTAGTAAGCTCCTAACACTTCTGAGATCACTGATATAAGGAAGGTTGGACCGGTAATATCATAGGAAATAAAAGCTTGGATTTGCCACGAGTGTAGGAAGTAAATATACACCCTCTGCAACAGCTCTTCATGCCTGTGTCACTTTTTCTCTTTTGTTTTACCATGTAATTTTATATCTTATGAAGTAATGCACCCAATTATTAATCTTGCAGATTGGTTTTGAAATGTCCAGTCTTTCTCTGGAATCTGACATTATGAGTTGTACATGCCGCTTGAAGTGTTTGGGGAAAAAGAACCACTCTGTCAGTTGTCTACAAGGATAGTATTTGACATTCTTCTATATAAGGACGCCTGATCGTAGTCATATTTTTTCCCCAAGATGAATAAATCCACTTGGGAGAACTTGGCAGCACAGTTGAACCATTTTGTGTTTTATTATTATATGGAAATATCGTATGCATTATATGAAGAAGTTTTAAATTGTACATGCAGAGTAGATCACCTTGTCGTGATATAGGTTAAGTCAGGACAACCCAAAAAATGCTAAAACTTAAAGCCAAAGCGTCTATTGTAGTAGTTTTGGCGTATAAATATTTTTTAAATTTGCTTATTCAACATTAGTCTTATTAAAATATTACATCGAGTCATCAAGAGCAAATGCTAGCCATTCGAATTGTGAACGGCCACATTAAATAACATATTTTTGCATTGAAAACTACATTGACAATGGGCCTCGTGGCTTTAATAACTCTTGGTCATATTAATGACAACACCCTCGTTTCCCACACTGGTTTTAGGAAAAGATGTGTTTTAGTGTACATCGGAACTGCGTACCCTGAAATGTAATATTAACTGATTGAGAAACTAACATAAGCCTTAGCCTCAAAGGGGACTTGTATGAACTTATGACATCGTGTTTGATTAATGTGAAAAATCCTTTTCGGTCTCATTACTAATTTTCAAATTAAGTTTCCTTGTCCCAGCTACGTGGCACCCAGGTTTCTTTGTGAAAATGCAGGTTTTGATCATTGAAAATACTGTGTGCATTTGTGTGTGCAGCCCTCATTGGAAAGCCAGCTAGTTCTCTGAAGGTTTTAAACTACATGATTTCAAACTCAGGGACATAATACTTTGTATCCATTTCTCTTTTAAATCATTACAGGTTTTTGTAGTTTTATTTCCAATTTCATTTTATCCATAATTTCCATAGTTAATTTTTAGCTCTAAGTCTGAATCAACTATGAAAAATCTCATTATTTCTATGATAGCATTTAAAATTTGCAAAAGTAATAATAATTTTACTGTGGTCTACATCATACTGCCTCTGATTTCCATGTCATTTTTTTTCCACTTGGGGATTAATAGCATGATTTTTCTATCTCTGCCACTTCATGATCACTATGTCTAATTAAAATGATCCTTTTAAAATTTAGACTCACACCTAATACTTGTAAAATAACAAACTAGTCATAAAATAAGGGATGCTTTGCCCTTCCTAATATGATAAACATGGCAGTAGAACTCTCAAATGCTTAGTGTTATAGTTTTTAGTCAGATATCAACTTTCATATTTGGTTATTTTTAAATTAAAGTTATAGGAAAGGGAATGGAATTGATATCCCTTAAATATCTTTTGAATTCCACTCATCTATTCATTCCACAAATAACTATTACGCACCTATTATGTGCCACTCACTGAACTAGGAACTGGGCATAGAGATGAATAAGATATAAACAAATTAACCATTTTATCAATGAGATCAATTATATAGTAGGGATATGAGCAAAGTTCTGTGAAATCACAGTGTGGAAATCATTGTAAGTATTATATAAACATCAACTGTCTGCTTTATCATCAAGACATTTTCTGGCAAAGGATATTAATTGACCTTCTCATTCCTCGACTGACAGCAAATCTCTTTCCACCTGAGTTTTAAGTTCATTGAGAGAGACAAGCATGTCAGTGGAGGACAACAAAATTCCACCTTTATTACTGAAAAATGCTAAATTTGAGGATACATCTTAAGTGGGCAGTAACAATGGCCTTTTTAATCCTGACCTTTACGATTAGATCTACACATTCACCTAATCTCAGGAAGAGAAAAACTTCCAGATTACGTGGTGGTCTTATGTGTAAAAGCTTACAGCATGCATGAGCTCTCAGAAAAAAGTGGGAGCAAGGAGCGAGCCACGCATGCTAATTCTTCTCCCAAACTCATCAGTCAGATAATTTATTCCACCTCCTTGAAAGGAATACGGATGCAGCTGGTGACCAGCAGATATTAGAGAACAGCCTTCCTTGTGGAAACTAGAGCAGTAGGGAAAACAATGTATCCTGTTAAAAACAGACAACAGGTCCAAAATGGAGCTGCTTATGCTAAGCCCCATGTCACCAAATCGAGGCTTAACTTTACAGTTTCGGCTCTTCCAGAAATGGAATCTTAAACCAGTCAATCAAGAATCACCTAATCAGCACTAGTTAGGTCATCTGCCTGATAGACCCTGACATTCCCTAGAGGAAAGTGACCTTGTCATAACCAATCCGCTTTTTTGTCTACCTTAACTTCCTTGTTCCCGCTCCCTTATACCTACAGAAGTCAATCACTTTGTACAGCTCCTCGGAGCTCCTTTATATCTGCTAGTTTGAATGCTGCTCCATTCATCAATCATTGAACAAAGTCAATGAGATCTTTAAAGTTTACTCATTTTAACTTTGTTTTCTAACAACCGCAAACGTGTATATTGAAAATCCTAAAATAGAAGTGTAAATACTTTTATCTGGAAACCCCAGTATATCTCTATGCAGCCTTTAAACATCACCAGATACAGGCATAGTCCCATCATAGTTTAAGTGCCCTTCTATATTTCAGCACAAAAGTGTTCTCCTCACAATGCTAGCACCAAATATGCACTACCAGATGCTTAAAAATCCCTCAGCAGCCTTCTACTGCCGTCAGTGATAAATAAAAATCGGAGAAAACACATTTTCTGCTTGAATAAATGAAAATTAACCAGCCTTTTCTCAAAAGAGGAGAAATTGAAACTTTTCCTGACAGCTAAAATTTTTTATTCTTGCTGAGCACTGTTTGAAACTCTTCTCCAACAAAAATAACCATCCATAATTTTGTTATCTGTGCTACTGTTTATAAAGTAATAAAGTGGGGAGTTAAATAAACAAAGATAAATAAAAAGCAGATGTTTGATTAAAGCCTTACATAATTCTGCAGAGCACAGAGATTTTCAGGGGCAAAGGCTGTAGCAATTCAGAAATAAAGGCTTTTGTTTTGTTCTTTATTAAAAGAGAAAGATAGGTTAAAAAAAAGAAAAAAAAAAAAAACCCAGTACTCACTTACAGTAGCTGGTGAGCATGACATTTTGTAAATCGGATGATCTTTTAAATGACCCAGGGAACTATCTAAGCCTTCAAGGCTACCAGACAATCATTATCTGCAAACTTAGTTGCACAAACTCAGTTGACTGTCCCTTCCATTCTCCACCACAGCTGTTGCAAAACTTTCCCCAACTTCCTCTTGTCCTGATGTCCTTTACACTTAGCAGATGACCCATCTCCTGCCACATCAAAAATAAACTCAGCTCAGCAGGAGCTTTCTCAAGTTCCCTCCCAACCACTTTCATCTCTTCACCTGGTCTTATGTCTTTCTAGTCTTCCTACCACTTTCCAAAATTAACATTGTAAATCTGGGCTCTCCTACCACCTCTGCTCCTTTTCCTGTTTCCTCTCAATGTTAGATCCATGTATTTTTCCTTCTTTCTCTTAGAATGCCACTTCCTTTTTTTCCAGTAATTCCTATTAGTATGATCATGCCCACGTCTTCTTGATCCTCAAAATCTTTTGTCATCTACCACCCATTAATACTACTGACCATGTCTCCTTTTGAAATATCCCTCAGCTTCTAAGATGCTATGCTCTTATGGTTCTCTTAAATGTTCTTTTTCTCTTTCTTTCACTAGCTGCTTTTATTTTTTATTTTATTTTTTTTTTGTGGGGAAGACCAGCCCTGAGCTAACATCCGTTGCCAATCCTCCCCTTTTTGCTGAGGAAGACTGGCCCTGAGCTAACATCCGTGCCCATCTTCCTCCACTTTATATGGGACGCCGCCACGGCATGGCTGACAGGCAGTGCGTCGGCAGGCGCCCGGGATGCGAACTCGCGAACCCCGGGCTGCCAAGCGCAGACTAAACCGCTGCGCCACCAGGCGGCCCCGATTTCACTAGCTGCTTTTATTCTGAAGGTCCCTTGTTATTTTTCTATTATTGACTCTTTGTATTTGACCTGTAAATGCTATCTCTAGATCATCTCAAATATGGTCATTACTTGACTAACTATCAAATAGAAATAGATTTACAAAAGAATCCCCAATAGCTTGTTTCAAAGTCTTACGTCTTTGGAGTTCCAGGTAAGCATTTCTGAGTGCCTACTAAACATCTCCACTTCTTCTACAGATAACTACAACTGAACAAGCTTTCAGGGGAGGGGCAAATATTTTTTTGCAGACAGTTCCTATTTCCACGTGGAGAAACATCCATTAGCATAACACATTCCCTGGAGAGGAGAAATATCTTAATTAATTGGTGGTTTTGATATAAATTCTGTTTCTCTTTGGGAGTGGCTGCCAGCAAGGAGCATGTGTTCACATCTGCCGCTCAGTATGAAGTTTTACAAGAGCAGACAATCCGCTGTGAGAGTTTGGCATACAGTGTTCTGGGAACACATATCTAAAATAAGTAATCGCGCCTAGTAAAAAGTGGAGGTCAGGGAACACTAAAAAAGAACTAGTAAAATTTGAAGACCAAATAGATATTTTCCAGTACAAGGATGGAATCTTAGATATTTTAAATATAAGAAACACCATAAAATAGCAAGTGTGCTCAGCAGAAGAAACAACGTTCATAGAAGATAAGGCATGTGAGGTGAAGTGTGAGACTAAAGGATAGACTACCAAGAGGTTTGGGAAGGGTGCCTGGTAATTTCAGGGTGGGTTGTAGATGAGGTCAGTCAGGAAGACTGGTGGCAGATCATGAAAATCTTGTTACACCTGGTTAAGGAATTTAGATCTTAACTAGTAGGCACTGTGAAGACATAAGAGGTGTCCAATCCATTATGTAACAAAAATTAATTCTGAATTTTAAAACAATAACTATCATATCAGTACGGAAGATTAATTGGAAGAATCACTGCTATATGACCAATGTCTAAAGTAGCATTTGGTTCACTGCAGGGCTTGCTAAACACAATTGTTGAGAAAACAAATCGTTTAAATGGGTAGAGGAAGCCAAGATACAATACAGAATGGTTTAAGTGGTGGTAATAAAAAGAGAAGAGAAAAAGCATAGCAGAGACTGTTGGAGTGATAACTGAGAGTACTTTCAATAAGAAGGGGTTAACTAACATGATTTCGCATTTATTACACATCAGAAACTATTTTGACACTTTCATTTGTTTAGTCCTCACAATAATCTTAGGAAACCAGGAATCAAAAACATTCAACTTGCTAAAGTGGCCTTGCAGGGAAATGGCAGGGAACAATTTAACTGATATTTTGACTTTGTCATACACTCTTCACTTCAGCATGACTTTAATGGTGTTAATATAGCTTTGTCCTTTAAAGAAAATATCCATGGTCTCTGAAGCTTGCTAAAATATTCTTAAGAAAGATGTCTCAAAGGATTAGCGGTTTGAAGTATGTGTTTTCTTACCTGTTAGACGTCCAAAAAGTCCTGACCCAAAAAGTCAACATACCTCAGTGAAAATCGTCATCTCTCCCCACTAACCTTCTCCTTAATACGGTCTGTGTTCACTGTCTCATCAATTACAATGCCACTGCCCAAGTCATACTTCTAGAAGTGTTGTTAATCTCCCCAATTACTCACACTGTCTACATGCAATTAATCAACAAATTATGCCAACATTTTTCTAAAAATTTCTCAATCCGCCTTCTCTTTTCCATCCACCCAACTACAGCCCTGGTTTAGACTCAACACCTGTCACATGTATTACTGTCAATCCCTATACTCTGTCTCCAGGCTTGCTCTACTCTAATATATTTTCTATTCCACTACATGTGTATAAAATGCATGCACCTAATTTATTTAATATTACTTTAAAAACTATTTTAAACTAAGTGGAAAATTATGTTGAATTTGTATTGTACAAGTTATTCTTACAGAAAAAAATTCCTGCCAATTTCCTTTAGATGCAAGCAAATAGATGTAAACAAATGTTAATTAGAATCCTTTATTTAAATCTACCATTGCATACGGTGTCTTAGCATGGCTGAATATCAATTTCTGTTACAGTTATTTTTTTCATCATCTAATCCTTCTACAACCTATCAACAATTATTTCTGAAAGTAATAGAAATAAAAATCTCCGTTCTTCATCAAAGTCTGAAACATTTGACCATCATCTTTACGGGAACTGTGGTCAAAATTCTGTCAATTTTTTGGGATGCTTAACCAATGCTATATGTTAGATGGGGAATTTGGGAGGAGGAAGCTGGGGAAAAAGAGAGAGAAGTAGTCAATTTATAAAGTTGCTTAAACATAGCATTTCCGGTCAAAGTATTTTGGTCTCAATTCTGCTTTATCACAAGTTGTAATTTTTTCATGAGGGCTCAACAGTTCTTGAAGAGGCAATTATTTATATTTCTTCTAAATCGAATATGCAAGATTTAAGATAACCGAAAATTTTGTTCATTAAACGAAAGATTTTTAAATGAAAATTTCAAGATACACAATCATTTAAAAATTTAATCTAGCTTTATCAAACCCTAGTATTTTGGTCTGATAAAATATAACCACATTTTTTTCTTGAGCCATTCAAAAGATAGTTACCTGAAATTTTTACCTCTGTAGTAACTCATTCCCAAAATAATCATGGAAAGATTCATTAAAAATACTTTGTAACAGCTTGCATTATTCATGAGGGCAACCATAAATGTAACTCCACAAAGTTATTATGCTGGGTATAGATTGCCATTTATTTTTTCCCCAATATAAAAACAACTGTAAACATAGGGAATAGTTCTGCTTTATGTGAATAAAAAAATAATATCTTGCCTTTGTGTAGCTTCTTCCAACCCCATTATAGGCCAGAGTTCTTTAGATTACCAACATCATTGTCTGTTTCTTTGGATTTCCATAAACTTCAGACATTTTTGCCACCCAGTTTCCAAGTCACAGTTTCTTCTTGTTGAGAACGTCTACAACTCTTTGGGCCAGCGTGGCTACACGACGTGGTGAGAGAGACAGGAAGTCTTGCCTTCTTTCTGGGAAAATTATAATATATTACATAAAATTACATATATCGTATATTATATATATATATTCTCTTTGTATAAATTATACAATACCAATAAAGGCAGTTGAGAAAATTTCCAAAGACTTCATATGAAGAAAATATACAAGATATTTATAAAAAGAGTTGCCTTCAGTGACACAATAATCTTATGGAAAGCGAAGAGGTTCATTTTATTGGGTTTAGTAAGATGCACGTGATGTAGACAACTTCATGGTGCTTATCACCAATGGGACCCGTTTATGAGAGCAGACAGGCACTGAGTCTACCACAGCATTGCTGGCTGAATTTCAGAATGACTCACTTGGGATTTCCAGAACATATTCCTTTCTGCATTCTCATACCTCTCATCTCCTTACAAGGGTGCTTATGAAGAAGCATTCTGTCAAGTGTAATCATTTGTTTCTTTATGAGAGGAAATCAAATCTCAGGTTAGAGGGCAAATACTTACCACCTGGGGAAAGAATGTTCTCTTATAGGAACACATAATTAGAAAATCGACTAATGCATTCTGTTTATTTACTAAATACCTCCTTAGCTTTGTTCTAATAGCACTGTGTACATACGGAAAATTTTATTAAACAAAATAGTGCAAATTTGGTCAAATTGTCTAATGTTGGCATTCTTGGAGCAAACTTGAGTCTTTTAACTATTATGACCTATAAAGACTAACATAAAAATGAAGAAGACCTTGTTAATATAGGCCTACATCTACAAGCAATTCATACACAGAAATAATACAAATGCATGAGATTTTGTTTTCTATTGCATTATTAAGAAACAAAAATAAAATCCTCTGCTCAAATACAATTATGAGTGTTATATAAAGGTTTCACATCAGTAGATGGAGAAAAAGCCTATATCAATAAATACTAGAAATGATTAAATATCTGAATGAGTATGAACATACAAACATAATGTGTGATTAAAATATATGTGAAGACACGTAAATGTTAAGGGAAAGCCCATCAAAAAAGGTTCTGAAAATAATCTTAATTCCATATAATGTCTTAGTCTTTTAATGGAAATAATTTAACAACTGTATAACTAACGTTTTGTTTTATAACTTTTAAACATTTTCTTATATGCATTGACCAGCATCACAAAACACAAAACAAGTTCCTCATCATTAATTCTATTTCAGTTTGGTGTTTGTGGCTATTGAACTCACGGACAACAATGAGGATTCAAACATAATTTATGTTTGGGTGAAATTTTAATTTAAAATGGTTTATGCTCCTATGTTTCCTTTTACTTGTCTAAAAAAAATCTAGACCATGACTTACCCAAGGAAGTGTTTTATTATTCTGAAATTAAGTATAACTTCTTGTGCTTTCATTGTCCTTCTAATGTTTAAAAAATGCTTTTTTATCACAAGAGTTTATTTAAATTGACTTCACAGATAGTACTTCCTTCACACTCAAAACATTTTGGGAAATATTGGAGATTTATTTCTACCTAGTTCGATATACTGGGCCAAGAAACATTCACTGACATAATGAAGATTGACTAACCACTATTAAAATGACAACCACCACAAAAAAATCTTGATTTATAGAGATATAGTGTAAATACTTTTGGTTTTGATAGACTGTAAATATTTTAAGTGCATATAATTTAGAATGAGCATTTTAATGATTATATGGGTGTATTTTTGATAAATCAGCTAAGAAACCTAGAAAAGAGAATGAAACTTCAACTGTGATATTAAAAAAAAAGAATGTGATCCCATTCTATCTTAAGTTCCCATTATATGTTTAGGCTTTTCATACATTTTTGGCTGCACATGGATTCAAAATGGTAAAAAATTCATTCTGATGATGTCAGATTATTTGGTCAGACTATTGTCTGGTTTTTACTTAGATGGCAGTTTCTTCAACAACCATGATGTTCAGTGGACAGAAAATAACTAACCCAACTATTGCTAATAACAACTAATATCTGTACAGTTTGCATGATGTTTTTGCTTGATCATTTCACTTGTCCCTCACATCTACCATGTGATATAGAGCACACATCATTATTATCTACATTTAGAAATAAGATAGTTGAGGAACAAAGATGTAGTCTTCCCTGGGTCACCCAAAATAAAGGGTTGGTAAGGCTTTGAGCCAAGATCTTTGGACTATAGTCTGATGCCTCCTGCTGTAATTTTATTTGCTGAGGAAGATTTGTTTCCATCTTCCTCTACTTTATATGTGGGACACCTGCCACAGCATGGCTTGATAAGCAGTGCATAGGTTTGCACTACAAATGTTACTTAGCCAAACCTTCAAATATATGACAATATGAGTTTAGAATGTTATAAATCTAAACACAAACTAAAGCTCACCCCCCATAAATAAAGATATAGTACATCAACTTTGTGAAACTTATTTTTAAAAGTTTAATATTGATAGATGTCATTGTCATGGTGGAGTGATGGAATCCTTTTGTCTCTCTTCTTCAATCAATAGCAATAAAACATCCATAACCCAATGAATGTTACATTGCACAACACACCAGAGTGCCAGAAAGATCCACACATCAATATATATGAAGGTGGGTGGATTGGAGAATAGAGGAAGCTAAATGGGGGAACAGCAGAGGCAGAGCCCAGAATTCTGGACCCCCAGCCATGGCAGCTGAGCCAGCCTCCGTTAGTGCCAGAGAACTGGGTGGGCAGCAACAGAAGCATGCATGTAACTCCAGCCAGCCAGCCACAGTGGCACCTGCAGCCACCAGAAGCAGAACAGCAGCAGATAAGGAACCCTGTGATACCGGGTCTCCCGGCCACATCTCAGAGCCTGGTAGCAGAGGTGAAGGCGAGTACAGGACACTTACATCCCAACCACAGTGGCTTCTGTGGCCACAAGGTAACAGGCAAGAGCTGAGATGGTGCCCCATGAACCCAGCTCCCTCCCCACCTCCCCCTCCCTGCACCACATCAGTGAGGCTTCTGACCTAGGTGATCCTGGACAGGGCTGAGGTGTCAGCCATCCCTGTGCCCCCAGCAGCAAAGCCAGTGACTGCATAGACACCACCAACAGCAAGGCAGTATTGACCCCTAGAAGCACAGGCAGTGACAATGAGAGTAACAGTGATACCCCAAACAGAGGTGATGGAGGGTAGAATGTGTAGATCCTCAAATACAGCCAGAGGCAGCCCAGGAAAGAGAAGCCAAAAACTAACTCTTTAGTGACACCTACTACAAAAAACAAAAGAAAGGCTTCTAATCCCCAAACAGTTGAAAAGTTTGAGTCAAAACAAACAAAGCTATACCTAAATAAAAAATATGTTTGCTATAACAAATGCAAAACAGAAGGATAACTCAGCAAACACTTCTAAAAGCCACAGTACCATGGCATCACAAAAACGAAAACAATTCTTCAGAAACCATCATAAAGTCATGGAAAATTGGGATCTAACTGATAAAGAATTCAAAATAGCTGTCGTGAAGAAACCCAACATGCTACAGGAAAACTCAGAAAGGAAGTTTAGTGAGCTAAGGAATAATGGGAATGAAAAGAAGGAATACTTACCAAAGAGATTGAAACTCTAAAAAAGAACCAAAAAGAAATTCTGGAGCTGAAGAACTCAATAAATGAGATGAAGAATGCATTGGATAACATTGGAAATAGAGCAGATCACATGGAAGAATTAGGAAGCTCAAAGATAGACATCTAGAAATGATGCAGGTAGAAGGGAAGAGAGAACTGAGACTTTAAAAAATGTAGAAATTCTACGAAAATTATCTGACTCCATTAGAAATGGCAACACAGAGTAATGGGTATACCTGAAAGAGAAGAGAGAGGGAAGGGAGCAGAGAGCTTATTTAAAGAAAAAATAGCTGAGCACCAGCATGGTGGTGTCATGGTTAAGTTCATGCACTTCTCTTCAGCAGCCCAGAGTTCACAGGTTCAAATCCCAGGTGAAGACCTATGAACTGCTTATCAAGTCATGCAGTGGCAGGTGGCCCACATATAAAGTAGAGGAAGATGGGCAAGGATGTTAGCCCAGGGCCAATCTTCATCAGCAAAAAGATGAGGATTTGCAACAGATGTTGGCTCAGGACTAATTTTCCTTACCAAATAAAAAATAATAGCTGAGAACTTCCCAAACCTGGGGAAGGAACTGAATATACAAATTCATGAAGATAACAGAACACACAATTATCTAAATGCAAGAAGACCTTCTCCAAGACACATGATAAGAAAATTGTCAAAAATCAATGAAAAAGAAAGAATTTTAAAAGCAACCACGGAGAAAAAGACAATAATCTACAAGGGAATCCCCATTAGTCTATCAGGAGATTTCTCAGCAGAAACTCTACAGGCCAGGAGAAAGTAGAAAGACATATTCAAAATATTGAAAGATAAAAACTGTCAACCAAGAATACTTTATCCAGCAAAGTTATCTTTCAGATATGAAGGAGAAATAAAGGATTTCCCAGACAAACAAAAGTTGAGGGAGTTCACCACCACTATACCTGCCCTTCAAGAAATGTTGACAGGAGCTCTCCTACCCGAAATGAAAAGGCAAAGATATACAAAGCTTTGAGCAAGGTGATACATAGATAGAGAGGATCAGAAAGTTGCAACTCTGTATTAGAATAGGATAGTATGCACTTAATTATAACATAAAGGTTAAAGTGAAGGAAGTATTAAAAATAACTATTGCTGCTTCAGTTTCTAACAAACACAATACAAAAATGATTTATGACAACACAAACATAGAAGGAAAAGGAAAAGGACAGAACCTGCAGAGGCAAATGAAAATAAGATGCCATTAGCAGAAAAAGGACTATCTTACCTGAGTTTTTTTTATACAAACTATATGGTAACCACAGAACAAAAATTCAGAGAAGAGTCACAAAACATAAAAAAACGAGGACATTGAAAAACACATCACAGTAAAGAAGCAAACTGAAATGGCAAACAGAAACCTAAGGAGAAAGAGAAAAAAAAAGGGAAATACAGAGCAAATAAAAAAAAATGGCAGTATTAAGTCCTTATGTATGAATAATCACCTTAAATATAAATGGGTGAATTCACCAATCAAAAGACACAGATTGGCTGGATGGATTAAAAAACAAAATGCTGCCTCCAGGAAACCCATCTCATCTCTAAAGACAAACATAGGCTCAAAGTGAAGGGATGGAATATGATACTTCAAGCAAATGGCAACCAAAAGAAAGCAAGTGTAGCCATATTTACACCAGACAAAATAGACTTCAAGCCAAAAAAGATAACAAGAGACAAAGATGGACATTATATAATGATAAAGGAGACAATACATCATGAAGACATGGGGCTGGCCCCATGGCCTAGTGGTTAATTTTGGCACACTCTGCTTCAGTGGCCTGGGTTCAGTGCCTGGGCATGGACCTACACCACTCATCAGCGATCATGCTGAGGCAGTGACCCACATACAAAATAGAGGAAGATTGGCACAGATGTTAGCTCAGGGTGAATCTTCCTCAGCAAAAGGAGAAAGATTGGCAACAGATGTTAGCTCAGGGTGAATCTTCCTCAGCAAAAAGATAAATACATAAATAAATAAAGGCATAGCATTTACTAATATAAATGCACCTAACATAAAAGCACTAAAATACATAAAGCAACTATTAACAGACCTAAAGGGAGAAATTGACAGCAACACAATAATAGTAGGCAGTTTAATATCCCACTTACATCAATGGATAGATCATCCAGACAGAAAGTCAACTAGTAAACATTGGCCTTAAATGAAACTTTAGACCAGATGATCTTAGTAGATACACAGAGAACATTCCATCCAAAAGCAGCAGAATACACATTCTTCTCAAGTGTACATGGATCTCAAACATAGACCATATGTTGGAAAACAAAATAAGTCTCAATAAATTTAAGAAGATTGAAATCATATCAAACATCTTTTCTGACCACAATGGTGTGAAACTAGAAATCAACTACAAGAAGAAAGCTGGGAAAGTCACAGAAATGTGGACATTAAACAACATGCTACTGAATGACTGTTGAATCAATGAAGAAATCAAAAGAGAAATAAAAAAATACCCAAAGACAAATGAATTTGAAAAACCACACACCAAAATCTATAGGATGCAGCAAAAGCAGTTCTAAGAGGGAGGTATATAGCAATGCAGGCCTACATCAAGAAATAAGAAAAATCTCAAATAAACAATCTAACATTATACCTAAAGGAACTAGAAAAAGAAGAATAAATGAAGCCCAAAATCAGTAGAAGAAAGGAAATAATACAAATCAGAGTGGAAATAAATGAAATAGTGAATAAAAAGATAATAGAAAGGATCAATGAAACTAAGAACTGGTCCTTTGAAAAGATAAACAAAATTGACAGACCTTTAGCTACGTTCACTAAGGAAAAAATAAATCAAGCAAATCAAATCAGAAACAAAAGAGGAGCAATTAAAACAGATACCACAGAAATGGAAAGGATTATAAGAGAATACTATGGAAAGCTGTATGCCAACAAATTGGATTCCCTAGAAGAAACAGATAAATTCCTAGAATCATACAAACTTCCAAAACCAAATCAAGAAGAAATAGAGAATCTGAATAGACCAATCACCAGTAAGAAGATTAAAATAGGAATCAAAAACCTCCCAACAAACTAAAGTCCAGGACCAGATGGATTCTCTGGTGAATTATACCAAACATTCAAAGAAGATTTAATACTTATCCTTCTCAAACTCTTCCAAAAAATTGAAGAGGAGGGGATATTTCCTAACTCATTTTATGAGGCCAATGTTACCCTGATACCAAACCCAGATAAGGATGACACAAAAAAAGGTAATTATGGGCCAATATTGTTGATGAACATAGATGCAAACATCCTCAATAAAACATTAGCAAATTGAATACAAATACATTAAAAGGATCACACATCATGATCAAGTGAGACTTATACCAGGGGTGTAGGGATGGTTCAACATCTGCAAATGAAAATATTTGAAAGATAATAAAGATGATTTTATTTGTAGTGATTGGAGTGAGCACAAAGAAGTCTCTTAAAAAGACTCAGAATTCATTTCCTCTAATTCAGCAATGATATAGCTTGTTTTGTTTTGTTTTCCTTGTCGTCTTTATTTAAGTATTTTATAGCAGTTATATCTCAAATTGCAGTACATGTTCAAAATTCCAGAATTCAAAAATTAAATAATTTACTTCAAACTAATGTAAAATAAAGTCAAATAAAACCCATAAATTTAACACAATTCTAAGTTAAACTACAAACCCAAATAGACAATAATTGACAAAGTCTACTTAAACTATAAAATAGACATACACGACTGAAACCAAAGAGGATTTCCAGTCTAAGTAACTGAATGTACAAAATACAAAAGATGCAGGTACAAGCCCAAATTCAAGATTACAATGTATTTAAAAATAATTATAATGTTATTATAATTATTCTGAAGATACCTACTGAATAGCACCGTAGCTGAATCAATTTAAATAATAGGAGGACAAGATAGTACCACCCACACAAAAAGTCCAGTAAAACTAAAAATACATGGGTATATGAGAAAATCAAGTCACGAAAGGATGTAAAAAGAATTAATCACAGGTAAGTATCAAGCTCAAAAACACAACTCAACAGCCATCAGTTTCAACCCTACATGTATAGTGAGATACATAGTTAGAAGAAGGTAATAATTGTACCACTGTCTCAAACCTGTTCTTGCCTTCTTTGAAAAGTCGCACTCATAATTCTGTACATACCAAACCATAATTATCCTTGTGTGCTCTTAAGAAGTGAGAAAGCATCAGAAAAACAAAATCAGGTCTTCATTCTAAAAACAGCCACGTAAATGAAGAAAATTTTCTCTCGTTTGTTCTTGCTACTTATTCTTGGTCTTAGTTTTCTGTTTACCATATCATTTCTCCTTGTTAAAACTCATGTTCCCTAATGCAGGCCTGAGCAAACAGAACCGCGAACATGCAGCCTGAGACAGGGGTGCTACAAGATTTATCTGTTTCCCTCCCTCTTTGGCACTTGGTTTGAAGAGTGAAGAAGGACACAGATGTTGGGAACTATGTTACCTAACACCATGCCCAGACTGAGGACTGATCCTTTCAAAGAGAAAGAAATAAATTATTTCTTCTATGAAACATGTTAGATTCGACTTTAAGAAAGGAACATAGATAAGGTGACCATATTCTCTATTCATATAAATAAATATACAGGTCCAAAGAAGCCTTTTACAGTTTCAAGTGTATTCTTCCCTACCCCCTACCTCTACCTCTACCCCCATCCTCACCTTGGGAAACATGGCCAACTTCTTGGAATTTATTGATTCAAGGCCTTTATTTTATGGACAAAATGCCCCATATTCTAATTTACTTTTACTCTTTGATATGGATTATATATACTGCCTTGGAGTTCATGGACAATGTCACTGTCCTCATGTTAAAGAAGTTGCTTCTGTTTCCTTTCAGTTCAGGTGTTAAGAAATCTTTCTGTTACCTCTTCTAATATTCTCCATGAGCACTGTAGGAGGAAAAACAACTGATATTTACCAGCAGCTGTGGGGCTATGTACTACCTGGAGCATTTTGTATGTATTACTTTAATCTTGTAAATAACACTATAAGCCTGGTATTATCTTCATTTACAAAGGAGAAAAGCAAAGCTCACAGAAGTTAAGAATCTTTTTTGTTGAGCTAAGATTGGTTTATACATTTCTAGTATACATCATTATAATTCGACTTCTGTATATACTACATTGTGTTCACCACCAAAAGTCCAGCTTCAATCTGTTACCATGTAAATGGCCCCCTTTACCCATTTCCCCCCACCCATTCCCCTTCTGCTTTGGTAACCACCAAACTGTTTTCTGTATCTATGTGTTTGTTTGCTGTTGTTGTTTTTATCTTCCACATATGAGTGAAATCATATGGTATTTGTCTTTCTCCATCTGACTTATTTCACTTAGCATAATACCCTCAAGGTCCACTCATGTTGTTGCAAATGGCAAGATTTCATCTTTTTTATGGCCAAATAGCATTCCATTGTGTGTGTATATATATATATATACACCAAATCTTTTCTATCCATTCATCCATCAACAGGAACTTAGGTTGTTGCCAAGTCTTGGCTATTGTGAATAATGCTGCAATGAACACAGGAGTGCCTATATCTTTTTGAATTAGTGTTTACATATTCTTTGGATAAAGTAAAACTGTCACTATTTGCAGATGACATGATTGTAGATTTAGAGAAACTTCTAAAGACTCCCCCAAAAAACTATTAGAAATAATAAATACAGTAAAGTTGAAAGGTACAAAATCAATATACAAAAATCAGTTACACTTCTATACACTAACAAGAAACTAGCAGAAAGAGAAATGAAGAAAACAATCCTATTTATAATTGCAACAAAAAAGAATAAAATACCTAGGAATAAATTTAACCAAGAAGGTGAAAAACCTATACACAGAAAACTATAAGACATTGTTGAAAGAAATTGAAGAACTTTTTAAATATCACAGCATTAGTGAGGGATGAAGAGCCAAAATTAAGCCACCTTTGTTGTGGGTTTTTTTAACATTAAAACCTATTCTATTACTATTAGGCGATTCATATAGCAGACATTATACTTAAGTATTCCCTGTACTTAAGTAATCGGAACTATTTTCCAATTACTTTCCATCCCACTAAACTTTTTTAAAAAAAATCTCTTTTCAAAGATAATAATTTTTAGAAAATTTTACAAAATTTTATGATAAAATATAAGTCCACCATTGAACTATAAAAAGAAAAAAGAAAAAAAGAATGTTATAGAGCATATTTCTGAACCAAGTTCTTTATTTTGTAAACAAAGTAATAGACACTGGGGCTTGCAACAAAGTCATACACTCCACTTTATCTCCGATATTCCCCAGATGGTCATATAAGGAAATGTCACCGTGTTTTAATAGTGAGCTTATAGGCATGTTTGCACATGTATGCATTTATAATATTTCTTTGTGCCAAAAGGAACTTCATGTCTGCTGACAGCCTTTAGAAATGTGCAATTAAGAAATAATAGAAAATAATTTGAAATTTCAGATGAACTTCAAATTCGTGTTGACTCTACCATTAACAGCACTCAAAAAATGTGCTTTAATATATGCATGTGAATGTGTTTCACAAAAAGAAAATGCCCACATTAATGTAAAAGAAAAAAAACTTCTTGAATTCAGTAAGTTTATCCTTTCTTTATGAAGGGAGAAATCTACTTCTTAAGGTTTCATATGTTCAATGTATTGTTTCAACATTCTTAACCTATTGATTGACTAAATTTGTAAGCCAATTCATTTGGAATAATTGGACTGATGTGCAGAGAGACAGTGTCTTCAGATCTTATGAGAAGATTTCACATTTTGTCTTTCTACCCTGTCTTAGCTCAGGCTGCTATAATGAAATACAATGGACTGGGTGGTTTAAACAGCAAACATTTATTTCTCCCATTTCTGAAGGCTAGGAAGTCCAAGATCAAGGTGCCAACAAATTTGATGTCTGGGGAGATTCCTCTTCCTGGTTTGCAGATAGCTGCCTTCTTACTGTAGCCACACACGGTAGAGGGAGAGATCTTCTCTTGTGCCTCTTCTTAAAAGAGCACTAATCGCATTCATGAGGGCTCCAACCTCATGACCTAATTACCTCCCAAAGGCCTCATCTCCAAATAGCGTCACAATGGGGACTAGTGCCTCAGTGTTTGAATGGGGGGGCACACAAACATTTGGTCCATAGCACAACCTATTCACAAATTTTAATTTTACCTAAGGATATAAAGAATTTTGAATTGTAGCAATTTGTTGGTCTTTGGGAAAGTCTTTTATAAACTTAAAAACATACAAAATTATCCTTTAGTCTTCTCTGATTAGAAAATAATAATAATCTCAGTTATCACAGTTTTTCCCTAAATTGCTTCTTGTCTACCAGTTCATACATATCTCTGTGATAGGAAGAAATTTAAGATGACACTCATGACCTTTGCCTCCGGGTGTGACTCCTATGATGATGTGGCAAAAGGGACATTATTCAGCTGGGTTTAATTCAAATACATGAGCCCTTTAAAAACAGAGTTTTCTCCAGATGGTAGTAGGAGGGAAAGTCAGGGGGATTCACACTCTGCTGTTGCTGTGAAGCTGGAGGGGCCATATGAGAAAGAATGTGGGCGGCATCTATGAGCAGTGTGCTTCTGCCTGACAACCCCAAGGAAATAGGACCAGAGAACCACGGCCACAGGGAACTGGATTCTGCCATTCCCTGAATGAGCCTGAAAGTTGATTCTTCCCTACAAGCCTCCAGATAAAAGCCGAGTCAAGCTGACAGCTTGATAGGAGCCTTGTAAGAACTAAGAATCCGGTTGGACTCATCCAGACTTCCCGCCTGCAGAACTGCAAGCTAATAAACGGGTATTGTTTGAGGCTAAGTTTGTGGTAATTCATTTTTGCAGCAATCAAAAATCAATACACCAAGATTTGTGTAAAAAGTTTCATCTTCTTAATAAGTCCATGAACTTGTACATCTCACTCAAGCTATAATCTCAGTGTTGCTAAATCAACTGGAAACACGGGCTACCAGCCTGAGACATGATGAGGACCAAGCCCTTTATTTTTTCAGATTAAAAACCATTAGTGAGCTCTCACGATGTGCCAGGCACTGGTCCAGACAACGGTTTTACAAAGATTTGCATGAAAATCACTAACATGAGGACCTCATGGTAAAACATAAATTGCTACACAGAGTGATGAATGCAAAGTGTGAAACAGTTCAAAACATGAAGACAGCACCAAGAAGGACATATTTATTTAATGGCTGGGGGACATATGAAGAGATGTTTCTGAAATTATTTATTATGAAATGCTTCTGATTTCCTTATCTGCCATATATTACTAAAGAGTTCCGTTTCCTTTACTTCTGTCTCTTTGAATTAAACATTTTATGATGACTATGTCCCGTACAGTCTCTCAGACAAAGTTAATTTATTAGATAACACATTGACTTTCTTTTTCAATCATTTAATCTATATCAGAATAATCCACTCAAAATATTTGCATTCCAGAGCAGGGCTTATGCATCTTTTTGTTTTACGGAGTGCCTAGCATAGGTATCCAACTGACATCAGAAAGGTACTCAGTAAATTTTGAGAACAGAATTTTGAATTGGACCAGAGATATTTGCCCCACGAAATCAAGATGACAAGGAGTTTCAACACATAGACACTGGAAATAATAATATATTAAAGAAAAAAAACATTTCAACAAAACACTACTTTTGAAAAAAGTTGGTTCAAATATTAATATGTAGATGTGCTACTCATTAATGCAGCTAATTATATGCCCCAAATAACAGGCATCTCACTCGCCATAAATAAAACATGTAGAGTGTTTTTATTCTCTCCCAAAAAGAATCTTTTTATGTAATTGCTTGAGATATCATTAAAACCATTTCTGTATAATAGGAAACAAAAAAGGTTTAGACCATCTGTACTTTACAGATTTCTCTGTGGTATGTCATAAGTTATTGAAACAGAGATTGCTTGTAAATATTAACCAAAAAGGGATCTTTGGTGAAATTAATAGACTTTTCTATTCTATACATGTCATCAGAGCCTGTTATTTTACTGTCAGTCTGCTTGGTATATTTAACAATTAGTTTAATAATCAAACTCCTTAAGGACAGAAGACAGAAGGGCTACCAATTTCCAGTATGGCAGAGAGATCACTCATAGCCCCAGGCTAACGAGTTATAGCTTATTTCTTTGACCTCTTCTTGAAATGACTGTAAGATCATCTGAAGTGAAGGTTGGGTACTGCCATCATCCATTCTGATTTCACAATTCTAATTAGGCCAAATGTATTCTAATCAAAATATCATAAAAAATACTAAAATACCCTAAAACAAGCAGACTTCAGGATAATAGCACACTAACAACATGATAGAAATAATGAATTAAAGAAAATGCCTCACTCAAATGATTTAATTCATACATAAAGAAAACCATAAGGAGTAAAAGTAAACAAAGTGCTAGTCACCCTGTGATGGCCAGATAATGCAAATCTGTCCTATATTTCTTTCAAATTAGTTAACAAAATTCAAAAAAGAGAAAGAAGAAAGAGGAAGGAAGATTTTTATTTAATGGAAGATCATCTCTTACTGATTGTTGTTCAGAGAGAAAGTACAAAGTTCATCTTTTTAATAAATTTTTAAAAACTAGAAAATTGGAAAATAAGAAATGCACTCCTATTTATGATTCAACTGGATGAACTGACACAATATTTCATAGAGATGATTTTTGTCAATATACTATTCTTAAAGAATAACTTTAGAAGGTAAAATGTATGACACACAACTATAAAATAATCATATGTCAAAATTTTAACTCAATAATAAGTGAAGAAATCAGTAAGATGTTAAAGCAAATGCAAAATAAATCTGAAGACACACACGCACAATCAGGAAAGCTGAAATTAATTTACAAATAGATGCACAATTGCTTAATATCCAAAGGGCAAAAAAATGCAATGTTTTGAATTATCTCTTGGGGCAAAGAGGGTGGAATCAAAACAATTTTGCATTTCTACCGGAAAAAATTCACCTTTGTGTTTATAAAGAGTAACCATTTGTTTCACCATCAGCTCTGCACAAGTTAACTTCTATCTCTAACTTCTAAAAATTGCAAACAGACCAGTTAAAAACAATGACAGGGAAAGATCCCCATAGAATCAAATAACCCCAAGGGTCTGGTGAACAACAAGTATTCCATTATAAAGAAAGCCTGTCATCTTTTTACCTATTTCAAAGATTTCACAATTTTTCCCAACACTATGTCCCTTTCATGCCCAGAAATGTATTATTTCATTAAAGAAACAATATATATTGATTATTTACATTAGGTTAGTGCTGGTATAAGTTATCGAGTATGTAAAGTTGAATACGATATGAATCCATCCATCAAAGATATTTCAGTAAAGATGAATAGAATCAATGAATTGCCACTTTCAGTCCAGAGAGATAAATATTATGATAGAGAAGTGAATGAAGCCCAGTGTGAAATGGTACCACTGCAAATAAGATAAGCATATCAGTAAAGTGGGATGTTAGAAACACGTTATCAAAAGGAACAATACTTGAGCTCAACTCTGAGGAACACATAGGATAACTAGTCTAATTAGGTTTGTGCTTCTCACAATTCTGGAGGGCACAAGGCTGAGATCAAGGTGTCAGCAGAGTTGATTTCTTCCAAGATCTCTCTTCTTGGCTTGTAGATAGCCATCTTCTCCCTCTGTCTTCACATGGTCTTTCCTCTGTGCATATTTCTGTCCTAATCTCCTCTTCTTATGAGGACACCAGTCACATTGGATTAAGACCCACCCTAATGAAATTATTTTACCTTAATTACCTCTTTCAAGGTTCTGTCTCCAAATGCAGTCACATTCTGAGGTACTGAGTTTTAGGATTTCAAGATATGAATTTGGGGGGGTTACACAATTTAGCCCACAATAGTGCTCAATCTAAAAATTCATAAATGATGACATTTACGAAAGAGGAGGAATTAGCAATGTTGTCACAGAGAAAATTGCCCATAGGATGGATGAATTTGAAGAGGGCACACCCCTCCAGTGAAAAAACAATCTTAATGGGATAATGTTTTGAAATATCACCCAATATACTTTACTTTTTGTGTATGCATGCATGTACAAATGCATGTATATACTTATTTTTTTCCTTTACTCCTCTAATCACTGAGAATAAGACCTGTGGCTAAGACCTATCGTCCCAGGCAAGGGAGTGGGAAAATGACTTAGGACAATGAGGTCATTGCTCCATTTCTGAGCTCTGAGTTTCAAAATAAACTTTTAAAACTGTACTGTGTCAATTGTCTCTAAAGCTTGACTTTCCACACAAGAATAAGGAAGCACTTGTAGTCTGTTGGGATGGAGGAGGGAGGAGGGAGAGGGGTGTATTCTGAAGAGAGAGAGGGAAGATTAAGAAGTCAGATGTGTGCAGTGGAGAAGTGGATGATAGAACAGCCCAAATGCACAAGCACTGCTTTTTGCTTCTCAGGACAGTATGGTGCTCTTGAGATGGCAGAATGGAATTAGTTGAGGGAAGACCTAGTCTAGTCAAGATGGATTGAGAAGTATCTCAGTTCCCCTGCTTGTGTGTGGTGTTTAGAGCAGAGGTTCTCTTCATTCTTTGGTCTTGTGACCATGTTATAATTTTAAAAATTATTGAAAAGTCTATAGTCATAGTATTTACCGTTAAAAATTCAAAATCTAATACTTACTGTATTATAAATTCAAACAGAAAATTTTAATGTTAACATGAAAAAATATTTCCTGAAAAACCAGTAAATTTCAAAAAAAGAGGGAGAGGCTTTGATTTACATTTTTCAAATTTCTTTAATTTCTGGCATGATAGAAGACAGCTGGTTTCCATATCTGCTTCTTCAGTCAACAACATAGTTTTTTGTGATATGTTGTTGTCATTGAAGAATATCCAGCAACACCCAGACACTTGGATGGAAATGACAGGACTATTTAAATTACCTTTTTTTAGACAATTCTGAATACGTTGCTACGGTACTATGCCAACACTCAATGAGTGGTAGTTTCTTAATCATACACTGTTGTGTCAAAATCCATTGGTCTATCTTGTACTTTGATTAGTGGTTTTACCGATGCATTTTGTAACTGTCATTTGCAAAATATTGGTTTGCTGTGGTGAAGAATAAATTACTATTACAGATTAGTGCCACTGTCTTTATTTATGCTAAGCAACTTTTCTCCCAGTTGCTTTTACACCATTAAAACTACTGATCTTGGTGATTCAAAAAAGTCCCACGTGCCCCAGGAGAGATGCAAAAACAGTGAAAAGAAACCTGGGTTTTAGAAGAGAAGGTGGGAAAGAACAGATCCTTGTGACTTGCGACTGTGGACATCAGCAGTGTGTACCAGCCTAGTGTCCAAAAGACCAGGCGGTTCCAGTCACATTTTAGTGGATACCAGTGAAGGAATTTTAGGGATCAGATTAGTCAAGATTAACCTCAAAGTAAACATGCATAATAACCAGACAGCTCTTCCTTTTGTCAAGATGATGTTTAAACTCACTAAAAATTTCAATAGCTGCCAGAGAGATGGGAAGGAGAAGATTGAAGATAAGAATCATTAAATGACTGAGCAAAAATTCATAATTGGCTGAGAGTGACACCTGAAGGAGGTGGCTCTAGGTCTAGAAGAAATAGTTACTTTAAAGGCACAACTTAGGCTTGGGTGTTTTTTGGTTTGTTTGTTTGCTGTTGTTTATGTTCTCAAGGTATCAACAGTGGTTCAAGAGCAAGATAAAATCAGTTATAGGAATTAGAAAAAATGTTTTTTTCTAACATTTATAATAGATAAGTAGTTTAAGAATTATAATAAATGTAGCCAATTCCTCTCATATAGCATAAGAAAAATAAGACGTAGAAAGCATATGACACATCCATGGGCTGGCTTAACTAGAACAAAAGTTTACGTGAGTAAACGTGTACAAACAGGCACTCCTGTCTAGATAGACTGCTCAAAAAGGGCCAAATTTGCAATGTGAGATTTTCTTATTAAATATCTATGTTTTACAGGACATAAATAAAATACTTCTTTATATTTCTATGAAAAAATAATGACCCACCTTTCCTAAAATCTGTGTTTCCACTCGAATAATTTAGTGACTCCTGGGCTAGGAAACAAAATGCATCAATAAAGAGATTTGTTAATGTGATAACTTGTTTCCTGATGTAACTCTAAAAAATATAAGAAACAAATTATTTTATCTTCAAATAAAGCTTCTTCTATAATTTGTTTCTCAGTTATTTAGAATAAAATACTTTTGATATAAAAATATTTATTTCATAAGAAAATCTATTCCTTCCTTAATCAGATTCCTTTTGATGTGAAAAACTCCATACTTTGTCAACACTAAAAACTAAGTGCCAAAAATGAATATTTTGTGTATACACTAACCTTTAAACACACACATACTTATATTTATATCTATATCCATGTCAAGACGTCTACCTAAGCTTAGGCTATAAGAAAAACTCTAAAATCTTAATAAGTATTAATTCAATTTATTTTTATTGTGGTTCATTTAAATTCCTTTTAATTCTTCTAATTTGTATCCTAGATGTACAAAATAGAATGAGAAGAAGCAGATCCAGTTATTACTTTAACTGATTTTGGAATCATCTTCAGAATATATGTAAATGATTACTATCTTTGAACATAAATATGAAATTTAATTAAGGCTCAACATATACTGAGTACATGATCCGGAATTTGGTAAACTCTTTGTCCAAAAAGTAACACCCATCAGAAATTCTTAAGACCCCCATTCAGAAGTTTCTCTGAGAAAGTAAGTTACCTTTATAAATACAAATAAAATAGATATAGAAAAAGATATATAATCTGCTGAGGATTATAAAACAGTGATGAGTTTGTAGATACTCAAAGACTCTACATCCAGAATGTAATACTGGGAGTGAAAGACCTCTAAGAAAGTCAGAAAATCTGAGACCCGTTAATGAAAAGATGAAGTTGGAAGTAAGATACCAGGATTTAAATTGTAAAGGTTCCAGTACAATATCAAGAGGTAGACTCACTGCCGAGTTTGAAATAGCAGTGTGACATAAACAGTTGGGTTTAGAATCATGACTCAGGCACCACTGCAAAGGACAGGCTGGAGAGAATGGAAGCTAAAGGAAGGGAGACAAATTAGAAAGTTATGAATAAAATGCAGATAAGAAGCAAAGAAACTCAGACAAAAGTAGTGGGAACTAAAGGAGGAAGATATATTCAAGAGATTTTTGGAGGAAGAATTAATACGACTCAGTGATTACCATATTTCACCATTTTTTCAGATGTATAATTCTGCATTTTAAAATTTCTGAAATCTTAAAATGGATGATGTCTTATAATTACTAAGGCACAGGTGGCTATCACAACTTAATTATGTGAAAGTATGATTTTCAAAAAGGTCATATCATGAATGAACACACATCTAAGACTTATTAAATTCATTAATTAATGAAGAAACCTCTAAGATGCTAAAACCAGTTCAAAGGAGAAGTTGAAGAAGAAACATATACATGTAAGTAATTTGGAAAGCTGAAATGAATTTCCTAATAGATGCAAAACTGGTTCATATCTTATAAAGCAATAAAATATAATGAGTGGGCTCATCTTTTCAACTAGGCGGAAATTTTACCTCTATCAGACAAAATGCATTTTTATTTCTATGAATAGGAATCACTTGCTTTTCATTCTTTTTTAACTACTCAACTTCTACCCCAGAGTTGTATAATAGCATAAGTAACAGAAAGACAAATGCATGTGCACACCTCCATAGAATCACATAATCTATGGAGAGTCTACTAGACAATGCCCAGCACTGCAAAGGAAAGGACACCCCGTCATCTCTGTTGGCATTTCCAAGACTGGACAATGTTTTCTGACAGTTCTCATTGCCTGATCATGCTCAACTATAAAAATCACCAACACCAAACTTGGTGACAAGTAGGTGTCGGAAGCTTGGGATGAAATCTCAGAGACCAAAGTAGAGTACTCATATAATCCCTAGGAATCAAGTGGTGGCTTGGTAGGTTGGTGGATCAGGTGTGTTTGGCAGCATTCCTGAACTTCAGTTGGTAACTGAAAAGCTGGTTTAAGAATTCAACAGCACCATCAGTCAACTGGATACAATTGGTGTCAATAGACAACTTCTTCCAGCGACAGCAGATGACACATTTTTCTCAAGCTCACATGGGATATTCACCAAGATAGATCATATTCTGGGCTATAAAACACACCTTAACAAGTTTAAAATAATAGAAATCATAATATCTGCTTTCAGAGTACAGTGGAATAAAACTAGAAATCAATAAGAGAAAGACGGCTGGAAAATCCCCAAATACTTGGACATCAAGCAACAGACTTCTAGATACCACATGGGTCAAAGGAAAAATCTCAACAGAAATTAATAAATATTTTTAACTGAAAGAAAATTAAAATATAACTTATCAAATTGTGAGATACAGCAGAGCAGTGCTTAAAGAGAAATTCATAGCATTGAAAGCATATATCAGAAAAGAAGATCTAACAAACTAGAAAAAGAAGAGCAAATTAAATGCAAAGTAAGCAGAAGAAAGAAATAATAAGGTTAGAGCAGAAATCAATGATATTGAAAATAGGAATTCCAAAGAAAAAAAAAATCAAGGAAACCAAGAGCTGGTTCTTTGAGAAGACTGATAAAATCAATAATCTTCTAGTCAGACTAAGAAAAAAAGAGAGAGGACACATAATACTAATATCATAAATGAAAGGGCTCATCACCAGAGATTCTATGGATGTTACAGTATAATAAAGGAATACTATGAACAATTCTATGCCCACAAATTTGATAACCTAGGTGAAATGGACCAATTCCTTAAAAGACAGTCTGCCAAAACTCATACAAAAAGAAATAGATGATCTGAATAGGCCTATATCTATAAAAGAAATTGAATCAACCATTAATAACCTCCAAAACAGAAAGCACCAGGCCCAGATGGGTTCACTGGTAAACTCTACCAAACATTTAAGGAAAAAATTATACCAATTCTCCACAATTTCTTTCAGAGGAAAGAAGCAGAGGGAATACTTCCTAACTCATTTAATGAGGCCAGTATTACTCTAAATCAGAAGCAGACAAAGAAGAATTAACTCAAAATGGATCATAGACCTAAAAGTAAAATGCAAAATGATAAAACACCTAGAGATACCAAAGGAGAACATCTAGGCGACCTTGAGTGTGGTGATGACTTTTTACATACTACACTAAAAGCATGGCCCATGAAAGAAAGAATTGGTGAGCTTGACTTCATTAAAATTAAAAATGTCTGCTCTGTGGGAAAAAATGTCAAAAGAATAAGAAGACAAGCCACAGACTGAGAGAAAGTATTTGAAAAAGACACAATGATAAAGGACTATTATCTAAAATGTACAAAGCACTCTTAAAACTAAGTAAATAAACAACCTGAATTAAAAAACGGGCAAAAGACCTGAACAGACACCTCACCAAAGAAGATATAAACATGGCAAATAAACATATGCAAAGATGATTAGCATCAAATATCACGAGGAAATTGTAAATGAAAACAATGAGATTCCACTACACATCTATTAGAATGGCCAAAATCCAAAACACACCACCACCAAATGCTGGCCAGGATGTGGAGCAATACAAGCTCTCATTCATTCCTGGTGGAAATACAAAATGGTACAGCCACTTGGGACGACAATTTGACAGTTGCTTACAAAACTAAACATACTCTTATAATACTATCCAGCAATTGAACTCCTTTGTATTTACCCAAATGAGCTGAAAATTTATGTCCACACAAAAACCTGCACCTGGATGTTTGGAGGCATCCTAGATGTTCTCCAGCAGGTGAATGAATAGATAAACTGTGGTACATCCAGGGAATGGAATATTATTCGGTGCTAATAAGAAATGCCTTATCAAGCCATGAAAAGACATAAAGGGCACTAAATGCATGTTATTAACCGAAAGAAGTCAATTCTGAAAAGACTGCAAACTGTATTATTCCAACTATATGAAATTTGGGAAAAGACAAAACTATGCAGACAGTAAAAAGATCAGTGAAAGTCAGAGGTCTGGGGAAAAAGAGGAATGAATCGGCAGAGCAAAGAGGATTTTTAGTATACTCCGTATGATACTGTAATGGTGGATATGTCACTATATTTGAAAATTCATAGAATGTACCTCACCAAGAGTAAATCCTAATGTAAACTATGAACTATGGTGGATAATGATGCGTCAATGTAGGCTCATTGATGGTAATAAATGTACTGCTGTGGTGTGGGATGTCAAAAGTGGCAGAGGCTGTGCATGTGTGGGGACAGGAAGTATATGGAAACCCTCTGTACTTTCTGCTCGATTTTGCTGTGAGCATAAAACTTCTTTAAAAATAAAGTTTATTATTTAAAAAATGAAAAGCTGGCTTAAGAGCTCATCATCAATGACTTTTATTTATTTAATGGACACCACATACCATCACTCTAGATCTCAGTTGAGTGTTAAAACAGATATTAATAATTCTCAATTCCAAAAGTAGTTCAGAAAAGTAGGACTTTGAACGTTAAATAGCTTTGGAAGTATCTTAAATTATTTTCCTTATGTTTTGCTTTTAACGTAAGTGCAAAAGTAATTGATGATAAAATCAATGCCTATTTAAGTATTAAAAATTTTTAAGTACAAAATAAATGCTAAGTGCGAAGAAAGCATTGCATTATTGCTTAATTGTAGTTTTTATGCAATAAAAAATAAAAATATGGCATAATCACTAGCATCTTAGAATTATATGAAATATGGTAACGGCAATGTAGTGTAAGAGTAAGTTGTTTCTGGACAGGAATTTGGCTAGTAATGTTGTCATCAACTATTTTTATGACAATAGAAAAAGGAATTTATGGGGAAAGTAAGTGAATTCCTTGGTAGGTAACATATATGATGGCAATATCAGGTCAGTCAACAATTAGAAATATGTCCATGGATTTCAAGAGAGGTAAAGGGCTGTAGATATAGATTTGGGACACATCCTTGTGGATGTGGATAAGACTGTTCAGAAAAAGGAGGTAATAAGAAACAAATAGAACCGAGGGTGAGATTTTGATTAACTGAGACATAGAAAATTAAGAACAGTACTATCTAGCATTTAATTGATTAGTAGCTAAGATTGTCATATAGTATCCAGGTCCCAACGAAAACCAGTCTTTATGAGCAAGTGGTAGATCAGCAGGCAATGAAATATTCTAATTGGTTGTGAGAATTGGGTGATTTTTTTTCAAGCCATAATGATGCATTAATTAAACTCATTGTGCTGAATTAATATACCAATTAAAATGAAAATACACTATAAAATTTGATTCTTTTATTGGTTCTTTTACAATATATTCAGAGTATATATTTTTGTACATTTTTTGTATGCATGTGCATAATGCCACTTGTCGAACTCACTCTGATTGTGTTCTAACACCAAGTACCTATTTCATATCTACCCTTAACATGATGCACTCTGATTGATTTCCTGTTTATTTGTCAGTTTTCTCCCATTAGAATCCCTGGTTCTCATTGGTTCTAACAGTGCCTTACTTATTGTTTTACCACCAGAAATATAGTACAGTGTCTGACATACAATGAGTACTCAATAAATGCTTTTTTTAAAAAAAAATAAATCAATGAACTATTTCTTAAGACCACACTTACATAGATAGGGACCATTGCATGGATTAGAGGAAAGAGCAGGAACTATGGCATTACTTACAAGTTGTGTGACATATGGAAAGTCACATATTCTTTCCCAATTTCCCCATAAATAAAATAGAGATAATAATATCACCTATCTTGCAAGGTTGTTAAAAGGATTAAGTTTTGTATGCAAATAGGATAACTTAGTCTTGGCACATAGTATCTACTCAAGAGATGGTAACTACTATTATTGTTATAATTAATCCGTCCTTTTGGCAAAGACCAAATTTTAACCTAAGAGCTCCCTGTGGATTCCGCTTCCTCTTTTTGTCTGACATTAATTTAAGTAACACTTATAAAGAGTTGACTACGTGAAAAACGATGTGATCCCTGTCTGGAAAGGACATCACAGATTTAAAAGTCCTTAATCATTCCAAGCCATGGTTTATTTACTTGGCAGTAATAATGGAGAAGTAATCATTTGGTAACAAAAATTTTGTCACGCTCGTGCAATTTCATATACTCATTTTTATTCCACATTTTCAACCTAGGATCATGTTGTTCCTATGTAAATCCAAGGCTAAAGATAGAAAACCTTTTATCCAATGTAGATACAGAGCTCTGAATTGAGGAGCTAATAATTCCTCTCTCCCTTTCAGGAAACGCTCCTAGCTGATTCCAACCCTGATTCTCAAACCCAAGTTCCAGATAGCCTATCTCTGGCCACAATATTGCTTCAGTCTTGGTTACTGTTTAAGGTTTGAATTTTCCTAATCTTGAGACTTTCGAATTTAGGTAATAGTTTGGACAAAAAATCTTCCTCTGGCTCTAAGTGACTTCTAGGTGATTCCTAGAGATGAAGAGACTGTAGTGCTCACTCACCTCCGACATTGACACCAACACCCATGTATTCCATCAGCACAAAGATGGAGGCATGAGGTCAAAAGTAGGAAGGGAATGAAAGCTCTGTGACTGGTAGGGTATGGGGAAAATACTAAATCCTAAGTTATAGGCGATAACTAGACCAGTTACTAAGAGAGCACCATAAGGGATAAATAATTCAAGTAGAGCTAGGTGTAGAACTGGATAGTCAGTGAGTTAGTTTAGATCAGAACTCCAAGAAGAGACTGGAAAATAGTACATGATCTTCTGAAGTAACATTGAGGATCTGACAGCAATTATTATAGTATTTTTAAAGTGCAACAACATTCAGCCACAATAAAAGAAATAGCATTTATTTTACTTTAGTGTGTTAAATTAGTTAATTCTGAAAAAAATAATTAAGGGACCTTAGACAAATAATAAATAAAATATGCAAGGTTATTCTCAAATGAGAATAGTATTGAAGCACTTAGATTTACCAATTTTAAATAAAAAGTTCACCTAAAATGATCTTCCCATAGGTTTGGCATTTATTTATAACCATTTGCACTGGACACTGATATTAAGCAGAGTCTTCATCAGAATTTTAATTCTACAGAAAAGGATTGCTTTCAAGTTTTTACCTCTCTGGACAGAATTGAAAATGTCTATCTATTCCAGCTGTCTGTGAAGTATTAGGAGCTTGTCCTTGACACTTTCTTTGCTCTGCGACTGGCCTTTCTTTTATTCACTCAATGACTTTTTGGAGGAAGAGTCCCATCTTCTTAGCTTTATTTATCTATGAAGTTCTAAAATATATAAGAGCAGAGGTCAAGAAAAAGATCATAGATCAAAAAATCAATAAAAGGCCAAAATTTACAAAACCGAAAAATTAATGGAACTAAACTAAACAGGAGATCAGAGGTTAGGTGAAAGGTTAAAAACAGATGAAAACAGAGGTCACTCAGTGAGCTGTATCCCACCGGTTCACTCAATTCCCATCCAAAGAGGAAAAGAAGACTCATGTGCCCATCCCTTGAAGTTGAGGCAGCAAGATCTCTAAGAAAAATGGCATCATTTAATAAAACAAGATTACTAAAAACTCCATTGTTGCCTCTAGCCTGTTGCTGACTGAGCATAGTAAGCATGCATAGGTAACAAATTCAAGGATGTTGCTTCAACTTTTCAAGCTGAGACTAAATTAGCTCCAAGAACTGCAAAAACTACCCTTGACCTATGCCTTTCCTGCAGTCCTCCAAAAAATCGGTCTCCAAGGCATTCTTAATAGAAAAGTCTTGGATGTGATACACATTTCTCTCTCCCAGGATGTAGAGCAATCTCTTCTGCTAGCAGAGCAGCCTCACTGTTGCGTCTTCATCTGTGTGCTGGGAACAGTAATGCTTGTCATGTATGATTAATCAGTATAATATTCATAAAATAATTTGAGCTTCTCAGATAGAGGACTCTATAAATATGACATATTAACATTACTACGATAGTATGTAAAGGTACAGTTACTATACACCTGAAAAATTAGTGATCTTTTTCACTGATCCATGGACTATGGCTATATTTAATTACTGTAAAGTGCACAGAATGTCTTATTGAAATAAGAGCTGAAAAGACATTTTTTTTGGTTCAGGTGCTAGTAGAATATTTTCTTTATCCCAAGCCAAGTACAAAACATTATAAAGAACACTAAAAATGGGCTAATTTTCAGGGGTTACTCAGCACCTATTAGGCATGTGACCTAAAGGATAGAGTTATAGAAAGCTAAAAGCTCCTCTTTCAAAAATTTCTACTACTTATTTATAAAAATATAGCTCATTTTCTCCCTGCTTTTTTTTCTATCAAGAACTCCTGCTATTTTTCCCCCAAAGCGTGGATATATACTTTGAAATTTTTCATCTACTAGATGAACGTTTATTACATAATGATGTCATTGCATTTTTTACTAATATGTGCTATTCGGTTCCTAATGGGTCAGAGATAGTCAACATGCTTTTAAATGGAATTGTTGTATTACAGCAACAACAATAACAATAATTGCAGGAACATCAACAAAAGAAAATTATATATCTATCCGTGCATCCCATTATGAGTAAATATGTTTTTCTCTTGTTCTTATAGAAAATGTAAATACCTTTGTTAGCTAAAATGCTCCTAAACCTAGATGACCCCAGTTTTGAAATCAATGCTAAAAGGGCTAAATTTGAAGTCAAGATAACAACTCTTATAAACAACACTTTTCTTGAGACACTATTTATGTAACATAGGGCTTAAGAAGTGGCCAGCTACATTTTAAGTGCATTAAATGTATCTTAATCTTCACAATAGTCCTATGAGATAAACTATTATTCCCATTTTCACAGATGAGGAAACTGGGGCACCCAAAGGTAAACTCATCCAAGTCACAAAACTAATAAGGAAAAGAATTAAAATTCTTCATATTCAAGAAGAATCTTAGAGGATGGGCTTTACAGCATGCATTATTAGCCATCATGCACACAGCCCTCTAGAGAGACGTGCAAAATAGAGGTAATATGTGGCTAACTGTAAGTTTAATTAGTGGCTGCCTAATAGTTGCAACTTCAGGTATGCAAGCAGTATTCTGATATAGGTCAGAAACATAGATCTACATAAAGAAAGGAAGAGCATCAAAGAAGGAATAGATAAAGCATTCTTTACATGATAATTAAAAAAGCAATTTATATTAAAAAATGTGAGTAATGACTCCCAAGGTAGATATCTAATTAGTATTCATTAAACATTCAAGTTAACTGAGCTTCCTTTTTCTCTTTATATATCACCCAGTGAGGAGGATAATGCATAAATTCTTCTTGTGGAACTTCAACACCTTTCTTATCCCTCACTCCCCAACTCTTTCTCCAATCTATAGCCCGTAATTATCAATACGAACTCATCCACTTCCCTCCTCTACCTACAAGAACTGTACTGTCAGCATTAGCAAACCCACTTGGAGGAGATCTTAAGATTAGTCAAAAGGAATATTTATTATTCTGATTAGGTAAGGACCACCCTTCCAGGCACTTGAATTGTGGTGCTACTAGAACTCTGTGCTCTTTATACATTCATCCACTGATAGATGACCACTCTATGGAAGCCACAGTAGAAAGCACTATGAGGGTTGAGGGTTGAGGGTGGTGGGAAGGAGATGAAGAGAACACACTCCTGAGCTTAAGTATTCATGAACTGTAATAAAAAGAATAAAAGGAATGTGAACGCAATGTTTTTTACTGCAACATTTCCTTAGGTTAAGCTTGAGTCCAATGGTCCACCCATAACAGCAACAAATGGCTCAAAATATTCATCAGTAAAGGCTGGCTGCATTTTTTATATCCAATGAGTCATAACTTAAAGCAGCTATTTAAGAAATATTTTAATAGAAACTCAACTTTTCAACTCCAAGTATCAGAAGATTTGGAGAGGGGATAAGGCTTGGACGGCCTGATGGCTTTCCTTCCTTCCTTCCTTTCTCTCCTTTCTTTCTCCTTCTATCTTTTCTTTCTTTCTTTTCTCTCTCTCTCCCTCTCTGTCTTCTTTCCTGCCTGCATCCCATCCATCCTTTCTTTTAATTGTCTTTATTTCTTGGAAAAGGTTAGACTGAACCTGGAAATGTCTGAATAGCTACTGTTCCTTTAATAAAATAAAATAATAATTCTATACATGACAAATGTCATGTCTCCAATGTTCAAGCAACAGAATTCTTTTTTTCTCACTTTTGTAATATAAGTATAGCCAAGAAAAAGTAAATTAAATATGAACATGTAGAAACATTTTCCTTTGAAATTTTTGAACACCTGATCAAAGTCATCAACTGAGGCAATTCATTGTCTTTCATAGAAACACCAAAACTCCCACTATCTTGTCAAAAGACATATTTACTAATTATTATAAAATATATTTGGGTCCTACCTGGCATTTACTAAGTAATATTTTATGTACTGAAACTGTTTTAGAAATAAAATGCTACAAGCTCTTGATTAAGTTGATAGTATATAGATTGCAACATTACTGAACATACAATAGTGATATGAAAAATAATAACAAACATCTTAGCATGAATTGCATGCACACCCTTATTTTACAATAATTACTTGCTGAACTCACCATACGATAAGGCAAGTAGCATGACTATCTTTCAGAAATGTGAAAAAGCAGTTTGTTATTCTCTCTTACATTCTCTGGATTTTTATAGGCCAGTTCATTTTGTCTCCACCGTGAAATACCTTAAAAGGTAACATGGTATTCTGACTCTAGTGGTAATTTATTACGCCCGTTAATCTTGTAAAATTGCCCTCTGGACGTAATAATTTGTTATTCTTTTATTAGACCTTCTTCTGCATACTGTGTTTATCATAAAGATGTCACCATTGTGATGCCTAGCAACAATTACAATGTTCTGGAGGTGTTTGCATATATTTTCCTGGGGGAGAGATCTGCGTGGACCCTGCATGGGAGAGCTGTCAGTGTATTCTGATGTATGAGGATAAAAGGAGCCCCTGCTGCAGACTCCAATAAGCTCAAGTCATGGCCTGAAAGCAGTGACTTGGGCATCACTATGCCGTGTTAGAAAATGTGTCAATTATCACATGGACCGCCTAAGGGTATTGCCTGGGTCTAGGTCATAAAACCATCAAGACTGAAGGGGGAAAAATTGATGAAGAAGTCAGTTGAATTAATTGATAACAAGGAAGGCTGTATATGGAATGTTCATTGTAACTTGAGACCCCCAAATTTTTGTCTGAGAAGCTTTCCTGTGGATGATCCCTGGAGTAAAACTAAAGCTGTCTATCTTCCCCGACATAAAGTATGTATAACTGGCATTTTAAGCGTTTTCTAAAAGCCAGTAGGTACTTGTCAAACTAGTCAAGGAGCCATAAAGATAAAAATAAAATCATGCTAATAATATTATAGTTGTTTTGCCATTATTGCAATTCTTAATATATGGTGCCACTGTTTATATGTGAATACGGTGGAGACCACTTAAATCTGTAGCCTAGGGCTTAAGTCATGAAAGCTTTATGCGCCATTTATGTAGGTTTCTGTGCAATTTACTTAGTGAAGGGGGAAAAGCACATATTTTTCATACATTTACAATGCTTTCTGAACTGCTTCAATGATCCCCTTTTTAAACTTCCTTGTGTTCCCCTTGAATTACAGAATCATATTTAACACATTTGCATCAGATGAGTTCCTTTAAGAAATCACTATTCATTAGGCATCGGAATAATCATTAAAGAAACTGGCAGTCTACATAAAATACCAAAACTACCAGTCAATCAAGCAGTTTTGTGGAAAAATTAAATTTTATTAATGAACAACAACAAAAAAATCATTATTTGTTTGATAATATTGAATAGGCACTTTGCTCAAAATATTCAGGCAGCCAGCCACACATAGATGCTGAGGTATCTAGCATTACTGCCTCAGACTTTTCAAAAGGAAACATATTATTCTTAAAGTACACAGTTAGGGCCCAGGAGCACAGGCCAGAAAGATACCCATCACTTTACTGATGCCAAACAAAAAGATTCCCCTATACTAAGTTTTCAGTTTTATAAAGAATATATAAAAATACATGGCCCCTCTCGCTAAAAATATGATAGGTGATGTAATTTTCATAATGATAGTAACGGTTATAGTAATCATAATTATGAGTGATATTTCCCAGTATAGACTGATCTTCTGGCGTTGGATGTTTTCTTTGAAACTAAAACCAAATTTTGCATGAGAATAAGCCATATCAGAAAAAACTAGCTTCACTAAAATATTTAACTAATAGTTTTCATCTCTTCAACTTGAAGCATGTCCTCACCACTGGCTGGTATTCCAGTGAAGCAGGCAGAAGTCTTAATAAGCTTTACCTCTCCTTTATTCTGCTTTTGCATAGATCGGTATTATTTTTCTGTATGTGCAAAGTTAGAGAGCAATGCAATCTTCCAAAGAGAGATTTTAAGTTTTTATTTATACACTGCATGCCAAGTAGGAAGATGGCAGGCTCTGGAATGCAGAAACTTACCTTTGCCACATGCCGGCTATGTAGTTGCTAAAGTTATAGAAGCCTTAGGTTAAGTATCTAAAAAAAATGTGCAATATGGTAATACCTGCTCACCCTGCTTCATAGAACAACTATGAAAACCAAATGGAGTAACTGCTGTTAAAATGTTTCAGAAACTATACCATACTACAAAATATTAGTTATAATTATCCACATTAGGCTTAAATTATTTTAGCCTATTATCTATTACTATTATTTTCAAAATACACTCAATTATTAATTGCTTAGAACTTTTGAAACAGACCAAAATCTTTCTTTTCATAGCTAAATAAAACAAGAGAAGGGCTATTCCAGATAGATATTAGTGTATCAATTTACAATGTTTCTTCTTCTTTTCCAAGTATTATTATAGGAATTTGCGATGAGCGATTCCACTTAAAGGCAGTAAAGGCAGAGCGAGGTGGGGAGGGTGGTAATTTCGTAATCTGAAATTCTGTTTCAAAGATAATGTTACAGCAGATTCTATTAAAAAATAATAGCAAGAATTGTCTCTGGGCACTAAAATTTAATTGGACCTGCTCTAATAATGTGGAGTGTGGAAAATACACTTTGAAACTGACTTGAGTTGTTTGCTGTGATTTTCAGTGAAAAGTTTCCTTTATCTTATTGCAATAAATTTATCTTCTAGGGATATCACAGGAAAGAAATAGGCAACTCTTCAAACAAGATAAATGGAAACTTTGTAAGGAAAACTCCTGTATCTCAGGTTTATAACAATATCCCCTCATTTGTACATCTGACATAATAGCACATGAAGAAGGACTACATGTAGAAGAACCATGTTCTCTTGGATAGTAAATCAAGAATGTGCTGGTATCCAGACTGGGGGTGACTCTCTTGGCCATAGCAGAATTGCTTCTGAACTAGTTCTATAGTAATTGATAGGATGCAAATAATTCAGTTAGTAGGGAATCCAACATGGTTTGTTAGTTGGAATTAGATTCAGCTCAAGTGATAGAAACCCAAAATAAAAGTAGACAAAATAAAGCCACCTTTTTCACTCTTTTACATAAACAAAATCTGGGGACAAGCAGCTCTGGGTTCTTATGTGTTCCAAGAATCTGGGTCCCCTGTGTTATCAACATTTAACTTTTGCCTCTTTGTCTAAGATGACTGTTCAAGCTCCAATGTTCCAAATTCACATTCTAACCAGAAGGAACATTGAAGGATAAGTAAATGTGTGTTACTTAAGATAAAAGGCTACTGATGTATCCCCAATATGTAATTAAACAAGAAAGAACTTTTTGTTTTCCTTACATGCAACACCCCGGTTGGTTCAACTGGCTGCTCTTCACTTCAGTGGTCAACAAGGGACAGAGATTCCTTCCACTTTTTTTCATCATCATTCCTACCTTTACTTCATACAGCTGAACCTGGAACATAGACATGTCCATCTTGCAGGTCATAGGAAAGGGAAAAAGTAGAAGAAGCCATGTAAAATGTTTCAAGTCCTGGACCTATAAATGACACACATCGATCACTTCTACTCATCTTTTATCGGCAAGAATGTCAATGCATGGCTACATTTAGGATGATTGAAGCTGGGTAATGCAGTGTCTGCCTGGACACCTACTTCCCAGGTACAAATTTATTATCATGGAAAAAATTTTAGTTTATATTTAAAAGTCTACTCCACAAATGATCTCTACATTCCTTTTAAAAACACATGTGACAGACACACACAACACTTGCGTTTACTGGAATATAGTCATGTGGCCCCAGCTACTTACAACAGAGATTGGGAAGTATCGCCTTTATCGTGGGCAGCTGTGGGTCCAGTTTAAGAAAAAAACATGTTCTGGTAATAATAAGAAATAAGAAAATTGAATCTCTTCTACACCACACTGTCATAGTAAATATACTAAGCAAAGGATATCATAATTTTAATTTAAAGCATAATATATAGGGAAAAACATATTCTTAAGGGTGTCAAAAATAAAATGACAGGACCAATAGAGCAAAAATATGCTTGTGAACAAATAAAGATTTGAAAATCTAGACCGTTTAGATAAATTTTGATAACCAATTCAAATGGCTTTTGGCAACAGTTAAAATCATTACCTTTAAAATAATATTAATTACTTTGTTAATACATTCTTAATATGTCAGTTCCTTTGCTTATCCAAGTTAGTGGACTCTAGAGAATTTACCATCGCTACTCTACTTTAGTCCATCTCTATAAAAATAATAACTAGTAGATTTAGGGCCATTCTCAAAACTATTTTATCTATTCATTAATTTAATCACCAAATATTTATTGACAATTGGTGCCAAACACCGATTAGGCATTCAGGATTCAGTAATAGAAAAAAGTAAAAAGCTAAAACTCTAAGGAATTTGTGTTATAGTAGGAAAAGGAGGCTATAAACAAATACTACAGAGCACATTATTTGAAAATTAGGGCTATTCTAAAAAAGGGGGGATATAGAATGATGGGGTGAGGTAGATGCTATTGTAGTTAGTGTGATAAAGAAATGCAACTTTGATAAGGATGACATTAGTAAAGAGATCCAAAAGAAATGATGTAGAGAAGGATGAGCTAGGTGAGTTATAGAAGAGATGTGAACTGGGACAAAATCATGAGGATGTTTCAGGCCATACTAAGGATGTCACATTTTATTCTGAGTGAGATGAGGAGCCCTAAGTTGACACTGAGCATAGAAGTTGCTGATTTTTCTTTTATTGCATTAGGATTACTCTGTCTGCTGAGTGACCTGTTAGGAGGATACTCCAAAAGTCTAGATGAGAGATGATGATGTTGGCCTTGAAATGCGGTCAGAGACTGGACTAAGTTTGCCGATGGTTTGAACATGGTGTGCAAAACAATAAAAGAAATCTCAGTTGATCCAAGTACTTTGAAGCAATTGAAAGAATGGATGGATGTGCCATGTACTGGCACAGGGAACTGGCAAAGGATCAGCTGCAGAGGGGAAATCAAAAGATCAAGAGTTATGTTTGTGACATGATATAATTACTTGAGCAAGTAATTATATCCCAGATACTTTGTCTATAATTTGGGAGTAATAATAGCATCAACCTCACAGAGTTATTATTAGGATTAAATTAGTTAAGACATGTAAAACCTTTAGAACAGTGCCTAAAACAAAGGAATGGCTCAATAGGGTTGGAATGACAGAAAAATAGAAATGGCCAAAGAAAGACACTGAGAAGGAAGTTGGGTATATGAGTCTAGATTCAGAGGGGAGGTTTGGGGCTAGTGGTATAATTTTGGGAGCTTTAGCAGCTGGATGGTATTTAAAGCTGTGGAAGTAGATGAGATGACCTAAAGACTGAGTGTAGATAGAAAAGTAAAGAGCTCAGATGCTTGATACCTGGAGCTATCCAGTGTTTACAGGTGAGGAAACTGAGGAGGACCTAGTAAAAAACACTGAAAAGAACTAACCAGTGAGGGAAGGGGAGATCCCAGTGAACAGGAAGTAAGACTCTATGTTTCCAGCTTGACACACAATAGGCCCAAAAGACCAAGATTAAATTAATAAATGAAGTAAAATGGTATTTTCTTATTGTAGCACTCAAGTTAAAGGGATTGAAATTACACGTACATAATGGTTCTAACTGAACTCATATTGGCAAAACATGACTCCCGTCCCTTATTTCAACTCCATGTCCGAAGCATTTCTTTAAAAATGTACCTTAAAATTTTGTCAGAGATCTATGTCAAGGCTGCATGTTACAGTGTCCAGAAGTCATCATGACATATGCTCATATTCAGTGTTCTAGCACCATTGTATTCTACAACATGCCAAAGATCGCCAGAGGTACTTCCTTATCTACATTTGGTATTCAACTACACTTAAAGATCTTTATTTTATTGTATCTTATTACTTGAAGTTCATTCCAATCAATGGAGAAGGTAGAAGCAAGAAATTATATACATATATTTGTCTGGAGATTTTATTTGTTTTGGTCTTGTTATATTACCATCATTTGGACATTTGAAAGTCCTTGAAAATTTAGTTTATGGGAAGGAGAAAAGCCATTATTTTTCAAAATAAAATATAGTTTTGATTTCGATTTGAAGTGAAGTGGGTGGGTTAAGTTGTATTCTATCAAATCAATTTTCTCAGTATTAGGCGCTGTGCTTTAGAGGTGACAGTCATGAAGTCTAAACAATTTTTCATTTTCCTGACAAAACATTTATATCTGATCATGGTATCCTAGAGGACTCTGAGACCAAAATGGAATGGACCGAAATTAACTAGTAACTTAGGAGTGATTGGAAAATATTATTTTCTTTCAAAAGGGCAAGAATTCAATTTAATTTACCAGGAAAGGTAATTTGGAAATCATACTGCAGTTTCTATGTTCATGTATATGTAAGCAAACCAAACACACACACACACACACGCATTTAATATATTTCTAAAAGGTAAACTAGGACAGGAAAAGACACTGTCTGATACAGTAAGATCAGACCAACAACATTTAGTATCCAATAGAACATTGCCAGGGATAGAGTATAAGGGAAAATATTTAGTTAAACATAATGTTATAGACCAAGAAATCTTTTTCTCTAATCAACAAGTAGTCCAGAGATCTGCCAATTGCTCAACCTCATGACCTAAGGTGATAGCAGATTTGTAGCAAACTAAAACCAGCTGGGTAAATGCGTAGAGTACACACTAACTGACTCTGAATCCTTGAATGGATGTACAAACACAAATATATGTGTGTGTGTACTCTGTGCGTCTGCTTCCTCTCAACTGCCCTCATTAGGTGGAATAAAGGCTCAGCACATGCTTAATGTAATTGCTAGTAAATATGGTAACTATTTTCTTCTACTAAAGTTACAAAAATTCTTTGAATTTTATATCAGGGACTAAATTTGTAATGGAAAATGATGTTTGATAGTGTTTAAATGCAGAGGATGTCACTTTATGAAGCATAGGACTCTTTTAAGTTATTTTTTTTTAACTTCTTGACATGTGTCACAATTTGGAATTCTGCTCTCATGGGATAAATGCCAGATTATGGTGTAGTATTTTTATCCTCTGTACTTTCGCTGTAGAAGCATATGACATCAAAGGAGAGGCAGATCACTCACATCGGCAGAAAATGGAATAGGACTATAATATGCTGGCTTTGATCTTGCCTTCTAGTAATTATCTTGGCTACATGCATGCATTGAGAGCAAGATTTGAATTAATAAGGCCAAAAAATCCTAGAAAATGTAAGAGATATTCCTGAATATAAACTCCACCTGTCTTCAACATGGTAGATTGCAACGGAGTTTAGGAAGTTGTGAGTCGTTAATTTAAAGCGTTAATCCTGAGGCGTTATTCTTTCTTAAACTTGTCACTGCTAAATATGACAGCAATCTTGGCAATTAAGAGATTGTCACTTTTAAGTCCAACTCACGTCTAGTATAGAGTATTTAGCTAATAATTCATCTGGTTTCATGTACGTTTTCACATAACAGGACTTATGGTAAAAATGATTAAAAAAATTTTTTAAGTCATCCTTATGGCTCAATCCACTATCATTAAAAACTAGTCTAATATTGCCTTAGGAAGGATATTGCTTTTGATATGGAAAGTAAATCAAATCATCAACATCTACGTAGGATATATACACAGAGTGTGGGGATATTATATTCTGAGACAGTGTTTTCATTTTCCTATTTCTTGGCTTACCAGTGTTTATTGCTATATTAGGTTGAGAGGATTCTATTTTTCCCTATGTGAGTAAAAATCACCACGTCTATTGGAGGGTAATAAGATGGCTGTGTTTCAGAATTATCAAGGGCTAACACGCTCTAGAGATTAGAAAGCTTTCAGCAGCAGAATATTTCTGCAATATTGAGGATTCAATTCACTTTGTAACTGATTAGCTACCACATATGAGAGGCGTAGAACTCAGTCGACACCAAATAGTAGGGGTTTTGCTTGTATAAAACTGTCTCACAAGATGTTGTGTATTATCTTAATTGGAGACTGCTTCACCTGGAGTACTATCAAGACTGCTATTATAAACTTGTTAACTAATCTGTACCTGAAATGAATTAGATCCAATGTATTCCATTTTTATCCACCACATGCAAGTTAAATGCACAGGAATTGAGCCATCAGATAGAATAACAGGGAAGCAAGCCTCTATTCCCTTCCACATCCTACAAAAGAGTTTTAAATCTTACAAAGCAGGGTTAGAGGCCATTTGTGTAGCACACTGACAAAAGAACAACCTTCTTTGAAGAAACATTCTGTCTCAGGGTTGAAAATCATTCCCGATTCTAGTGATCCAAACCCATTTTGTAATAAATGAGGATTGAGAAGTAGAGGATTTCCTTCCAAGAAAACAGCAACCACAGCTTTTTTAAGTGTTGTAAATTCTACTTTGTGGTATAAGCAATAATAAAAGTATTTAGTTCCTAAAGGTGGTGTTGAATTGTATCTAATGACTTTTCAAGAGAGCTGCATATGCAGGGTACTCTTTAACTGATATTTATATATACTTAGCCCTTAAAGTTGAAAATAATGAACAATTCCAGAGTCGTGATAGGGAATGGTACATATTCTTGTCTCTTACCACAGACGTCCCGGGTCGCTGATTCTGATTTGCTCTAGGACGTGGCGTGAATTCGCCTCTGTTTGGTTATCTGTAAAGTGGGACAGGAGCCAAACAAGAACCCAAGTCCAGTGAAAAGTGAAGTTCTGTTTGCACCCCACCTCCTAAAGTGCTGACAAGCAAGAATACAGTCATTCTTATAAGTATGTGGTAGTTTATTGTGGAGGTTTCATTTTTCACTAAGGGTAGGAAGAGAAATGTTGGATGTTTACAGACCCACAATTAGCTAACCAAAAGTAAGCATCCAGTCTTCAACAAAGTGAAAGCATCTTCGAGGAGAGGTGAATCTTGTCACTACTGAAGTTGAAATGCTTAAGGAACTTGTTAATTGAGGGGAGAAAAAGGCATGTGACCAGGTGGACCACCATGATCAAAAATATTCTTTACAAAGCAGGACATGTATTGTTAAATAGGCTATCCGTGCTGAAAGGCGTGAGCCTCGGTAATCACAGTCGGCCTCTTGCTGCAGAATTCATATGGCCTCAGTAGCTTGCAGCTCTGCCAACCCAAATTCTGAAAACTGTTGTTTTTTCCCCTCTCCCACATCGCCAAGTTCCTTGCAGTCTTAAGTGCTGGAGAGAAGGTCACTGGAGTTAAAACAGTGGCTGGGAGGACTTCCCATACAAGCAAAGCCTGTTCCCAGTGGCTGTTACGTGTTCGTTTTTCCAGCTGAATGAAATCCAGCAGGGGCAGCCTTGGGTTGGGGCTCACATCACCCCAGCCCCTTCGGCAGGGCCAGGATATTAAAGGCCAGGTGATTTAGGGAGCGGTGTGTGTCGGCATCCATCAGCCCGGGAAGCACAGCATACTGCTCAGGTCTGGGAAATCATTCAGCTTGGCTGAACGTGTGTTCTCACCACTGCCTAACGGTATGTGAGCCCAAGATTTCTTTCCTTGTGCACTGAATGATTGTGGTGCACTCTTTGAACAGAAGGAAATATAAGACATCCAGAGAGGTTTAGGAACACCAAAGCTTCCTTCTCTGGTTTTTACTGGAACATAAAATATATTTAAAATGGCTAAAGTTATTTTATACCAGAAATGTACAGATTCCAATATCAGCACCAGATATAAAAGTAAATTATTTCAGTAATAGAACATTGCGGTGCAAAAACCCCTCAACAAACAACAGCTCCTTCATGATCTCTAAGCCTATCAATTACATTTTATTATTTCTCTGAATTGTGGCACTGAAAAAATTTTAGTGTTAGGTTGTTTATAGCCCTTGCATATTTCTTCAGAATGCCTAAAACAAAGAGACTTTCCTGCAAATGACAGACTGTAATTTCCATATTTCTACAAATCTCTTTCATTTCTTAAATAAACAACAGAAATTTCTATCTGAGGTCTCTGTGACCTGATGACTCAGCCAGAAATTCAAACTCCTAGTGCCTCATGTAGCAACATTTTGGAGACCTGTGGATTTAAGGGTTGTGCTGGAGGGAACAGTCATTTCAGAGGAACAATGGATGAGTTTTCATTGCCACTAATAGTGTGCTATATGGTTGATATTTGACTCTTTTGTTTTATGTTAATAACTTGGGGAGAAACAGAACTGAGTGGAAGCTTCAAGTCCAGTGTTTACTCCTCTGACTTCACTCATACATTTTACTGAAAATACAGACACCAGGGACATTCTATTCTGGGCTATCTAAGGATAAGGGTGTGTTATTGTTTTCTTGTGGCTGCCAACCACATGGCATAATTTCATAAATATAATTATTACCTTAACCTAGGGTTTTACTACTGAATTAAATGCTGCAGATCCCCGTTCCCACACCAGCTAAGATGACTTTTCTTTTTGGTAATTTCACCAATAATATAGTCAATCAAGAAAACTTAATATAAGATTAAAAGAGACTATAATTTTTAAAATTTTGAGTCCTGACCTGAAGTAAAAAAAAAAAAAAAAAAATATGTTACCTCTCCAAGCTTCAGGATTATGTTACTAAAAGATGCATGATAAATTAAATATTAAATTAATATTAAATCTCAAATTTGTGACTTGAGAAAAACAGAATTGGAAAGTTTGAGATCAGGAGTATATGTGCATAAGAGACTTCATGCAAGTATTTTACATTAACTAAAATAAAACAGAAAAGAGTAAACTAAAGAAAGAATAGCTATGAGGAGTTATGCATTTTGAAATATTTATAGTTAATTTTTATTTGCTAGACACTGGAAATTTCTCAGGATTTTTCTCTATACAATTTAAATATAAATCCTTGTAAATTGGCTCCTTTTAGTATTTTCTCTGGCAGATAATGTGCATAATGCCAAAATGCTTCATTTACTTTATATCCTATGAACCCATAACATGTAAGCAAAATACTTCACTCACTTTATAACCTGGGATACAGATAGGTTTGTATCCTACCTCTTCAATCCTAGTATAATTTGAGAAACACGAAGTAACTTGAATATCTGACATGAAATAAAGCCTGTAGGTGACCATTAGTTAACCTATACAACTGATTAGGCATTTCTCAAACACCCTTGAGACAGCACTAGCTTTACCTGTGGTAACTTTTTGCCAAAACATTCATGGCCTCTCTGACAGATTGCTGGCTCATTTTCCCTGAAAGAACCAGTCCAAAAGCCGATTCTGTCTTTGTCTTCTCTGCCTTTGACCTTGGGTGTAGTACAGTTGGCACCTAATATATAACATGTATAATTAAAAAGAATACAGGGATATAACTTTATGTAAACAACATAAATGCATTGAACAAAAACAGAAGAAATCCTTTTTGACTAGCATGAGGGCAATGGTTTATTCAATAAACACAGCCAAGCAATCAAAAAAATAATAATACACAATTTCCATCTCTCTTGTACCTCCGTGTAGAAAATATTAATAGGGACTTATTTGTGATGGTCAACCATACTTCTAAATATCTCCATACCATGCCCGTGAATTCTCACACAGCCTCTAGGTACTCCAGATCCTCCAATTCATCTAATCATATAAATAATATTACTTTTTTATAATATAATCTAATATTAATGATATTATTAGAATGTCATCTAATAATGTTCTCTTTACAAAATCCTCCACTCGGTCTGAAACTTCATGTCAGGCTGTGGTAAGGTTGTGGAAGCAAATGCTGTCTTTAATCCGAGAGTTCCTTATTTTCTCTGCAAGTAAACTATCAGGTAATTCCCAAGGAATTAGGAATTTTGGTAACAACATTTACTTTGATTCTTTAATGTCCCTTGTTTTATTTTTCTTTGTTTGTTTTTGGGGAGAAGAAATTTCTGAATGACCTTAATTTTTTTTTAGATCTCACACCTATCATGCCTGGTTTCCTTTGTAAAATAGATCATATGCTCCTGTGAGTCCTTTCAGATTTCAGTTGCTGATCTAAATATGCTCATGAATCTGTGATCTTGGCCCAATTCTAGTGCTGCTAAGTTCAGAAAATATTTATGTGTCAGATCCTAATGCTTGACCTCTAAGAAGAATCAATGAAAAACATGGATATTATACTTGATCTTATAGTGCTTAGTGTCTAGTGAGAAACACAAAGTAAACAAAAAATTAAAACACCCTGTGATAAAGGTAAGTCAGGGATAATACAGAATTTCACAGGAGCATGTCACCTAATCCAAATCTGGAGGCTCAACAGTATCTTCTTAGAGAAAGTTGAAGTCTAATTTGAAATCTGAAGGATCAAAGGAAACCTGAGGTAGGTGTGAAAGTGGAGTGGCTCATTGGAGAGTGAAGCAGCTGGGCAATAAAGTGAAGGATTGGGTAGATGAAAGGTGAGTGCTCTAGGCAAAGATTCAGCATAGAAGTCCCAAGACAAGAGGAAATCAGTGCAAGGGTCAGTATGGTAAGGGTTGCAACATCTGGAATCAAGTAATTCAGTCTTGGAAGCAAAGCTGAAGTATTTAGACTTCAGTCTAAGAGCAATGGAGAACTGTTGAAGAGGATTTTAGGAGAGTAGTGACATGATAAGATTTGTGTTTCAGGAAAATCACTTTGACAGGGGTGTGGTCGTAATAGACAGGAGAAAGACAAGACAGGAAGGACAGCAAAGTAACCCTGGTCTTCTGAAGATGCAATAGTAGGGAAGCAAGAAGGCCTAGCTTTAGGACGTGGGACATCCTATCCTCCGGCCCTGGAGAGCAGACATAAGAATGTACAGAGGGAGATAGACATTTTCAAGTCAATTTCTGAGGGCCTCTATTTTCTCAACAGAGCTATTATAATGCACTAACAGGGTTAAGTGTTAAATAGAGTTAAAAGATCAGGTAGAAGATTAGAAAATGTGAATTTGAGGGGTAGCAGTCTTCAAAGCTGTGATATTTTTTTCCAACAGTTCACTCAGTAGCACAGGTATATAACATGAAGAGAGCAACTGTGTACTTGGTCTACAGTTGTGTTTTACAAGTAGAGTGCAGAAGAAGAGATACTGTAGAGAGGATTGATAGGTATACGGTTCCCACGACAAGCTGTGCCAGGGAAAAACTCAAATACTTTTGGGGCTGGGAGTAAGAGCAAGTAGGTCACATGAAGATCTGTTAAGCTTTTATGCTGATCAAGGATGACTTCTGCCTGGTAATACTACCTTCTAGCACCCTTAGCCTAGATCCAGAAATGGGTAGTTCATCATCCCTAAACTCCTGAGCACTACAATCTAAGCTTGGTAGAGATGTGAGCACAAGAAATGACTGACGAGTGGGGTGTGGTATGCGGAGACAGTTGTAGGTAGGGTAAACGGAAAATGGAGATCATTAAAAGCACCATGTAAGTGAGAGCATAAGAGAGTCAGAATGATTACGTGGCTTTGGATAAAGATTAAGGAATTAGAGTTCAAATTTTTTGACCCGATGGCATTTCTAGATGACGAATCCCTGATATACTGTACTCATGGGGATGGATGGCTTAACTGAGTGTGTAATCTGAGCACCTAAGAAGCATCTAAGAAGCAACATTGATTCTTCTTAGAGACCAAGCTTCTTAGGTGCCTGGATGGATAGGTAGGTGGGGTTATCGGAGGAGATCAAAAGTTAAGAACCGGAACCAGCCCTGATGGCCTAGTGGTTAAAGTTCGGCATGCTCCACTTCAGCAGCCCAGGTTTGGTTCCTGGGCACAGAACCACACCACTCATCTGTCAGTAGTCATGTTGTGGCCATGGCTCACAAAGAAGAACTAGAAGGACTCACAACTAGAATATACAACTATATACGGGGACATTGTGGAGGAAAAGAAAAAAAGAAGAAAGAGAGGAAGATTGGCAACAGATGTTAACTCGGAGAGAATCTTTAAAAATTAAAAAAGAAAGAAAGAGAAGTTAAGAACCATAAGTGTGGCTGGTTGGATGGACAATCTGCATGAAAACTATTGTCACAGAGCATGGTGTCTGGGTATTGGGAAAGGCAACACAAATCCTCAGCTATAGAGCAGTTACCGGGTAAACAGAAGAGGGCGGCAATGAGGAAAGGCGGGGTAGAGTGTGGGAAGATAGGCACCTGGGACAGTATTTGTGATCTGAAACTGGCCTTTAGGAAGTGGGAGAATGCCTTTCCTACCTTTAGATACTGTGATAAATAAATAAAGATTCGTATAATAGTGTTTAGTATTGCATAAAGTCTCAGACTATTCCTTGCGAAGGTTTGAGAGGGAGGAAAGCAGAAGCAAGGAGAAATAAAACAGGGAAACAATGGTCATCTGAGTGAAAGCAGGACAGGGAATAACCCGAGGGCCTAGAAGTTTAGGTGGTGACCAAGGATTACAGGAACATGAGATGAGACGTAATTAGGTTAAATACAGTTAGCAAATAACTTTTGAAGTTAGTCAACCAAAGGGATTAAGAGAGTTTCGCCAAAAAGAATGTTCCACTGGGTCACTAACTTCTCCGGTAGCATGTGAACACACCAAAGAACCTTGAAAGACTTTTCTCAAAACAGAGAGCAGAGTCTGACATGGCTTTCACATGACTGAAAAAAACATAAATAAATTTAACTGGACTCATTATGAAACCACACTGAATTCCACTATCCATTAGGAAAGACCTCTTACTAGTGTAACCGAACTATAATTTTCCTGACTTCCTCATTTTTTTCCTGCTTTTTTTGGCCATGGAGAAGTCAGATAAATATTTAAGAATGTTGGGATTTGGGAAAAGTTAGGGAGTACTGCAGTTCTGGTCTTAGACCCAGCTTCCTTTCAGCTTCCCACCCTTTGCTCGCCTCTCTCTCTCTAAAGAAGGAGGGCAAAGGGAAGGCAGAATCAAGTTAATTATCAGGAAAGTTGTTTTCTTTTCTCTCTCCATTCTTCTTACTCAGTAATTCTGAACTAGAAGGAAGTAAAAATCAGCACATGACCTGCTTGTAAAGGCCCTTAAAATGTGAGAAGCGACCTGAGTGAATTTTAACAATTTTTTGCTGAGAAATATTTAACCGTGAAAAGTTCGGGATGCTAAAGGACAGATAATATAAAAAATTATCCTTATGGTTATTATTTTTATTATCCAGTACCCGCCACTGGCTCCCAGTGGTCCAAAGGAAGGCAAGACTGGGAAGCTGACTGCAGCCAGTGTAGACTCCATTAAAACATTGTGCTGACCAGAATCCCATCCTGAGCACTGAGCACCCCCAGCTGGAAGGATGCTGTAGGGCAATGACATATTCAGCTTAATTAACTATCTTGAGAAATATAAATTTTGCTAAACTTCGATTTATTCTGAAATTGTTTTTTAGTTAACAGTACATGTACGCGTGGTGGATTAGTGCTTAAGATTCGGTGCTCTCATCCCCCCAGCCCTGGTTCCTTTCCTGGTCAGGGAACCACACCACTGTCAGTCGGTTGTCATACTATGTTGGCTGCATGTTGCTGTGATGCTGAAAGCTATGCCACCAGTATTTCAAACACCAGCAGGGTCACCCATGGTGGACAGATTGCAGCGGAGCTTTCAGACTAAGGCAGACTAGGAAGAAGGACCTGGTCTCCCACTTCTGAAAAACGTGGCCATGACAACCCTATGAACAGCACCGGAGCATTGTCTGATATAGCACCGGAAGTTGAGAGGATGGCGCAAAAGGACCCAGCAGGGTCCACTCTGCTGTATACAGTGTCACTAGGAGTCAGAATCCACTCCACGGCACTGTCAAAGAAACATGTCTACAGGTATACTTGTGAGTGTAGGAGAGTTGAAGGTGGTTCTGCGATACACCTTGCAAGTCAAATTTTTGTGACGCTGTCACAAAGCAGGAGTACTTTCCCCCACCTAACATTGGCTACACTTCACCATTAAACTAAAACATTGAGTTTGATTATATAGAAATGTCTATTAATGGCTATTTCTTTATTAAGTGCTTTGTGTACGTTGATCTTTTTACAGTGAGAATATCAATGGCATTGTAATTTTGCCTTTCCACACTAGACGCTTTTGTTCATTGATGGAGCAATTATAATGACAGCATTTTAAGAGTGAAAACATATTTCAAGCTGTAATAGAGCGTAACATTTAGGGAACTTTTAATGTGTCAGTAGCGCTGAACTATATATTTGGGTTACCCCATTTTATCTGATGACTCATTTATATGTATAGTTTAATAAACATTTCTTAAACTCTTCAGACTAGAGGAGGTCTCCTTTATGTAATTTCATCCTCTGGGATGTATAAGAGACTATACAAGTAATTCTCCACTATTACTAAAATGCTCAGATTAGGAAATCCAGCAAACTCTCGGGATAGCACATTTCAGTGTTTAACAGCATGTGTATTGAGAGTTTGCTCTCTTGAGTTAGCATTTTTAACTAAATCCTCTTGTTGCTTATTTAGCTATGGACATTCTGATTAACTTGACAGACAAAAACAATTCCTTCCTTTCCTTCAAGCTCTGAACTTCACACTTGCTTTGCCTCATTAAATTCTTTGCAACGATCTTTGTAGTGTGAGATTGCCTTCTCTAAAGAGGCTTAACTACATATAAGAAAGATTTAAGTAAAACAAATGGAATGGTACACATAGATAACAAACTCGGGATGACAATATAACTAATTTGTCTCTCTTCATCCAACAGTGGGCCTTAGTAACTCTAAATAAGATGGACTTGCAAGATGAATAGACTGGCCATAATATTCATATTCAGTTGTATTTTCTTATATAAACCCAATCAAGATAATCTTTAATGTTTATCCTGTTGTGGATTTACGTAAAGTGTATGACATATTTTTCCTACTTTGTAACGTAAAAAATAATAAATGTGTTGCAATTTTGATTGAAAACAAAAAAAATTGATTTAAACTTAAACAAAAAAATAGATTTTCTTTTTCTATGTTTTTAGGAAAAAAATTTAAAGTACATATTATGGATTATTAAGTGTTTTCCTATACTATCAGTCTTTATTATTTGGTATGATGAGTTGCAGTTCAAAAATACTAAGGCCAAAAACAACCATCCATAACATCCACTTATTATAAAATCAAAGATATACATAATGTTGTAGACAAACTTGCAATAATAATAAACCAATTCAAATCTACTGGCAGAATAACTAGGTAGTCACTGCAGCCAGCCATATTTTTGCCATTTTCCCCATAAACTGGAATGATACTAGGTGACCAGAGAGCTCTATATACCTGTGTGGGGGGTAGGAGCAGGTGAAAGCCAGAAGGAGAAAAACATTGAGGGACACTTCACTTCTATACTTTATCATCTTTTCCACTACTCTTTCTCTCCCCAGCTGCCACCACCTCTACAAGTCAGCAGTCAGAAAAATGCAGCCAGAAAAAAGGTTATTTTAATTGTTTGTCTGATCTATTAAGACCCGAAATTATCCTATCTTGAATAAATATCTATCTATATATATATATTTATATCTGCATATAGATATATATTTATATTGGGCTTGTAATTTCAGAACTGGAAAAACAAATATGGGGAAATTATTTTTTAATATGGTTTTCTCCACGGAAGAGGATATGTGAGCAGAAGCAATATATAAGTTCAAATATTCAGTTTAACAGATTATAACCTGTCTAATCAATTGACAGAGGATTTCTCTCAATGATTAGCAGTGTGTCATCAAGTAAGTCACACAATATTTCTGTATGCAAATTCCCTCATCTATAAAATGAGGATATTAATAGTTCAAATAGTTGTTTTGAGGCGTGTTATGTAGTTTTTAAAAGTCAATTCGTGAATTTCAAACAATGGTTGATATGCAGTAAGAACTCAATAAGCATTAGCTGTTACTATTAAAATCTTTTTCTTGAGCCAGTCCTGATGGCCTAATGGCTAAAGTTCAGCGCTCACCACTTTGGCAGCCCAGGGGTAAATTCCCGGTCACAGAACCACATCACTTGTCTGTAGTAGCCATGCTCTAGTGGCCACTCACATAGAAGAACTAGAACAACTTACAACTAAGATATACAGCCATGCACTGGGGCTTTGAGGAGGGGAAAAAAAAGAGGAAGATTGGCAGCAGATGTTAGCTCAGGGCGAATCTTGCCCTGCAGAAGAAAAGAAATCTATTTCTTTAAGACCCACAGTCCTACTAGTATCCTTAAATTGTCTATGATTTTGTGATGCAATCATTTCGACAGGTTCAGGCCTTCTCAGTCAATAAAATATTTCCTCATTTGAAAATTCATCTCACTATTTGAATATCCATTTAAGTTCTTCTTGTGTATAAAAAGTTGTTTTCTGCTCCCTACCTCTCATATGCTTATCCACACAATTGCCATCTTGGATTTACAGTGGTTAGGTTGGTAGCTAGTGCTATACCTATGCTGTTTGGGCTTTCTATATTTATGTCCAACCCAATCAAAGATTTTAAGTTGGTGATAGCAATAAAACTATGTATGTTTGGGTCCACATTTTGAATACAACCCCAAAATAAACCGATTTGAACTAGAAACCAGCTCACTGGTTCTATAAACTAGCCTTTCACCGAAGAAATCTGAGTTCCCAAATGAGTTGGTTTATCAGAGAAAAACTGTAATCTGAGCCTTGTTTATTTCAGTCAAGCTCATTCTCGCTATCACCTACCGCAACTCTGGTCTTCCACTTCGGCTTCCTTCAAGCACATATAAACACACCCCACGCACACAGTGTGGTGTGACTGGCAGCTCCCATTCACAATACCAGTCAAGGCATGTTTAAGATGGATTGGTTTATGTGAGAGAAGTTTTCTATTCATCTACCTATGTGTTGTCAATCATCTCTGATAAATTCCAGTGACGTCTACCACCAAAGGCAAGAAAGAATTGACATGTTTATATACGCCTCACAGATAATCTGATCACAGTATTTTCTTAAGAATCATGTATGCAACTGAGCAAAGACCACCTTCATTGTCTTTTATAGCCATGTAACAATCTCTAAGCTTCACTGGAGTCTTCCCAGGTTCGTGGGGTGTTTTGCCCAACATCTTTCTCTGTATTAGTTAATTAATGTATTTGTTATATTTTAGTTGGTGTTCCCTTTGAAAATAAAAATTGTGTAACAACAGGATGCATTTGGCCTGCTCTGGTTAAAGTTAAATACTGCCTTTTTAATTTTCACTTCCGGGAGAAGATATGTGACAAATGACATAGTAATTTTCCTATTTCTTCATGTTCATAAAACATTGATAATATGATTTTTACCTTCCCTTTGTTCTCAGTTAAATGAAATGCTCCAATACAATTAATGTGCTCTTGCAGTTTAGGTTTTCTTTAGAGGTTTCTCTTGTCTCTGATTAACAGCATTTTCCATCCATTCTGAGAACCCCCCACTGCTACTCAGAATGTTCCATTATGCCTGCCAGCTATAAATACAATTGTGAACCAATATCATTTTAATTGTTTCACTAATAACTTGTTTTAAATGATTCAACAGTCATCAGGAAAGATAAGTGCTCTTGTACCCTGCAGGCTTATGGGCACGATGGTACGAGGCTGTGTGGAGTGCTGTATCAGAATAATGAAACAGAACGCAGAAGATAATGACAACGCACTCACATTGCTGTAAAGATAAATGAAAACAGTAGATCTTCTTTCCTCAGTAGTCTAACATCCATTTCTAGCTCCCATTTCAATCATTAGACCTTCCAACCAGATTAATGCACAAATACACACATGCAACATGTCCCATCGTAATAGCCATATGCTCCCTTCTTTCCAGGCAGAATGTGAATGATGGAGTTAACGAGCTTTACAAATGCTCTTGTTAATTAACAAAAATTGTTACTTTCTCATTTGAGGGGGGCTTTATAAATTAGACTTAATTACACTGGGTAATTGCACCTGCCAGGCACTGAGCAACTCCTTCTCATTCTGCTCTTTCAGTGGCAAATCAACAATTGCAACCTTCGCCTATTTGTGTAGATGAATTTAATAAGCAAACAGCCCTTTTATGTTAATGGTTTACTGGCATTCACGAGCCTGGCAGGAGAAATGTGCTGGGGGAGGGTTTGCTAATGGCAGCACATAATCACATTAATTAAAATATAACTGCCATTTAAAGATTTGTAGTGTGGAATTAGAGCATGTTGGGAACTGAGAAAATCAAGCTAGAGTGCATATTAGCACCATTACTCTGTGCTCCCTGCACAGCAGTGAGCAACCTCATGTGTCATAAATGTAATTTATGAGTGCTATTTGCTTTGAAATATATGTTTTTAGTTCACTCATTAGAATGTAAAAATTTGCAGTGTCTGCTTCAGGAGATTCAAAATAAATTCACTAAAAGCTGAGACCCATGATCTGCTTTTAACAAATCCCTCAACAATGATTTTTTAATTATAACTTTAATCACTTCTTAGAGTGAAACCAACTGTCTCCTTTTCTGAAGACAAATTTAAGTCTCAATGCTACTATAAATTGTGTACTTTTTGTTGTATTTGTATAATTCAGTGTAATTTTTATTGGGTCTTTAATAAATATGGTCCTTTTTGTTCTAAAGAAGGTCAGTGGAAACTGCTAAATGCTTTAAAGTTGGGCACATGCAGAGAAGATAGTTGAGAAAATTTCTTGTAAGCTTTTCATTAGTCTGTCCCTCAGATCCACTCATTAGTTTTAAAACTCTCCTTGATCTAAATCAGACCCATTTATACTGCACCTCCAAAAGGCTATGAAAGTACAAACCCCGGGATGAATTGCCAAGGGGCCATGGCAATACCCAGGGGAACAATGCTTAATTGATTCTTAATAACGTCAAAAGGATTCCAGTTTCAGGAACCAGCGGCTGTGACAGAATCCCACTTTACTAAAGCGTTAACCTTCTAACAATGTAAAAATTGACAATGAACTTTTATTTCCCTTTGTTCAACCAACCCATAAAGTCCCTAAATTCTAGAACTACAATTTTAGCCCTCTAAGTAAGGGGAATTGACAGAGTGCATGACTCTTGCAGGCTGTGTGTTGCTATTTTTGTAAAATGGTTGGCCAACTTTCCAACCCAAGTAACTCAGTATGTTAGAGCTGAAGAAATGAACGCTGCGCCAGCCCCAGAAACACAACAGCCTAGCCACACTAATGAGGGCTCTTTTCATGTGGAGTCCAGTACCATAGCCGAGATTGTTTCTCAGGCTAAACCTTTGTTTCACTGAGGAAGCAATGCTTCTTGGAGCCAAGGATGGCTGCTCCTGAATCTTCAGTCCCCAAAGTTACTAGGGAGTGTACATTCATTAGGTGTAAAGGTAGAATGCCGAAGCTTTCTGGCAGCTTTTCACATAGAATAAGATAAGACGTTAAAAATGCATGAAGGCTATGATATATTCCCAATGTTTAGGGTTTCTTTCTTCTTGGGGTGATGTGTTGCAATTTTCTATCCACACTTCTAAGTAGTGACATATCATTTTAGGGTGGATAATGGGGTCAGTGAACGATTTCTGCCTACAAAACAGAATTCTCATTATGTTTTGGTTTTTCTTTGTTCATCTTGTCTTGATTCATATCCGTGGCCTTTAGAAGAGCTGTATCTCCTGAAATGTCACTTCTGGTGTGCAGGGTAGTTAGCATGGTAACCATAGAATTTATGCCTGGAATGATGTCCAAGGATGATCCAGTGCAACCACCTAACTAAGCAGGAAGTTGAGATTCACCTCAAACCATTCAGTGGTTAATCCAAGATCATATACCATGTGAATGCAAAGTTGTGGTAAACCTGGTAGTAATCCCTATCTTTTGATTTCTCACCATATTCATTTGACAAAGCAGTTTCTATGCTCTACTAGAAAAACTAGGCATATCTCTATTTCTGTTTTTTCTTGGTTGGTCGGTTTTGCCGTCAGTTTTAACTCACTTCTTTAATAAACATTTATTGTTAGGCTCTTGGCTGGGCACTGAAAGTTAAAATATGAAAAACACATGAACTCTGCACTGAAGTAGTACAGTTTCCTGGGAAAGAAAGAACAAAAATAGGTATATTCAATCTCAAATGGGAAGTGCTAAGATAGAGATGTGTGCTGGGTGTATTAGAAATATAGAAAGTTACTTAAGTTTTCTTCCAAGGAGAAAAGAAGCTCGTGTTTAAAGGAAAGGATGTATGAAACAGAATGATGTGTGCAGAAAAATGTATGGGTTTTTTACCACCGGGGCCTCTAGTGGGAAGCAAGGGTATGGCAGGAGATGAAGTCTGGAGCTAAATCCCATGCTATATGGAGCGTTAGATATACGATGGAAGGCCATTGACAAGTTCTCCACATGAGAGTGACATGGTGCGATTTGTATTTTAGATTGATTATTGTGTGATAATTCAGAGGATAGATTAATAGGACAAAACTTGAGGCAAAGAAACAAGTCGGGAAGCTGTTGTAGTAGGGCAGCAAGTGTCTAAAGAGGAGGAACACTTGGAGAAGATTTATATGTGAAGAATGAGGCGAGAATAATCCACCAGTTCTCCCAGGCCTCTGATGTAGAGGCCGCTTTGTGGTGTTTCTAACTGATCTTTTCTCTTACCTACTTTGACTTCTGCTTTCCTTTGAAGATGTAAGAACTTTGGTTTTGATCTAGTACTTTGGAGGCAGTATAGAATAGAAGTTAAAATAAGTGACTTTGAAGTGAAACAAACCTGAATTGAGGTCCCGGCTCTACCATTTTACTTACTAACGGTGATATTACTTTACTTGCTGGCTGAGTTACTTCAGGCAAGATATTAACCTCTTTCAGACTCAATTTCTGAAATTGTAAATTGGTGTTTTTTGTAAGATGGTGATCCAATCAGTGAGCTGATTTTAGAAGGTGGTTAGCATGGTGCCTGGAACGTGATAAGTGGTCAGAAAGTGGTGTCTGTATTATTGTTGCTCAATAAGATGTGAGGTAAAGCATAAAATTCTTTAGAATTTTCTTCAAATAAAATTGAAGATTTCAGCTTAAGCATCTCTCCTCTTGGGATCATGAGCGATGATTCTCTCATCTCGCTTAGCAAATGACATCGTGTTGGCATACAACAGGTAATTAAGAAAATTTGTTCAATATATGCAAAAATGAATGAATATCTCTATCCATCCTCCTGCAGATAAAGAGGACTCCAACTTTCTGTTACAGTCATGTATTTAAACCGAAAGGAAATTCCACCTGCAACATTGCATGCTCCACTAAATGTTAAATGACAAGGCAGAGTTTCCAGTAATGAGATTGGGGAATGCGATCCCTCCGCAGGCACTGAAGCCAGGTTCGTTGCAACTCAGCACTACAGCACGGGGACTCGAGATGCTTAATTTAGTGCTATCATTATTGTTTTTATATGAAAAGAGACTTAGAATTGGAAATAGCCACTCAACAGCTTTTGTGGAGTGCCCTTGATCCAGGAATGGGTAAGTGATTTCTTTGGGCCCTCACTGACATGTAGGTCTTCACATACCAACTTTCCATGGTACAGGTACCTGGCAACTGATTATAGCTGTCAGACTGGTAAAGATGAGGATTATTTCCCAATTCTAAGTATAAAGATGAAGCTGAGTCACTATAAAAGTTTGCTTTCCATTTAGAAAAGAAATTTTGGAACTAAAAGTAGAGAGCTTCTCGGGATTCAATTTCTGCCTTAGTTCTATCCTTCACACTATTTCTAAGAAGTGTTTTCAAATGGATGGGCAAATAGGCAATATATTTTTTAAATGAATCTCTATGCATTGATTGGGCAGCCCCTCTGTGCATAACATAATAATAAGGTAGGAAGCACTATAGCCTATCAGATATCACATCACCTGTGTGATAACACTGAAACAGAGCCCGCACAACAAATCATAACAAAGCGTCAACTGAAAAAAGAAAATGATCCAGAAACTTTGCAGAATGCTCAGGGACGATTAAAGTATAAGTGACTTACAGTTGTAAGATGTCTGATTCTTTAGTAGATAGACTGGCCATCAAGGTCTTCACTTAAGGTCTTGAATGACCATCTGAAAATATGAGAATGCCATATGGCAGCAAAGTTTACTGCCATGGCCAGAGAGAATCTATATCACTGACTCTGACAGCTTCAAGTTATGGCATCTTTCCAAACTTGGCAGTGCTTTCAGAATTCCCATTCAACTGAAAAATGAAATGATCTGGATGATCTCTCGACCCAAGACCAAATGTCAAGAGGTAAACAGTAATGTCTAAGAAAGGTGCTGTGCCTAACATTCCCCTTCATGCTGTTCACACACCAACACATATATGTGCCATGTGGTGTTCCTTGTGCTGTGGTTCCATATTATTTTATTAATTCTCTTTTACTGAAATATTTAATGATGTGTGTGTGTCTGTATATCTATCTATCTATCTATCTATCCATCTATCTATCTACCTGTGATATTTAGCAATTTCCTTGATCATTAGAACACTGGAAGAGTGCTGGCACATAAAAGAAAATATATAAAGAGTATTGTATATTTAATGGAGAGGATTTATCTATACAGTTGAATGTTTGAGATATCATTGGTCAGAATAAAAGAAGTAGATGTCTGGTGGGAAAAGTAACATATTCTATGATCAATAAAACTAGTCAAAACCTTCCATTTTAAGATTATGGACTGAGTCCATGCTTCTAGTCTTCCACTCTTGCTCTAGATTCCTAGAAATAATTGATATGATACTTTATGAACCATAACAGGAAAAGTATCTCGTAATTGACCAGAAAGTAATAGAAAAATCCCTACTAGATACATGTCTATCTATATAGATTGAAGACGAGATCAGATTGGAACTTTTGACGAATGTAATAAAATATGAAAATCAGCCTCTGTCTGTTTCAACTAGGGATGCAAAAGAAGAAAATAAAATGATTGTCAAGAACTTACATCTGAAAGGGTGATGTTAGACCTTGCATGAAGGACATATTAAAAAATTATGAGATGTGGTCTGTCATCTGTTGCTCATCATCATCCTACAGTGAGAATTGCAGTGAAGAAGCCTCTAGAGTGGAATCCCTTGGAGATACTGCCAGCTCCCTTCCGAGAGAAATAGGAGTTTTAGAGGGAAGAACACAGTGCACACCAGAGGCTGTCTCCAAAGCACTCAGAAAGATTGGATTTATGTTCTCTAGAATTTGGAGTCTGTGGACTGCTGTTTGACTTCTACAATAGAACTTTCATGACAGTTGATTGACTAGAGCTGGCAGAGAAAAGAGAAAGATGGCTGTTGAGAGAAAGCTTTTTTCTACAGATGACATGTTTTCCTGAGGACCAGATGTAAGCCCCTGTGAGAGAGCCAGTCTGGAACTATCCTCCAAGGGAAACTGCCTAAAAAGGACACTTGAAAAGTGTGAACCATCCCAAACTAAGGGATATGTTGCCAAAAGCCCAGGGGAGGAGAAAAATTCTAAGCGGCCAGCTGGAGGAGATTTATGTCCCATAACTTAGGAACTGAGGTCAAGGTCTCTAAAGAACTGCCAATTCCACCTGGGAAAGGAAGGGTCATTTTGAGGATTGTATAACACTCAGAAGGCTCAACTGCTCGATCACAATGCAATCATCATATAAGACCCTATATGCTAGTCCCTTACCTCTTCCTCCTCCAGAATCTGTATTTTAAGGTGCCAGAACAATCTAGGCTAGACTATCACAGAAAATTTAATTGGATTAGAGTTTGGATAATAGTCATGTCATGTCATAATTTTGGTTTAGATTTTTTAATACCTGGAAAAAAAGAATTGTTTATTATATAAGAATAACAACCCCCCAAAAATGTTGAATCTTCTTGAAATTTTATCTGTGAGGCAAGGTTGAGTTAGTCCACTGAGCAGATCTGAAGGGGAAGTCAGTGAGAGAATTCACAAAGTTGGTTTCTGATTGTACCCTTCAACATCCAACTCATTCCATTGACTGATTGTATATTCACAGGAAAATAATGTCTCAAAAAGAGGGTCCTTGCCTAAAGGTGGAGGATTCTAGGCACAATAGGGAATTTAGTGGCAATTAACATGAATATGAGATGCAGTTCTGTAGCAGCAGAAACTTTGTGGACAGAGTCTTGTGTGCGTGTGTGTGCATACACACACATATGAGCACACAGGCACGTCGTGGGCCAGGTGATTCCGATGAGGCAGTGGATGTGAGAGAAGGGACAAAGGCCTGTCTAGGATGTCTAAATACTATCTGGGAAGAACCCACACCCAGAGGACTAGCCACCCAGGCATTCCCCTGAGAACATGCCTCCCTCCTCCATTCTCCATTCTCACTGTAAACAAGCCAGAATATAATCCTTAAGACAACATTATATCCCGACCTCCAAGCAGTCTTCCACAAGCAGATTCAGGAGATAGTCTAAGATAAACACACTACTGATGATCACAGAAAATTTGAGGAAAGGCAACACCATAAAAAATGTGCACCATTAGACAAATGGTGCAAGCGCTACCAGAGAAAACAAAGTCAATAGAACGGTTATAACAGGTTCGAAGATGAACATATTATTCTGAGAGAGATATGCATTCATTCAGAAAAATCAAAAGTATAATAAAAATTAAATGTTATTTATATTTAATATGAAAGAAACAGTAGATGAAATAAATAGCAGACTGGTTATAGCTGAAGAGAAAATTGCTAAGCAGGAAATTGGGTAGAGAATTTCTAGAACAATAGAGCACATAGAGTTAAAGGAACTAAATCGATGAAAATGTATGAGACATAAAGGATTGATCCAGAAGTTGGAATATATTTCTATTAGAGTCAGTATTAGGCCAGAGACAAATATTCCACAAATCTCAATGGTTTAGAACACTGAGGTTTTATTTCAGTCTCACAAACATGCTGCACATCCAGATTATTCTTCAGAGAAATGCTCCATCATGTGCCAATTTAGTAATTCAGAAAATGGAAGTACACCATTATAATGGCACCAGACCCTACCCAATCAATGCTTCTGCTGTACAATTCATTGCCCAAAGCAAGGTACAGGGCCAAGTCTAGTTTCAAGGAGTGAGGGAATGCAGTTCTTTCTGTATCTGGAAGGAGAAGAATCATCGGTGTTCAGATGGGCAAGAAAGGATGGAGGAGGTAACATTCAAATAAATAATAAAGGAGAATTTCTGAGACAGACATTTGTCTTCATGTGGAAAGGATTCACTAAAGGGCACACAGTATGCCTATCATTGTTCTGAATACTAGGTGTCAGTAGAGTTTTAACAGCCTTGACCTCCTGGCATTCATGTTCTTAAAAAGAAAACAAGTAAAATTGGCAAGCAGTTGACAAGTTTGACCAAGAAAAGAAAAACAAATGAAAAAAGAGCATAAATAGCAAAGAATTTTTAAATGAAATATAACTTCAGAAAAAATAATTTAAAAACTAATAGAGAATACTACACAGAATTGTTTACCAATGATATGGAAATTATTATTACTAGAAATTATTGCTGGAAATGTATATTTCCAACAGCCTCTTAAGGAAAAGTACAAAATCTGAATATACTGGAGTCAAAGAGGAAAATGAAATTCAGACATAGGTTAGAGATCTACATGACCTTTCTCCACAATTTATCAAACAAGAGAACTTTCCTTGTTTTTCTCTATTCTTAAACTTTTTACATATCATAAAAATTATTTGTTTATGGAAATTTTAAGAATTAACTCCATAACCACATGGATGAGAAGTTCTTTTGTTCGATACACAGTCTGTTCAGATTTTTAAATATATTTTTGAAGCCATATTATATTTTTTTATTTTCCAGATAATTTTTTACTTAATTGAACTGGTATATCAAGTTGTATATATAGTCTATTAAATGAATAAGATTTGTATCTCATAGAATGTTTTGTCTCTATCTCTGGCTTATGTTTATTCTTTGTTTCTTGATTAGCTTTACTAAAGGCTAAATTGGCTCTATTTTACTTACTACAGTTTAACCTCTAACAGTCTCTTACTTCTGTCGATTTGTCAACAGTACTTTTTTGACTATTACTTCTTTCTGCTTTCAGTGCAATTATTCCTTTTCTTTTGTGTTATTAGTTTTATTTTGTGGCTCTTTACTCAACTTCTTGAATGAAATACTTAGCTCAATTATTTTCAATCTGTTTTAAAAACAATTCGATTATTTAAAGCTTTGTGTTTCCAAAGTGAAGCTTTAATCCTATTTTATATACTATGGCCTGCAGTATTCTTTTTCTTTCCTAATACTTTATTTTTGCTTTCATATTTCACCCAGGAGTGATGTTGATGAGGATTTTTTTTTTAATTTTCAGGTGATCCGCTTATCACCTCTTAAAAATACTGATCGCTCACTTTCTTCCATTGTGATCAAATAGTAATGTAAATTATCAGAGTTTGATTTTCAACTGAAATGAAGTCATTCTTATGGCCTAGAATATGAGCAATTTTGTAAAAGACACGTAGACAGTTAAACAACTATTGGCAGACTATAGAATACTAAGTTTGATATATCGTAGATGTTAATTCAACCCAATTCTCTATCTTACTTTTTTGTCTAGTTGAACTGTAACAACTTAAAAAAGTATTAATTTCTGACATGGGTTGTTTACATAAAAATCTGTTTTTCTAATTGATTCTACACTTTATACAAAACATAGAGTCATTACTATTATATGTTCATTAGTACCTACAACTTTTTAATCTGAGGTTATCCATTTAGTTTCATTTAATAAATTTTGCTTCAAGTTTTAACATTTTAGACAACATTCTTGATACTCCTGCTGTTCTAGTTGTTCTTTTTATTTTTCTCAACAAGAAAAATCCCAAAATTTCTCTCAAACAAAAGAGGACATTGTATTAGTCAAGGTTTTCCAGAGAAACAGATCCAACAGATAGAGAGAATAGAATATCTATATTAATATCTATACCTACATATATACCTATATTTATCTGTCTATGTATCTACTTTCATGTGTCGCTTAACAACAGGGATATGTTCTGAGAAATGCATCATTAGGCGATTTTGTTGTTATGCAAACATTGAGTATACCTACACAAACCTAGATGGGAGAACCTGCTACACACTTAGGCTCTATGGTACTAATCTTCTGAGACCACTGTTGTATATGCGGTTCATTGTTGACTGAAATGTCATTATGGGGCTCATGACTGTACTAGAATTCACTATCATTGCTCAATTTTATTTTATCCACAGTATTAGAAACTATGAACTAATGCCTGCCCAGACATTTTTAAGATAAATGGAAAAAAAGTTTTGTCAGAAATTTTTTGCATTCAAATGACAAAAATATATTTTCACAATAAATTTAGTGGTAAAGTAGTAAATACCTCTTATTTTATTTTCCACTACATTTATATAACAATATTCAATGTCTATATTCTTGTTCTTTGTCTTTATGTAAGTTTGGTTTCTGATGGTTGTCTGAGGAGAAGTTGGTTAGAAAATAGACATACATACACATATATATGTATGTGTGTGTTTGTAAAATATATATGCATGACTGTATATATATATAGAGAGAGACATTTTTATAAAGAATCAGCTCACACAATTATGGACGTTGAGAAGTCCCGTGATCTGCCCTCTGCAAGCTGGAGACCCAGGAAAGCCAGCAGTGTAGTTCGAAGGCCTGGGAGCCGATAATTCCAACCTGTTTCTGAAGGATTGAGAACCAGTAGTGCAGAGGGCAGCTCACTCTGGCGGAGAGAGTATATAACTTTCCTCTACTTTTTGGTTCTATTCGAGACTCCAAAGATTAGACGAGGCCCACTTTCAGAGGGCAATCTGCTTTACTCAGTCTACCAATTCAAATTCTAGTTTCATCCTCTCATTCTGAAACACCTTCAGTCACACCCAGAAATAACGTTTAACCAGCTATCTGGGCATCCCTTGGCCCAGAGAAGTTGACACATAAAATCAGTCCTCACAGACATATTGTGAAGATACTGTGCACTGAAATCCAAGCAGGGAACCCTTTAGAAGAGGTTCACAGCTTTTTCTGTAAAAAAACAAAACAAAAATGTTTCTGTTCAATATTTAATGTTTTGCAGACGAGAGTCAAAATTGAGGATATTTATGTAGTTACATAACAGTAGAACAAATTTCCACAAAATTCAAAATTTAATAATAATTGACTAAACATTTTTTTGTGATACAAGTTGACTAATGAGAAGAACAGAATTCTTTGCTGAGGGGATAGCATTTCGTCTAATTGGGATTTGGAGTTAGTGTTCCCCATCATCAAAATCAATTGCAAATTGCCAATGTTCATCTGTTAATAAAGATCTGTTATGAAATTTTGCATATTTCATCTTTGAATGTATTTGTGTCCTCTCACACACTGTGGCTCGGTCGCTGTGAGGTATAACTGCATCACACTGATTTGCAGAGCACCAAGCAGCCGTGCAAAGGGATGTGAACACCGCATACGGTCTCCTTTGCAAATATCCAGCTCCACCATTGTAGGATAAAAACAACCATAGACAATCCATAAACCAGTGTGTGTGCCTGTTCTCACAACTTTATTTATGGACACTGAAATTTGAATTTCTTATAATTCTTATTTTCACTTAATATTATTGTTATTTTGATTATTTTTTAATCATTTAAAACTAAAAAAGTTCTTGGTTTGTGAGTAGAACCAAATAGGAGGATGGCTGTATTTGGCCCATGGACTGTAGTTAGTTTGCTGACCCCTGCTTTAGAAATAGAGGAATTTCTAATGAATGCCTAATTTTTCAATCTCCTGTGGGCCATTTGTTATTTTTCTCGTGGTATCTCTGCTTCTCTCTGATTTTCATTTTCTAATACTGTGTACTTATCAGACCCTTCATCCCCTCCTCAAAATATCTCTCTAGTTTGAATCACTTCCTGCTTTATTTGTTGATTTCTGCTCCTTCACGTTATATATGCAGCACGCCTTTAATTATGACCAGGCCCTTACTCTTCACAGAATCTAGGGAGCTTCATTTGCCACCCTGCACTGCCCCATTAACCTAGTATTTCCTTATTCAAATTTCCATGAAAGCGAGGATTTGATTGATCTCATTCATGATTTCATCATACTCATGTCACACATCAGTCACAGATTGGAGTAAGAATTGATTGTCCTTGAATCCAGAGTACAGTTTTGGTTTAACCAGCCCTGGGGAAGTGGGGTTAGGTGTCATGCAGCCAGAAATATGGCCTCTCTCTGACATGGGCTGTGGGTGGGCATGTCTGCTTAGAACCAATCACAGCAAGACAGGCATTGTGCAGTTTGGTTTGTCCCATGAGCCTTTTTTGTTTGCTTATACCTGCACGTTAAATCTCAGTATGTCCTTTCATTTTAAATTATCTGAATCACTTTGATTTTGGATGTGTTTTTTTCAAATATGAGGTAGTTTAACTCAACCTTAGTATCTTTGTCTTTTAATGGATTTCCTGAATTAGTTTTATGTCTATCATTCACTCTTCTAGATGAATTTTTTAATCATCTTGCTAATTCTCATAAAATATATTGGATTTTAATTGTAATTTTATTTAATCTTTTTGGATTAATTTAGAGAGAAGTAAAATTTTAACCAAATTTTATCTTCTCGTCCAGAAACTTAGTAGGAGTTTTCATTGATTAAAGCCTCTTTTTATATATTTCACCAAAGTGTTGCATTGTATTTTTCTTCATTTTGGGTATAATTCTGCAGTTATTTTTATAGTTACTGCTATTTTAAACATGATGTTTTCACTACATTTTTCTGAATTACTAATCATATACATGAATTACTGTGTGTGTGTGTGTGTGTGTGTGTGTGTACCAGTTTCAAAAGATAATACAAGTAGGAAAATAAACACATAAATATTTGTATTTACTAATATCACTTTAAAATTAGGAATGGTGAGTTTTAAAGCATTTAATTTATGTGTTATGAGTTCAAGAAAATATATTAGCTTTTTAAAATCTATTATACTTTTTTGGGGAAAATAGTAAGAATGAGATATAATTCTATGTACACACACACACACACACACACACACACATACACACAAGAGGACATAAAATTACCTGGAGAATGGCATGGGTAGGGTCCCCATACCTGGAAGGATTCTCCAATAATCTCTGAAAATTTTGCCATTAAGGAAGCTGGAAGTTTTTTGTGCCTATTGGTATGTTTCCATTAACAAAGCACTGTTATATTATGACACAGTGTAGCACAGATTGATCATCTCTGACCCTGGGTTTCTGTGGAGTGGGCTGACTGAGCACTTTGCATAAGGGTCTCCTTGGTTCTGCCTGCCTAGTGCTGGTAGGCAGGCTTTTTCCTTGTCCTTTTGTTTTAACTCCAATTCCTCAACCTTGTAGCTGGGAAAAATTCCTTCTGGATTTTGCCAATACTTTCAATCAGGAGGATCATGCCTTTGAAAATCCAATGTACTACAATATCACCACTCTATAAAGATGTTTTTAATACAAATTTTTAGTTTTCGTGAATCATTCATATGTATTTTAAAAGAAAAATGGGAGAAGGCACAACAGGAGTTAGTGGCCAAAGGCTATTTTAATGTCGGATATTTTAAACGTTATTTCAGCCTGAAATATTCACTAGTTCTATTGTCTTTCTTAAATATTTATAACACCAGAATATTTCAAGTGCTAATAAACACATTACCTAACTTTGTTTTATTGTTTAGATGAAGTGATTTTTCCTAGGTGAATATGCAGAATTTTGTACATTTTTATTGATAAACTTGAAGCTTGTTTGTTATATTAAAAAAAGTTAAACTTGACTCTATTTTTACAATTTGTTTATACCAGTTTCAAAAGATAATACAAGTAGGAAAATAAACACATAAATATTTGTATTTACTAATATCACTTTAAAATTAGGAATGGTGAGTTTTAAAGCATTTAATTTATGTGTTATGAGTTCAAGAAAATATATTAGCTTTTTAAAATCTATTATACTTTTTGGGGAAAATAGTAAGAATGAGATATAATTCTATGTTATTAACAGGAGGAAAATTTTAAATAAGCAAGTTTATATATTGAAAACCTAATTTTGAAACTGAAATTCTTGAAATATTTCCAGACTTATTAAGCTAAAATATTATTCTATAGCTATTTTCATTTTGGTTTAACTGAAAGTTTGTCTTCTTAGAGTTCTTTTCCCTTATAACCAGGCAATATTTTCAGCCTCTTTAAGTCTTGGGGGAAAATTCCAGATCTTTTCTGACTCACTTAATGTAAGGCGTATTCCCCAATTGAAAATCATTTTTTTATAGCCACAATCCTCTGTTGCAATCAGTAACATAAGTTTAAACTGATATTTCTGTCACATCACTGAAGAACAGAATTGGCTTTAAATATTGACATATACTGTATAAAAGAAAAAGAAAGGGAAGCAGATGGAATCCCAGGAGTAAGAAATAAAGTATGCTATAGCCACACAGTAAATAATTTCAGTCACAATAACAATTTAGTTTGTTCCTTTGCATTTATTGGTCACACATTCACTTGTGAACAGAGTAAAAGACCAGTCTTTTCTGCAGTACGACATTTACTCACAGTGTAGTGTAAGATGGGGTTAATCCTGTAGCAAGGTGCTAATTTCACCATTAACGGAAGGTACGCAAATACTTTAACCACCATGGCTAAAATATAAATAAATATTAGTGTCTGAAGCATGGTGGATGGAACATACTGGTCAAACAAACAAAAAAATTGACACATCAATTTTTAATTTTTACAGATTATTTTCATCAACCTCGATGCCACAGTAGCCAGCCTATTCAGTAAGCTAAACCGAAAATCAACTAGGGGTCAAGTGTGTCATTAGAACGTGTGTAGACAGTAGATAGATTATTTAAATTACTCTGTGAGATGTTTTGTAAATGTGTGAGACAATTTTTAAATTTAGTCAATATTTACACTGGTCTTCAATATACATTTTGTTGTTAAATTAGCAGAAATAACAAAGTCATTGAGGAAGCAGAGAGGGCATTATGCTAAGTGAAATAAACAAAGAAAGACAAATACTGCTATGATCTCATTTATATGTGGAATCCAAAAAAAACAAACTCATAAAAAGAGATCAAATTAGTTGTTGCCATAGGTGAGGTGGGGATGGTCAAAAGGTACAAATTTCTACTTGTAAGATGAAAACGCTCTGGGAACGTATTGTACAGCATGGTGACTTTAGTTAACCATGTTTCATATATTTGAAAGTTCCTAAGGAACTAGATCTTAAAAGTTCTCATCACAAGGGAAAAAAATTGTACCTCCGTGAAGTGATAACTGTTGGCTAAACTTATTGTAGTAATCATTTCACAATATATGCATACATCAAATCATTATGTTGTACACTTTAAACTTATACAGGGTTATATGTCAATCACATCTCAATAAAACTGGGAGAAAAAAGGTAGAGCAAATACAAAAGTCATCACACCATATCCCCCCAAATCAGCAAGAGGATTAAAGAAGAGGTAAAATATCCAATTCCTCCATTCTCTTTTTGTGTGTCTTTTCTTCTTTAAATTATATACAAGAAATGTAAGAAAACGTAAGATATCCACTTATCAGAGTTGTGTGTGAAACAGAAAAAGATGACCCTTCTCCCATGAATGGATGTTAAATGTGCCTGAGACCAACGCAGATTCTTATGCCCCCCAAAATCTTCTCATGATCAATTTTCTTTCAACAATACTTATATCTATTTTATTAGAATTTTACGTTGTTAGGGATAATAATGATTTTACATTTGTACAAGCTGGGGAGTAGATTCATGCATTTTAATTGAGAGGACAAATAAAATCCATATTTTTAGTAAACTCATTTCAGAGTAGACATTGACAATTGAAATAAAACAAACTAATTTAAGCAAACTGTTTACTTAAATTAACGAGAGAAACGTAATTATATTTAAACAATAATAGAATTAATATGAAAGTGGTACTAAACAAGAATCCTTACAATGCTATAGGTAGTTTTGACTACTGTAATCACTGAAATAAAATGTGTCCATGGGTCTTTGCAGCACTTCTAGAATAGACTTCCACCAATCCAGGTTTACTCTCATTCTTACTGGCCCAAACATTTGAGATCTTTCTACATGTAAAGGATAGATTTAAAATGTTGGGTGAAGAGGAAAACACGCTATGGAAAACCTCTACTTCCACTTTTAATTTAATATATAAAGTGGTAGAAGTACAAAGGAGCAACAGTTCATAGATTTATATGTGATTCAGTAGGGATGGAGAACATAAGGTGAAAAGAAGGAAAACTTGAATATATGGAAATGTAAGACTTGAACTGTTTCGAGGAGAATGTAGACTACGATGGCACATATTGAGATGAAAAACAGTATCTGTGTATGCACCCATCTTTCATCAACTCCCACTTCATTGCTTCCTGCTTCATGATCCTCTGCTGGGTGCCTTCACCCCACTATCATCTCTCTTGCAGGGGTTCATCCACGCTCCTGTGGTTCTCCCAGGAGCACCCTGACAGCTTGGAGTTGTCATGTGGCAGGGAACTGGAGTCTGAACTGTTCCATATGCAGCCAGCTGAAGAAGGTGACTGTTCATCTCCTTGCTCATGGAAACGGAAAGCCAACAGTTAAATACTGTCTGGTTTGTCTAAGTCTGTGACCACTTTTGGCAAAGAAACAGCCTGACTAAGCAAAAAACAGACTGATTGGTTCAACACTAATTGTCATAACTATTTGTATATTATAATAAAATAAACTAAAAAATCAATGCCCATTGCTAAAGCCTCTTGCATAATAAATATTAACCCGACTTGACAGTGCTTTAAAAACACATTCACTTGTTTTATGTTTCCTAGTTATTAACCTACGTAAAGATGTTGCTAAAGTCCACCCCTGGGCAGTAAACCATACTTTACCTGAGAAACAGGCATTTAATCCTTGTACTCTCACCTCTGGCCAGATTTGTTATCTGTTTACCACCTGACAGTCTGTGCCTCATGTAAGAAATTCAGGAACAGATAAAACACAGCCCCTTTCTTTGAAGAGTTTACAGTTCACCAGGGAAGAAAGAGACATGGAAGGTACTTTTGAATCCCCTGTAATATGAAACCTACCCCGACAGAAGGATACTTTAGGCACTAACAGAGGACAGATGTGACGTCTGGGGAGGTATGTGTGCCTGAGGGGGCAAGGGCTTTCATGAAGAGGTGATGTTTGACTTGAATCTTAAAAGATGATTAAGAATTAATAGATGAATGGGAGGAGAATGACAGGACAAGGAGACGGTAGAACTATACAAAAAAAAAAAATGCAGTAGTGTGGGCTGTTAGGCACACAATTCCTTCCCACAAGAGCATAAAAACAATGGAAGGTTCAGGATGAAGTTGGAGAGGGAGGCAGAGGTCCTAGATCGTCCTCTCATTGCTAACAAGGATTTGGGGGTTTAACCAATATGAACAGATTACTTATCATTTTAGATAGACTCCTTATAATTTAAAAGGAGGATGTATTTCTAGTGAGACAAGACTCCTCACTGTCCTATAATAAAAGTTCGTATTAAAGATACTACAGAGGATAAAAGAAGACACATTCTTAGGTCTCAAGCAGTTCACATTTGAAAAAAATAATGGTTTTATGTATGTGTACATGCAAACACACAATCTAGTAACAAGAAAAAAAGCAGTAATCTATCTATTACATTCTATTAAACTTGTCTGAAATGATTAAAGAAAGCTTTATAGAGGAGGTCAGATATAAAAGATTGCTAGGACTGTCACTGAGGAGAAGAGGAGCAAGAATATTTCAAAGGGCAAGATGAAATATAAAAAGTATGGAGTTGGAAACAGAAAATAGATTGCTGTGTCTGGAATGATGAGAAAGTCAGTATAGCTGGAAAGGTAGGCAGCAGATGGTTGCAAACCATGCTTGGTTGTGATTGCCAATGGGACTCAAGTTTCTCACCAACAGGAACTGGAATGTTAGCCTCTCTGTGAGAAAGACACAGCTGTCTTCAATGTTTCATGCAAACCTTATTGGTGATATTTTTAGCAATGATCGTTATAGTCAAAATTAAATTCAAAGAGAGAGAGAAAAAGATAAGGATAAAGGTTAAAAGATAGCAAACCATTTTTACTTTAGAGTGGGTGTGACATACAAAATAGGTATTACAGGAGGTAACTGACATTTGTAAACTCTAAGAGAGTTCAGAATGTATGGGAAATTATGGGAAATAGGCATAGGCAAATGTTTGACAAAGATGTTTCTTCAAATTCTCTTTGCCTCCAAACTGATTTCTCCACTGTGAAAACATTGTTTACAGGCAAAGCCAGAGTCATAACAAAGGTCAATTGCTCGTCTTGCAGTTATTCAAATTTTATGTTTTTTCTCACTCAGAATATGAGTCAGTATCAATACCACTGGCTAAGTGGAGGAAGAGAAATGTGCCTGATGCTTTGATTGAAGGGTTTTGAGTTTGGTTTCCCTGGAGGAATTCTCTTCCTATAAGTCTTTGTTTTCCTGGCGTTTTACTCATTATACCATAATGCTCATCAGAGAATTCATATCAAAACTAAATACTGGCATTTGACTATTAACGTTTTATATTTAAGGGATGCTGTTTGGCTGTTTATAACATACAAATGCAGTTTATTTCTTGGGAAAGGGTCATAGAGAATAAACCAGTAATTTTCTTTCACTGACATCAGTGGAAACCGCTTCCTGCTAGATCAATGCATAAAAATTCTCTTTTAATGCCTTTGCAATACCTTAGCATTGACATCTGTATGTTTACAAACGAGTGTTGAAAACCTCCAGCATTTTATAAATGAAAGGAAAACATGATTTAATTATAAGTAGTGTATACAATATTACGATTATTATTGCCAGTGATAGCAATACCAAGAGATGACCCAAAGACAAATGAATACATATTTTTCCAATTTATACGTTGATAAAGTCACTTACATGAATTAAAACCTGGTATTCTCTGCAGCGCAGTATGTTATTCTCTATACATGCAAATAGTTATGAAAGAATAAGTCAATTGTAGGAATTTATTATGTATAGTATTTTACCTTGCATCTCTCATGCAATGAAGCATTAAAAGGCAACTTGTGGAGAAAAGAATATTTTAAATTATTGAGTTATAAATAGTTTGCAAACCACTTCTTTTGATGAACTTATTTCCTGATCAGAGCAATGTTGTGTAAATTTGGATCATTTTATATTTTTTCCATTTGTACTTCTTTCAAGTTCAAGTCTGGATATCTTGAGTTTCTTGCTTGTCCCCCATTAAATTGCCTGAACCCTCTCTCAAAGCATGAACCATGCTTATGTTACACAACACCCAAGGGGAAATTTGTTTCCTGCAGGGACTCAGTTAAAAAGATGCCTTTTGCACATAAAGATCTTTAATATTTCTGAAATCACATTTTCCCTGAATGTTAAAATCTGCTTTCCATTACATTGCAATGGTAAATGTTTTTGCTTGGGCATCTGTGATCCAAAGGTTGCCTCAGCAGGGTCACTTAACAGTCTTTTAAAGTACATCTGAGGAGCAACATTCAAGAGGCACCGTTCACCAACTCGGCTCTGCAGAGGCAGTAGCTGGGCTGTGTTGCTCAGGGTGGAATCAGATCAACTTACCAGCACAAGGAGCTGGGCCACTTAGCTAATTGTTGGTAATCAAGTCCACATTTCCAAAGACAACAAAGTTAAGAATATATATATATATATATAAAAATATATATTTATACAATATATAAATTATATAAATATATAAATACAAAAATATATATATATGTAAATCTGTGTGTGTGTGTATGTGAGGAAAATTCACCCTGAGCTAATATCTGTTGCCAATCTTCCTCTTTTGGCTTGAGGAAGACTGTCCCTGAGCTAATATCTGTGCCAATCTTCCTCTATTTTGTATATGGGATGCTGCCACAGCATGGCTTGATGAGCGGTGTGTAGGTCTGTGCCCGGGATCTGAACCCACGAACCCTGAGCCATGGAAGTGGAGTGCACGAACTTAACCACTACACCACTGGGCCGGCCCCAGAATTTATATTTTTTAGGAGGTGAAAAGTGAAGGAAAGAAAGCAAATACATGGGCTACCTAGAGTAGTCAAACTCCCAGAGGAAGAAAGTAGGACAGTGGTTACCAGGGGCTGGAATCAGGAGGAAGGAATGGGGAATTATTCTTTGGTGGGCACATGATGGAATGATGAAAAACTTTGGAGGTGGAGAGAGATGATGGTTGCACAACAATAAGAATGTATTTAAGGTCACTGAACTGTATACTTAAAAATGGTTAAGATGGTGAATTTTATGTTATGTGTATTTTGCCACAATAAAAACAAAAAAGCAAATGATGGGTAGCCATAATGGTCACACTCAATCAACTGCTAAATTTTCATCTCATCCAAATCAAAAAATGTTATTTTTTTTTGTTTTTCATAATTGTTCAGGTTGATTCCCTTCCTGAGGTGAGAAAAATAACGAATTTGCCAATGCTGTCTATCTTTTAGGCTTCTATGTTTTCTACCATTTTGACAACCATTTAGAAACCCCTCAAGTGCCAGCACAAATCTCAGTCACCATGATGCTTCAGGCCCTAGAGAAAGATGTGCGGTGTCCACCACAGTTTGCCACTTTTGAGATATCATTTCTTATTAAAGCTCAGGAAACAGCTAGGCAGCTTGGAGAACTAACCACCATGATGGCTCTCTCTCTGGTTGAACAGTTGGCACCTTAATTCCCTGTGGTGACAGTTTCCTATACTGAGAACCCCTAATGTCAGGACTTCTAAAAGCTGATTGACTGGACTATGGCATAAGAGGAGAAAATGCTACTTCACAGTCCAGATAAGCAGAATCACTTCTTCCCAAGTAACTTTAGCAGTCAGGAACACAGATTTAACCATTTAAAAATTTAGATATTATTTGAACTCATTAATATTCTGCTAAGAAGTTTTCTACTAGGCAATTGTGATTAAAGTAGACAAATCTTTGGCCTCATGAAAACTATGTTCAATGACACTTGCAAGTGGAAATTGGTTTCTTCTATTTATTGCCAGATATCAAAACCAGACATTCTTAAAGGAGGCAATAACCTCAAACAAAGAAAATCAGCCATAATACAATCACACATATGTAAATGTTGAGCATATCCATAAACCAGAAAGACAATTCACGTTTGATTGTAGCAGGAATGGATGATCTTTCTTCTGTAATCTTTTCTTTGAAAAAATGATTATCCAAAGAATAAATTCACAAGTTCTACTTTCAGTACTTCTTCATCATCAAGAGGAAAAGTGATTAAATATTTAGCACTCACAGCTCCCTATGGAGTAGTTATTATCATGCCCATTTCACGATGAGGAAAAAAGCACTAAGAAGGATTAAGTGAATTGCCTAAGGATACACAACTAGAGAGTGGCACAAGCAGGATTCAAACTTCTGTCTAACTTAAAACATATTCTTTGGCTTTCTTATGTTTCCTCCCAATAAATAATTGGAAGGATATTGGGAAGGACCTATACAAGCTACAAATAAATGTAAGGTCCCTACTTCCTCTGATTAAACTGAGATAGCAAATATATTGATATAGTGATATGATCTTCATATACGTAGAAGAGAAACTGATCATTAAGACTAGAACTTTCCAGGAAAGTCTTCAAGTGAAGCTAGGAAAGGAACAAAGAACTCCTAGCTGGAGGAAGAGCATGCGCACAGCTGAGGAGGACAGAGGAGAGCTGACCTCCCATTCCTTTGAATCCTCACAGACACACGAGGCAAGATCTTATACACAGTGGGTGATAGATAGTTGTTGAATTAATAAGTACAAGGACTAATTAGTAAAATAATTTGGCTGGAGTGAGGGTTCTCTCTAGAAAAATAATAAAAGATAAAATTGGGCAGTTTAAATAAAGGGAGTGTGTAGAATGATTTCACTGCAAGCCTACAGGTTTTGAACTTTATCCTGCAGAAAATAGGGGAGGTCACATAAGTTGGGTGATAAAGACAGAGTGGATATATTGTCTAGGAAGGATGGGAAGGGGACAGATTGGTGAGAGAGAGAAAAGAGCCCAGGTGTGAGTTACTGAGAACCTGGGCTGGGGGTGGCAGCAGGGAATGAAAAGGAATACCCTTGCTCATGAGAGAGGGGAAACCTATTTCAAGAATAAGCATGGTAGGGGCCGGCCCCATGGCCTAGTGGTTAAGTTCCACGCACTCCGCTTTGGGGACCCAGGTTAAGGCCCCGGGGGCAGACTTACACCACTGGTCAGTGGCAATGCTGTGGCAGCGACCCATGTACAAAATAGGGAAAGATTGGCACAGATGTTACCTCAGGGCGAATCTTCCTCAGGAAAAAAAAAAGAATAACTATGGTAAATATATTCCCACAAAATGGATTTATCACTATTAACAAATTTCTCTTACAATGAAGATAAACAAATATTAAAAGCAAAATGAATCTATTCAGATTTTAAGAAATGCATTTTAAAGCAGTTTTATTATTTGATTCATAGTTACCATTCCATTAATTAGCTTTTGCTATTATAATCTAATATAATATAACATAATTTAATAAAAAAAACTTTTGCATATATGCTAACTCACATGCAATCTGCTAACAAAAACTTATAGAGTCTTCCCTGAAGAGGGGCACCGCACTTCTCAATTAATTTAACAAAGCACTTGCTTTTCTCATTTTAAGGCAAAAAATATATAATAAAACCTTAGACCAAGAAGATAATCTTTTACCTCAGCATCTGAGGAAATTAGAAGTTTAAAAAAAGAAAGGAATGAAGATCTAGTGGCTTTCTCTAACTTCTTTTTACTTAAAAAATAAATAAATAAGAAAAGTTCAGAATTGTAAGACTGTTATTTGGACTGAATATAATTTCGTCTTTAAGTGGTAGTTTGTTTTTGATTCTGGCCTCCTACTATAATCCAAATCAAGTATATTGGTTACCTGCCAGTAGTCAAGTCTAACACCGCAGGACAAGTGCATCATATTGTTCTCTGGCTTCGCACGGGGCAACCAGGGTAGACTAACACCCAAAAGTCACCCAGAGTCGCCCTTCAAAATCACTTGCAGCTATTTGTTATTTAATCTCCACAGCAATGCTTTTGTGACACAGGTCAAGATCTCTTTGTAGGCAACCAGGTGGCTGAGTCAAGTGACACAAAAATCAGAGTTTTAGGGCTTCATTCAGCTGCTCAGTTTTCATCTCTGTTTATTAGACCAAAGTGGTCAGACTTAACCCAACTATGCCTTCAAAATGCATGATCATAAAAGATAGATGTCTTGGGTGCAATAAAATTTTTAAACCAAAAAAACAAATAAAAAGATATTTCCTACAACTGTGGAGTTTGAGTTTATAGAAAAGTATTTGTTAACACAATAATGATCTTAGCATTAAGAGCTTATATTTCTTAAAAGCTCGTCAGAGCTTAGAATACTCACTGATACACTGTGGCAGATGGCATATAAATGGGCATTCTTACCATCTTATTCATCTTCTGTTTTAAGTGTATTTGTTAATACATAAAGGAAGCCAAGAGAAGTGTTTTCTAAGGGAAAGGTATTAAAGCTGAGTTTATGAATATAAAAAATAAATACTAGTATAAGAATTAGCCGAAATGATGGGAAATAGATTGCTGTTAAAAAGCAAGAAAAAAATAAGGAGAAAAGGCTGTATTTTTCCACTTTTGATGCAAAAGGGAAGCTCATCTTCATCTGTTAAACCCCTGACTCACTTCTCCCCCAATACATCAATTCTGAGTTTTAATATTAAATGTCTATCAATGTAGTAGAGATGATGAAATCTGTTTGTCTATCTATCTATCTACACATATACGTTTACATTTAAATCCAAAACATACTATCATTTGATGCAGCCATTTTTCAAAATGCCAATGTTTCATTTTATATAGAAAGAGACACAAAAAATTAAGGGAATAAAAAGAAGAGTCAGAAACAATGTGACAAGATAACAGTAACACAAAGGACCCCAGGGAGCCATATAGAACTTTTATCTCTCTGTAAGAAGCCTGCAGCTTAGTTATTTAAGATAAATACCGGTTTCTGCTCCCTTTGTGCACATTCACAAAGCAATAGACTGGGAAGCAACATACCAACAATCAAGCTCTTTCTTTGCTGTTTAATAACGGTACCTTTTGCATAGACATTGAACTTTTCTGTAGTACAGGTTAGTGTTATGGAAAATCAGTGTATTGTACCATAAACTTTTAGCCTTCTTTTATCTCTAACAGAAAGGAAGTAGAGACTAAAATTAAAGGGATTTTAATTTTCTTAAGTTGAATTCAGGTATTTTTCTCATAGCTAGTGAATATATTTTTAAGAAAAAAGGCCAAGTTCCAATATCAAATGCTTTATCTAACCTTGTATGCATTGCCAAATGTGTCCAAGGAGAAATGCAAGCATGCGTGTCTGTCGTATGTGTGTGTATACACCTGTGGTATCAGCCCACACCTATACACATGCATGAGTACAAACTAAAGGGACTGTATATTGAATAATATATAAGTGAAAAATCTATACCTTCTTAAATAAATATTAAGCATCTTCATTTTATGGGATATTCTACTGGACTTATAAAATGTTTAAAATATAAATACAGAAGTCATTAAAATGCAACAGTTCTAATCTGAAGGTGGTTACAGTCACACTGGCCTGGTCTTACTGTACAAAAGATGGATTCAGTTAAGACATTTAGGCTTATAGCCTAAGTGTAGAGTCGTCCTCATTGAGAATAGTATCTTTCTAAAGTTGACTATCCATGACTTGACGTATGTTGCATTTAACGAGAGGTAAGATACAGAGATGCCTAACCCATCATCTACTGTGAGTTGCACAGGGTTTACAGAATCTCAGGTGGTGCCAGGGCCCAGCTGGCAGAGTCACAATAATTTCAGAATTAATTACTTAGGTTTAAAAGTCCAGAAATTCTATTAAGTCAGGAGAGAGACATGTGTGGGTCCTCTTGACCACAAAAGTATTCAAGGCAACATATTATAGTTTTTAAGAGAAAAGGTCTTGAGCCAGCTTGCCTCAGTTTCAATGCCGGCTCTGACATTTTCTAGCCTAGGGACTTGGACAAGTTATTTGATGTCTCTTGACCTTGATGTCCTCATTTTTGAAAAGGAGATAGCTGTAGTCTTTACCTCACAGGGTTAGAATCTCCCATGTGCTTAGAAAAACAAAATCCCTAGCACAGAGTAAGCATCTGGTGAATGTCTGATGTCTATTTTTCCATTTAGTGTCCCTTAACAACCCCTGGACAGTCCTGAGAGCACACCTCTGAAGCTCCTCTTTCTGATGCTTCCTTTCATGGACACTTTATCCACTTTCTACCTCTTTAGTCTATAGCCTTTTGTGACAAGTCGAGACTTGATAAGGTTTCCAGACATTTCTTTTTCTTCACTTGACATGAAGAATTCACTCAATAAAAATTTATTGAATAAATACTATGTGCCCGATACTATTCTAAACTCTGTGGACACATGATTGCTGCATCAGATGGAAATACATGCTATGGAGAAAAATCATGCAGAGTTAGGGAGTGTCAATTCTCCAATAAGGCAACATTTGAGCAAAGACCTCCAGGAAGAGAGAGAATAATCCAGGAGGGTGTTTAAGGCCTGAGTGTCTGAGGGAGAAATAAGAGTCACTACAAATGCCCTGCAGCAGGATCATGCTTGGTATATAGAACATCACAGAAGCCAGTATGTCTGGAGAAAAGTGAGGGAAGAAAAGTGATGACGAGGCTCCAGGGGATGAGACCATAGAGGCCTTTGTAAGAAATGTGGCTTTTACTCTCAGTGCGCATGAAGCCATTGAAAGATTGGAGTAGCGAAGGGGCATGATCAAACATAGTTTCCAAAAAAATGCCTTTGACTGATGTGTTGCAAGTAGATTGAAGGAGTGCAAGAGAAAAAGCAATTGGAAGCCTGTTGTAAGAATCCAGGCTAGAAATGGTGTTCCCTTGGACAAGAGAGGCCGTGATAAAGCTGGAGAAAGAGTTTGTATTCTGGGTATACAGCCTTTGGGAATAGAACCAACAAGGTGTGTTCACAGACTGGATGTGGATGTGAACACGAGAAGTATGGACAGCTTCGATATTTTTGGTATGAGTATCTGGGAGGATGGAGTTGACTTTTAATGAGCTGGCAAAATTGTGGGGTGGGTAGGGTTTGGGGAATCAGGGAGAATCAGGGTTCTAGCAGTGAATTTGTGTAAACATGAGATGGCTATTATATGACTTTAGATATTTATCCTTGATTTAGTATCAAGGAGGCAGTGAGGTACTGTCAAGGTGTGGTTACTCTGGGAGTGAGATCACAGGGTGGACTCATCATTATCATGATGTTTTAAATGTGCTCATTACTTTCATGCATTGACAACATAAGGTGAGTCATTTCTCTCATTGTATCCATGCGTGTTGGTATGACACTGAGTAATAAAAATACCTTCATTTCCACCCCACCCAACAAAGTGTTGGTTGAGCTGTGAGAGATCATTTCTGCAAGCATGAGGGACAGCCTCACCAATTCTGGTACCATTTTGGGCCACCTCTCCACATTTAGACATTATTTGCATTACATTATATCTCTGAACTTCAATCTCATACACAAGATCTTCTGGGTGATTATTGACTCCAAGAAGAAGGAAAAAAAATGAAACAAAATGAATGACTACTTTTTACTATCAAATTTAGGCAGAATAGTGATGCCCACAGATGAAGACAAACATTTTATACCATGTTTATTCCATCAGTCAGAATGGGTATTCCTCCCATCACTAGTTCTCACTTTTTCCTTCTAACCTACCTTTACTTTTAATGTTCTGCTGGTCTGTTCTAAGTATATTTAATTCCATGGGAATGGAATTTTATTTACTCCTGAGAATTCTGATGATTCATTAGAGCTGGAACAATTTCATATGCTACATTAATGTGTTTGTTATTACAGACTATAGGATAAAAGCATATTTTCTTTTATATTTAAAAGTTCTTTCTAAAGATATACAGAAATTCATATGCAGTCCTGCAAGTATTAGAATTGCTACACTTTATATTTCATATATTTTTCTTTTTCCATGTACCTGTTCCTTCTCTCATTTCATTCCGTCATGTATTTTTAATTAAGTGTAATCATTTCTCACCAAGATGCTTCTTTTTTGCCTCTAAGTTCTTCAAATGTTCAAAACCCACTAAATGTTTACTAATGTAGTGGGATCCATTCTTTGGAATGTCTCTAAAACAATGCATGTTCTGTGCACCAAATCAAAATATGCATACCACTGTCCCTGTATTTCCAAAGCTGTTTCTGATTACTGATCGAAATTCCCCTGTTCTTCATTAAAGGCTGAGATTCTTTTAAAATGCTTATTTACGGCTGCCTGGTCCTCAGGGGCAGACTGTGGATTTAATCGCCTACAGCACCAAATCTCTTTTAACATTTAGCCAACTGAGCATTAGGTAACTTGTTGGCTGGGGGGCGCCACGTTCCTCCTCAGTGTATGGGTAAGGTAGCCACAATCCAATGTGCTTCATTTACTTCCAAGTATTATTAACGATAATGAGCATTACATCCACACATCAAGAAAAGATACGGCATGGAGCCACCGCTTCCCAGACTTCATTAAGCTCAGTATTGTTTTATTCAGGGGCAAGTCTCTAATTTTAGAATGTTCTTTAAAGATAGATGAAAACCAAAACACTGTAATTAATAAAAAGTATTGCTTCCCTGTTTAATAGATAGCGTGTATTCAGATACAGCTGTGAGTTTAAAAAGATACTTCCTGGGGGTAAAAGGAGGTAATTAAGTGTACTATCACAGAAAGTAATTCATTAAATTACAATGAATTTTATTTTCTTCTGACATAAGTAAAACAGGCAGGTGTCCACATTAATTTTGTATCTCTTTTGTGACTGCGATCTACTACATAAGATTCTCATTTAAATTTAATTTTTATTACATGATTAATATTATGTTATTTACTGTACATGTTTTAAATGATTTTAGCTCTGCATCTACAATATAAAAGTAAGAATAAGTCTTTCCTCTTGGAAATGTCAGTTTATTTTTTTACTCTTAATCCAGAGTATGTTTTCAAGGTCTCTTCTAAAGTGATAACCTTCCTATGAGTCAGAGGAGTTGAAGAACATCTCTGGATTAGTCTGGCTTCAGTGAGGTTAAACGCAGCAACAGTGTGCCTACCAAGAGATCCGATAAGCAGTTATAATGGGTATCACTCAACACAGCACCAAACATAAATCAAAACTAACAAACGCCCTCCCCCACAAATCCTCTCAAGTTAAGTTCCTTGAATTTAATTATTATAGCAAATGGCAATATAACAAGAGTGTCTACTGTCAGGAAAAAAAAAATGTTTAAAACAGATGTGAACCTTACAAAGCATATGTAAAACACATGTGATCCACATCAAGGTCACGAGACCCGTTGAAAGAACACACGTGGAGTTCGTGAACCACATGTGGACACATGTTGCAAAATCACGTGTTTCTGTTCATTGCCAAGACTCGTATCATATTCTAAAGAAATCAGGGGCTCTTAAATAAACTTTGTACTTCTTAAGGTAAATGGATACCTTTTTGTTTAAAATCCCTCAGTGTAGGCAGACAACGGTCCTCAAATCTAATACTGGGCTTGAAAGTACTCAAATGCTTGTTTCACTCCTGTTTTCCTATCCCAGGGTGATTCAGTTGATTATTCCAAGGTAATAAAGATTTCTTCCTTGCCCACAGCTAATTCTTTGAGGATGCCACAGCTTAGAATGAAACCTAAGCAAACAGAGCCTGTGGGTGTGAATCAGGAGCAACTGTGGCTTGAATGGGCTTTTTCTATTGTAGAACACTCAAACTAGCAAAACACTTATGTCTTATCTTATGTATCTGGAAGAAAATTAAAATCTTCCATACTTATAGAAAATCATCAAAGTATAAAAATCCAAGGAGAACAATGACTTTTTATTTTATTTTATTTTATTTATTTATTTTTTGTGGGGAAGACCAGCCCTGAGCTAACATCTGTTGCCAATCGTCCCCTTTTTGCTGAGGAAGACTGGCCCTGGGCTAACATCCGTGCCCATCTTCCTCTACTTTATATGGGACGCCGTCACGGCATGGCTGACAGGCAGTGCGTCGGCGGGCGCCCGGGATCCGAACTCGCGCACCCCGGGCTGCCAAACGCGGACTAAACCGCTGCGCCACCGGGCGGCCCCAACAATGACTTTTTTATAATTTGGGGGAATAAGATTTTCATATAATTTAAAGTGAATATTAAAAAGACATATATACATGGGAAAAGGCACAAAATATGTCTTTCACTCTTATTTTCTAGAGCATAATAACAGTAACAGTGCCTTATGCCTAGGCATTAATTTAATTAGAATATGAACATATTACTTCATTTGGTCCTCCCCACAATACTTTAAGAAATGTGGTGCACCAGGAATTAGGGAAGGTGACTACACTATATTGTAGAAAGAACTTAGGATATAACAACAAATGAGAGGAGTCAAACTTTGGCTCCCTTAGCTATTAAACTTGTGGGTTCAAACAAATGGGACACTTTTTTTTTTTTGAGGAAGATTGGCCCTGTGCCAACATCTGTTGTCAATCTTCCTCTTTTTTCTTTTTTTTTTTCCCTAAAGCCCCAGCACATAGTTGTGTATCACAGTTGTAGAGTTGTAGCTCTTCTATATGGGATGCCACCTCAGCACGGCTTGATGAGTGGTAAGTAGATCCTTGCCCAGGATCTGAACTGGCGAACCCTAGGCCCGTAAGCAGAATGGGCGAACTTAACCACTCCACCACCAGGCCCACCCCAGTGGTACACTTTTTTGAGTCTCAGTTTTTGTATAAAGAAATATGCGGATTATACAATTGCTTACTTAATATGTTTGTTGTAAATTTCACAAACTATTACATGCAAAATCATACTGTAAACAGAAATATATTCTATGTATGTGTGTTAGTTATCCCCATTCACAATGTACACATGAGAAGCAGTGAGATTCAGAAAGGTAAGCCGATTGCCACACGACTAATAATTAGTAGGGCTAAAATGAGAAAATAGATAATTTTACTTAAGCTCCCCCCATTCTGTTCCAAAATGCAAAGCTGAGTAGAGTATGTTTCTCATTAACAGGACATTTGTTCTGACCCTAAATCAACAGACATGCATTGATGTCACAGATAATCATTATTATAATAACATCACATTTACATTTACAGCATTTTACATTTTCCAGTGTGAAGCACGATCCAGGGAACATTTGTCCCTTCCATTTTGTATAGCAGGTAAGCAAGGAAATTTCCTCCTTTCCATAGATTAGCAAACTAAGGTTCTGGGAACACAATAAGTAGTTTACTTAAATTCATATGTTTATTAAGAAAGAAAATTAAGAATCTAATTCAACAGATGAAATTCTAAGTCCCGTAGTTATTTTCCGCTCATCTAAAATATGTAAACAATTGATTGGTAGGCTCTCAATATTACGTGTCTGAATACACATATCCAAAATAATGTTTCTAATGGTGCTGCTGTTAAAAATGAGGGTATAATGAAAGAAAAGTGCAGCATTTGAAGGAGAAATTTTAGCACTGAATGGAACAAAAGAGTTTCCTTTGTTAACTGTTTTTTGGCACAATGCAGTAGACTATCCAATACTTCCTGGAAAGATAGAGATGTCAAGCTGCTTACTGCACTTCAAATGTATCTGTTACCTATTGTTTCTCGTTGCTTTTGAAAGTATCGTTCTATTATATCTCAAGATTTTAAAACTATTTTTCTTAGAGATACATTTTTTACCTATAATTTCTTTGTTAGTATGACTTTCCCCTTTAAACCTGGCTCACTGCCCTTCACACCTCAAGACAAAATTCCAGTATCACTTCTGTGAATCCTTTCTGGATCATTCTGGACAGAGTTGTTTCCATCTTTCCATTGCACTTGCCACATTATGTTATAATTTATCTATTTGCTTGCCTGCCTTTTACCTCTATTAGTTGGAAAATTCCTCAAGCCCGGAGTCATTATTTTTATTAGCTTTGTATCCACAGTGCTTATTAGTAAAGTTACTTAAAAGGGTAGTGAGGAAGTATAAAATGAATGAATGAATGAATGATATGTTGTTACTTTTCCTTTGGGGCATTAGTTGATTTAGAAGCTCACACACTCAGTTCAGGGGCAGTGTAGTGGCCAGCCACATATAGTACTAAACTACTTCCGCCCTAAAAGAAAATAGTTCAAATAGCCAAGACACTTGATTTTTGTTCATTTCTCTAAAGTTGTCTATTTCCAAAACATCCATTTAAATAAGCAGCTAGAGAAGTCGTCCGCATCCTCTTTTAGGTGGTTATGTGTTACACGTGATATATTATAATTTTTCACGAGACACTCCACCCTCCACCCCCATGACGCTGGAAAGAATGTTTATGTCAGGCTAACATAGAGAATTGTAGCCAATACCACTGCACTGGGTCTGGAATTATTTTTCTGTATTTTGACACTAGCTTATGTACACACATATCCTATATTGCAAAAGGGTAATATTTTGTCATTCCAATTTGCCACGACCCATTGACATTTCTCTATTAGAGATGTGGAACTGAAAATGTGAGTCTCACTCCTTTTCGTCTCATGTTAATGAGCCATGAGGAATGAGAATCACTCAGTCTTTTGGCTGTACTCTCTCTACCATGTGCAAGGCAGACGCAGCGTCAGCCAGCCTTCCAAAGGATATGCCGATCTTGCATGCTTTCACATTTGATCAATGCAAATTTGACAGTCTGCTACTTGGTTTCTTCCAAGGTTGGGTCTTCCACGTTAAAACAGGAATAAAGTTTCCAAATCAGTCGGAACTGGTTGTTCTATCCCTCTTTTCCCATCTACTTCTCTCCCCATCATAATCTGTGCACTTCCATATAACCACAAATCTGATAAATATATTTCACAACCTCCTACTGTGCGTAAGGTGAAGTACACACTGCTTCTGTAGACAGGCATTGTTTACTCAATCTAGACCCAATCTATTTTGTCATGCTTACCTTTAAACGCTTTTCTCTGTCCCCGCTTATTCACCTTTATTCTCCAACCACATGAAGTTCTTATGGCTCTAAGTATGATTTCTCCTTGATTTGCCTGGCTTGTCCTATCTCTCTCTACCTCTGCCTGTGACAATCCTTACTGATCTTTTGATAATCAACTGAAATATCATCTATTTTGTGAATCTCTTCCTTTGCATGATTTCAGAGCAATTTGTTCTGTTTCTGTGGAAGAAATTGTCACACTGTAATGAAATCATTTGCTTGTGCATCCTATTTGCACTAGACTGGAGAATTTATCAAAGTAAAGAATTATATCATATGCATATTTCATATATCTCTGCATTCACCAATGATTAAAATAGTATATGATAAGAGCTTGAAAAATTAAAGGAAGCAATGGAGGGAGGCAGCAGCCAATCTTATATGAAAAAGGTCAGTTAAAATGCTTTGGATGAGAATCAAGAATTTGTCATTTTTAGTCTCTAGAGATTCACTTTTAGGTAAGGATGCCCCTGAAGATAAGGGATATAGTGTGAATTCTGAATAAGTTTGTTTCCATTTTTATAGAGTATTGTATTTGTTTGGGGGAGAGGGGTTTCAGGCACAGAATGATTCTTAACTTTTGTTTTTATTATGACTTGATCAGCTCCCAATATTGGACCAACTATTAAGAGCAAATAATTCTTGTATTTGTCTTTTTTCTTTGTGTACATCATTATTGAAGCCAATTTATCACTGAATTTTGGTTTTCCTTGTGCAGTCATGCAGGTGGCCCTCGTGAACCCATCTTGGATGATATCAGTCAAACATAGCGTCATTTGTAGGCATATCACATATCTAACAAGATAAATAAACCCTGAGTGTCTGAAATGTGCAAGGTGCCTAGTAAAAGAATAACTCACTGAACAAGTGAGATCCTAATCAGTAAAGGGAAATTCTGAAGAACATTAGTAAATAAAGCTTTGTTTTTGTTAGTTTTCTGGTGGTGTGACTGCTAAGAGTAGTGTGAATGTGAAGGAGTTTTGATCTCTGAGGAACTCCCCAAAATAGGACTGTCCTCCTAAATAGACAGAATTGGGTGCAGTCTCCATGCCGTGTATTATCCCTTGAGAGAACTTTCCACTGTGCCCAGAATAACACATGTATGTGCGCATGCGCGCGCGCGCACACACACTCATTAGGACATTCCCTTTATTTCCAAAAGTCTCTCAGGTTTTAGTTTAAGCCAAATAAGTCTAAGTGCATTTCTTAAAATTCCAAAGGCCCAGCAGAGAAGTGACCTTTAGTCCCCAGAAGTATGAATGAATTTATGTTCTGAAGACAGTTTTACTAGGGAGCAGGGCTGAGAAAGTGAGTGACAGAGATGGGGGAAGGGCAGGTAACTCCACGTCCCTTTACGTAGATCAAGTAACACTTCCCTTTGTCACAGTTTTGCTGTTGGCAGAAGGAGTACTCTCCCTTACCTAGAATTATCAACCCTGAGAATTAATGCGAGAATGGAGCACATCACAGTCAAAAAGACTTTTTATCCAAATCTTCCCAGCAAAAGGCTGGGGGATAATAATTTTAATACAGAGCCTACAGGTGTCACAGAATTCAAGGTTCTTTCAATGTGTGATCCTTTCTCCTTTGATGAGTAACTGCCCTTTTCCCGGACTAACAACAAATATTATTTATCATCCTTTCATTACTAACAACCTGAGATATTTTTTAATGATAAATAAATCTACTAATATTTGTGTGTAGAAGCCCATGTCCAGTGCAATAGCATTTCCATTTTAAGCCAAGCAAGTCTTGCTGGCACTGGCAAAAGTTGTATTTCTTATGATGACATACAAAACAATTTATTATGAATCATCAGAGGATACAGGACAAACATCATGGAAAAGAACCACTTATCATAGAGGTAATATATTTGGTTTTAATTGTTTGTTCTTATTGGCTTTTTCAATGGGGCGTTTTACTGAAGGACATCTGAAAATGTATATGTGAAAGTTTTCATTTAATATCTTTTTACTATTGAGAGTAATTCTATTCTTATTCATTTATTAACATTTTCACAAAGATAAGTGAACACGGGAACATGTTGTTTCAAAGCAATTTGCGATGGAAATCTTTGTGCTCACACTATTCACTGAGCTTAGTCCATTTTGTCTATCTCTCTCAAAAGAAAATGCATGTATTTGGGTCTTTGGAAATTGTGTCCAGAAATTCCCTTGTGTTTAATTTTTGTATTTTCCTTTACAGTTATCTATAAAAATCATCATTTGTTTTAGTTCATTGGAATTTTTTTGTAAACAAATATCAAAGACTTCTTAAAACAAATCTGAACTCCCTTTTCTCCAAGACACACACACACACACACGTGAACACACACAATTGACAATATAAACTGATTGATTTTGAACTTTAGTCTGTTATACATTGAAGTGCACTGAATTGTGCACAGAAGGTTGCATGATTGTACCTCAAATATGAGACTTGCTTTTTCCCAAAGCCTGCTGCATTCTACTGCAGGATATAGAAACAAAACATTTAAATCACTTAGACCATATCAGGCCTTGTTCTCTATTATTGCAAATATTCTGTCGACACACAATTCTAAAACTAAGAAGCACTAAATTGTGAAGGTACTGCTTCATGTAGTGTCTCTGCCTTTCAATAACCCCCACTGTCTTTGAAAGGATTTTCATTGGGTCAAAATTAAAATTGAGTCACTCAGCTAAGGTTTGTTCTCTTGGAATACACTGGAGTGGTCTTGATACCTGTGTGCATATATAAACCTTCACAATGTGAAGAGGATGTGCACATAAGCAACAGGAAGAAAATTTATCTTGATAGCAGTTGATGCTACCATGCCTTGTTCGAAGGCATTCTCATAAAAGAGGTTGCAAGAATTGCTTCCAGAATAGTGCATGGGAATTAGGCTCGAAATTCTGACTACAATAGTGGGAGTAGTGAGTTTAATTCCACCCACACATCCTGGTTAACTGAGAGCATTATTTCCAAGGTGCAAGACTTCCAAATCCTGGTTCCAGCAGCAATACTATCTGCCAGTATCCTATAAAGTCTTATTTCCCCAAGGTTTCCACAATATGATATATTTGGATCCCATTCAGTTCCTACCTTCCCCTGTGTACATTCATTTTGAGTATTTGTATTGTGCTCTTAATTATCTGTACATAGATATTAATTCCAGAATGTACAAATAGGGTCCATTGTGATTTCTCCACCACACTTTATGCGATAACGTCACTGATGAATGCTATTTACAAGTTTCCAGGCAGATGTGTGGTTGATGTACATTTGTGGGACAACAGCATTCAAATATCTGCTTTCAATTTGTGTGCATGTTTTCCCCTGTTATTTTCCCTTTTTTTTTCATGGCTGTATTAATTGTTACCAGAAGTTGCTATGAAATGACTGAGAAATTCAACAATGGAATATAGCAGATTCAAAATTATTGTTTTGCTCCATCTGAGAAACGTGTCAGTGCAGCCTAATCCTTATGTCTTGGGGATACTCGTGGAATGTTCCACCACTTGATTCTCAGCATGTGAGCACTAGCTGACCATCAGGACATGACTACGTTGATGCTTTTATCGACCCATTTGACACTTGTGATACTCGCAGAAATGATGAAGCGAAAACTAACCCATCACTAAGGGAAACGGGACATGTGGGAATTGGTATGTTGCAGCTCACTAAGTCTAAAGGTATTAAGGCTAAGGATTAATCCCAAGAGTCTGTGGCTGGCATCAAAGCCATACACCAGCAGCATGCCTCAGTGACTTAAGCAGCAGAATGGGGAGCAAGGGGCCCTGCGGTCTGATCTCCGAGCATCAACTTACTATTTGGCCAGGTTTACTTCTGTAAATGTCTTTTGACACAATGCAATATCTTCCTTCATTTAAAAAGAGAACTGAAGAAAAAGTATAAATAAAATAACCAATCTCTTGAAAATGTGGTTTAAAAGAATATGAATAAAAACCATAATATGTAAAAAATGTAGCTTTCATGGATCTAGACTGGAAGACCCTGGCAAAGTTATAGTGGCATCAACTCAGAGGCTCTAGATGTAACTAGTTAAAGAGTACGGCATGAGTCTTTAGACTGAGATAGAGAATAACTTGATTCAGTCAATCAAGAAATATCATGACAAGGAAATGCCTCTGAAACCTTGCTAGTGCAGTACAATTGCTACTGCCACCTCTGCAAACAGTTCGAGCGGACACATAGCTTTCCATTGATCTAGAAAATAGCAGTAATAATCCGTCCTTCTCTCTCTCTCTTCTTCTTATTTTTACACTTGACCAATTTTTCTGAATCCTGATTGCATTTCAGAAACACCCAAGGAACATTTAAAAATACTAATGCCTAGACACCACCCAGACCAGTTTAATCAGAATCTCCAGAAGTGTGGCCCAGGCATGGGTAATTTTTAAAATTCCCCAAGTGACACAAATGAGTGTCCAACATTGAGGACAGTTTGGAGATGCTAATCAACAGCTTAGTCAGTGTAGACACCAGCATGAGATGTGGGTGTGAGTGTGTACGTATCTATGAACAAGTCCCAGAGTGAATGACAAGCTTCCAAATAGCAATTTGTTCCATAGTAATGATAAATGGACCCTGCCAATTTCTTAGTAATAATGCTGTGCTCGATTATTTTGGTTTTTTGCCTTCTTCTTTCTCCTTTTCTTTCTCGACCAAACCAGAGGGAGAATCCCTCACACTTTCTAAAAAAAAGCCAGCTTGATTGACAATACTACACTTACGTGCACATTTGACAGGGAAATCTTTCTGCATTATGCTACCGAGTGGCAAATTGTTGTCAGCATGGGACCATCCCCTTTTTTCCCTTCACAGGATACATACAAGTCTCAACACCCATCTAAAGAGTCAGCAGCCATTTTCACTCACTCTCAAAATGAAGAATACTTTCCGTCTTCCCTCTGTCCGTACAGGCTAATAGCTGGCTACATTCACTCAGTACAAAAGATGAAAATATGGTAACATGGTGAGCAGCAATATATGACGGCTGTTAGTCTTTGTCCTCATGCACATTTCAACGAGTATTCACTCAAGAAATATTTAATGGGGCTGGCCCAGTGGTGTAGAGGTTAAGTTCACTTGCTCCACTTAGGCGGCCCGGGGTTTCACAGGTTCGGATCCCGGGCGCGGACAGATGCACCGGTTGTCAGCCATGCTGTGGTGGCGTCCCCTATGAAGTAGAGGATGATGGGCACGGATATTAGCCCAGGGCCAATCTTCCTCAGCAAAAAGAGGAGAATTGGCAACAGATGTTATCTCGGGGCTAGTCTTCCTCACACACAAATACACACACAAAGAAATATGTAAGAAATATTTCCTGAATGCCCACTAGGTTCATAAGAGAAGCTTGTGTTGGATTCCCTCAGGCAGCTCCATAAATTTATACTCTTGAGATATTTTGGCTCCATGGAAAAGCAGATGGTGAGACAGGATTAGACTTGCAAGAGATTTGTTAGGGGAAGGAGCATAAGAAGGAAAGGGGAGCCTTCAGAACATGATGTAGATCTGATACTCATAGAAGGACAGAGAAAAGAAAGGAAGAGTGAACAGAAAGAGTCTCAGACTACATTGCAGTGTCAGGAAAGGTTTGGCAAGGCCAATGGGGCATCCTAGAGCCAAAGTCACCTGTTGGAACAATCTCATATTTGACAGGAATGGCCTGCTTTACTGCCCCCACCAGGCTCTGTCCTGTGCTGGGAGCCACCTGCAGAAAGTGTGCCAGTAACAAGCCATCAGTCAATTATGATCCCTGTTGTAGAAGATCTGAGTGTCATGTTTTCAAAGCTACCCCAGTCCATCCTTTGTGCTTTACATATCTACTTCTCCATGATGTCTGGGGGAACAACTTCTCCGTGGTTCCTATGGGCTTATCTTCCTGAGCAGAACATTAAAAGTGGAAGGTTCGTGAGATGAAAACAGCCCGTTTATCTACAAATGGTCTCAGAGCTACAGCTGGTAGCTCCAGTACCAGTTATAAACACCCCTGACTTGATAAGATAGGCCAGATGTCACCTGAATGTGCAGGGGTTGCACCACAGAAAAGGAACTTTGAAATTGTGAGACTTGGAGCTTACATAGGGTAGCTGGCATACCTGTTGCTCCACCTCTCTTGGGGGTGGGGGGGGGAGAGAGAGAGAGAGAGAGAGAGAGAGACAAGAGAATTGCACTTTGTACTGTAAACAAGTCCTCTCTATGCTACTCTGAATTGTAGTCAAATGGCTCTGGGAGAGATAAGAAAGAGGGCTCCAGATTTATTACATTAGAATGCAAGCAAATGGCACTTGAACAATGCACAATCTCTAATTCTAAGGCATGCTGACCATCCAACTATCCTTTACACAGATTTCTAGTAATCTTTTCTCAGAAACCTCTGACTTTCCAGAAACTAGAAAATGTTCATGGAGTCTTGTTTTCCACTATCATGTCAAGAGGTCATGGAGGTATGACTCAGACATTCATTCCTGAGGTTTTGAGCTCTTGTCAGTGATGCAGGTCTCAGTCCGGGTCTCCTGAACATGTTTGGTCACTGTACCAAAGGGCCCAGGGAATACCAAGAGGTGCTCAAGTGTATCATCTGGGTCCACATGAATTCCTCCTCGCCTGTATTATATAAAAACGGCCCTAACACCTCCTGTTGACTCCTACCATAACAGTGACTTCTCTTTACACCTGCTGGTCATCCCAAGTATCCTGGGACTACTGGGGACATGGTTCCATATAAGGTATACATTCTGATTTAATGCATACACTCCATCCTGAAGGATGGCATGCTATCCTTTCAGAGTTTGCCTCCAAGCTAGTGATTTCTCTGTGCCTTTAGAAAGCCATTCAACTACTTTACAGAGCTAGATACTTCTGGCTGGTGTACACTGTGATGTGACTGGTGGATTTCATGGCCATGGGCCCAATCCTGTACCTCCTTCACTGTGAAATGAGTCTTCTGGTCAGATAGTACAGTGTATAGAGTTCTATGCCTACGAATCAGGCATTGCATAATCCCCTGGATAGTTATGCTGGGATTCTGAGGGCAGGAAAGGCAACCTCATACTCAGAATAAGTATCTGTCCCTTTGGGGATGGACAGTTGGCCCTTCTGAAATGTAAGAGGCACTTTATAGTCAATAAGGCCAGTTGGTTTTTTATGGGAATAGAGCCATATCAAAGATTCAGCATTGACCATCACTTTTTCCATGCTTATAGAGGCTTCTCTAGCAGTAAATGTGCTCTATTCCCTGTGGTTCTTGCTCAGAAAGCTCTGACTCTGCAGAAACTCTGGTTATATTCCATGCCCATGTTTCAAAGTCAATGAATTATTATGTATCCAGTATTAAATCCCAACCCTCTTAATCAAGCATTATTAAAATCCAATTCTAGGGTTGCTTCTTTGACTGCTACTGGTACTTATTAGCTAATTTTTTTGTGATTTCTTCAATATATAATCTCTTTTCTCTTTTATCAGACCCTGCAGGTCCCTAGCCAAGTTGTGCTGGTATTTAACCCTAGTTAACAGCTTATGAGTCAGCAAAGGTGGTAGTGGAAGCTACTGAAAGGTCACATATCACCTGTGGAGAAGAGGCTTTTGCAGCATCTTCCAAAATAGGAGGAGTGCTAGGTCTTGGAAGAAAAAGTGAGACATCTCTATAAATTCTTAGGGTTCAAGTGTCTGCAGAGCCACATTCTCAGAGGCATCCTTCCAGAAGTTCCCATTCCCACTTTCAGATTCACCGGTGCTCACATCTGCCTTGGGGGAACATTCAAATGTCTCTTGATCCTCACTCCCACAGATCTTCAGTATGTTGCTTAGCTTGTACTGTGGGAGACAAGGGCCCTTTTGTAAGTTACCAAAGGGGTGTTTCACTGCTTGATAATTGCCCTTGGTTTTTCATTATCCCTCTGCAAGGAGTCAATACAGATTAGCAGTAACCAGCAACTCTATTTATAGGCACAATTCCCATCATGTCTTACAAATGCCTGAGTCAAGGATATTTCCCCCCACCAGGATACTTTCCCAGGTCTTAAACAGGAAAATCTTTAGTAAGTGTGTGACCATCTTGTGTTAGGAACTATCTATGCTCCAGTTACCACTCAGAATGGTGTACTTTTCACCAGCATGGTGGAGAGTGAATCAATCCCAAATCCTCATTTTACCACCAGTTTTCTTGAACCACTTTAGTTACCATTTACATTCGTTTGGGTTTTCCAAGAAGCAGAAGACAAAATGCGATTAGAGATGAAAGTGAGATGGAGGGGCAGTAGGAGAAAGTGGAGAGAATCTTCAGCGTAAGATATAAATATGTATCTTGTGTAAGAAAAGAGTGTTGAAATGAGGATTATTGTAGGAGGTGTCCCAGATTGCAGCACAGTTCAGTCAAAAGAATGCTTTGACTGGGTGGCTGAGAGCTCTCAAGACAAATCTGTGTCTTGGCGGAGCCCTGCTTCTCACTGGAATAGATCTGCCTTAGTACCGCCACTGTGTTCAGTCATTGACTGGGAACAGAACATAGAAACATGGCCTTAGTGCTAGCGCATTGGTGACTCCATAGGGGCAGCAACTGGGATTCCTCAGAGCATGAGATCTGACCAGCGTATTTTTGTAACCACCTTCTACCCCATTTCTACATGTCAGTCTGAGTAAATTGTATTTAGGTTTGTCCCTATTACCAAAACCAATGAAGGAAATTCAGAAGGTGCCAAGTACACCAAAATACTGATTTACACAGGAGAGCTCCATGGGAAATTAACTTACCTCTTGCACTGGTAAGTATCCACACCTTCTCCATACTCTTGGTGAGACTTCTGGGTTCACACCTACTCAGGAAAAAAAAAAAGAGAATTTCACTTGAGACATATTGGGTTTAAGGTACTAGTAAGAATCTGAAGGCAATGGAAAATGTCCAAAAGAGATGGAAGAATGGAATACAAGCTGGGTAGACAATTCGGGAGAAATAAGTTCAATCTCTATTCTCTCATGTTGGCTCTTCATTGGAATGCCTAGTAGATATAAAGACCCAGAGGAATTATTTAAACGTAGTGTGTGTGTGTGTGTGTGTGAGAGAGAGAGAGAGAGAGAGAGAGAGAGAGAGAGAGAGAAGGGCACTGTTTAGCATCACTAATTTAATCTCATGAATTCTAAGTAAAAGTTGAGATGCAGAGAGTAGCTTGAAAATACAAAAATAACACTATAGTTTGCTTAAGAATATTTTTTAGTCCCATAAATTGTTTATGTATGGAACTCGAAAATAAACTGTGTTTTCAAGACACCCTTAGCTGTTAGGAATCAGGCTACTATCCTCAATGAACATATTTTCAAAGAAAAAAGATATGGAAGTATCGCTTTAACTTTCTGATCTTGACAAGAACATTTTGAGTAACCATAGGTAGAACACACCCAATATTTCTGTTTTAACACAGAAAACATATACCATTACAGAAATATTTCATCACTCCAAACACCACAGACAAATCTAGATCACCACATTGTAATATGAATAAATTACCCGTGGTCCAGAGGTCCAAAAGTTCTGTGGTCCAAAAAGTCTTTGTAATACTAGTAGCGCTAGTAAATTCTCTTTGTAAAACACACACACATATGCAGATATATGTATATCTATATCTATATATCTCTAAGAAATTATTAAATAGGATTTTTTATTTGAAATAAGAGCATTGATTCATAAAAACCCTGCAAAATATGTGTAATGCAAAGCTTTTATGATTTAAAAAGCCACAAAACCATTTCTCTCCTAGAAATAGAACAAGTGCAAAATTCAAAAGTTTCAGGTATGTAAATGAAAACAGCCAAGCTAAAAGATAAAAAAAAAGGAAACCAGTTAAAAGTATCTTCTCAAACATTCTAGGGTGCCCTGGGATGAACCATTTAGAAAGCCAAGATCAGAGCAGATCTCTGAATGTAGATCAAGTTTTATCAAAGCCGACTACTTGGTCTGCAAGTGGAACAAAAGACATAGTTTAACAAATGCAGAAATAATGAGGGTTTCAGATTTCTAACCGAGGCACCAAAAGATACACTCTAGTCTACAATTTCAAAGCATGGGAGTTCACAACAGAAACTGCACCATTGCCACATAGAATTTTGCAACCATAGGCAGTATCCGTAAAAGCAAAAATTTCAGTCACTTCTTCTTTGTATTTCTATAATGAGAAGAAAAGATACGCTAGATCTAACCTACAAGAAATTTGCAAATTTTAATCTTTATGTTGGTTGACCAAAGAAGTGTGCTTATTGTACAGAAAATTAAACTCATGACTCTCCTGAAGGTTCTCAAGATGCTAAAGTTCAGATTGCTGGCACCAGTCACCAAAAGACCATATTTCCAAGCTGCAGATTTGAAGTTGTGTCTTGGGTGATGCCAACGCGTTATGATGAAATATAGAAATGTAAATAATTAATTAAATAAATAAAATAGGCAAGTCTTTCTCTTTCTTGTTTTCTTTATGAGATCTCAAAAGGAACTTCACTCTCTTCCTTGTTCATTCTGGTTAGAAGCATAGGAAATGGAACAAGATCTAGATCATCATGAATTCATATGTTTTATCTTCCATTTATTAGCTGGATAACTTGATCCATATAAATCTTAGTTTCCAAGTAATAAAACTGAGAATGCTATTACTACCCACCTTGCAGTGCTACTGTGAAATTAAAATGTAGTAATACAACTAAACTGCAGTGACTTACTTGATGCTTAAGAAATGTAGTCATCGTTATATTGTTTTTAATACCTTTACATTAAGGATGTGGCAATTCGAATGTTCAGATAATCATATAATGACTTCTGCATTAAATGGGATTTTCAATAGTATACCTGGTATGAAGTCATTTCTTGATTGTTGAAATGGCTGTTTTTTAACATTTAAAACAATAGTTGCCCAAAATTAACGCAAATAAGAGCTTGTAAAAACATGGATTTGGGGTCTGTGAATCTGAATTTTAAAGAAGCACCACAGATATTTTGGTATAGATTCATCTTGGACAATACTGACAAAAAGAGTTACAGGAATAATTTACATGAAGTGCAATAAGTGGTGTTCTATTTTAAATTAAAAGCTCATTTGGATTTTTTCAGTAAAATAAACCTGCTATGAACTGAATGTTTCTGCCTCCTAAAATTCATATATTCAGGCCCTAATACCTAATATGATGGTATTAGGAGATGGGGACTTGGGGATGTAATTAGGTTTAGATGAGGTCATGAGGGTGGAGCCGCCATGATGGATTAGTGCCCTTATAAAAACAGTAGAGGCAACAGTTTCCTCTCCCCACCATGTGAGAAGTCAGTTGTCTGTAAGCCACAAAAAGAGTTCTCACCAGAACCTCACCATGCTGGCACCCTGTTCTCAGACTTTGAACCTCTAGAACTATGAGAAATTACATGTATGTTGTTTAAGCCACCTAGTCTATGGTATTTTGTTAAGGCAGCCCAAACTGTTTAAGACAAAACCCAAATAATCCAAAGTATTTGTTTTCCTTAAAACATAGAATACCTGCGACAGAATAATTTAAAATATATATTCTAATTTCTGGACATATTAACTTTATTTATCTCTCTCACTTTTTATTTCCACGTCTTTCATTATGTGGTTTTTAACCAACAAACTTAAAACAACATTTTTTTTGAAGACTGTCACTCTTTTTTCTCTGAGCCTTCAAAGGTCACACACAGGACACAAAATGCTTATCTCTCAATGGCATACTAGAATTTATTGTTGTTGCTCAATTTTATTTTAGCCAAAGTATTAGCAATTATGAACTAATGGCTGCACAAACATTTTTAAGATGAATGGAAAAGAAGTTTTGTTAGAAATGTTTTTACATTCAAATGGCAAAAACATATTTTCACAACAAATTTAATGGTGAGGTAATAAAGACATTTTATTTTCCACTACATTTATATAACAATATTCAATGTCTATATTATTGTTCTTTGTCTTTATGTAAGATTGCTTACTGACAGTTATTTGAAGAGAAGTTGTTTAGAAAAATAGACATATATGTACATATTTGTGCATGTGTGTGTGTAAAATATGTATGTATATATATTTTAAATATATGTGTGTATATATATATCCTCTCTCCATCTTTCAGAGCCTTCTTTGTATTTGTTTGTTTTTTTCATGTAACATCCAGGTTTTTCAACTATACTTAATGGAACAAACAGAGACAAGCATTGTCTACTCCATCTTATCTTTGAGCAGGGTACTTTGAAAGAAGAAACCATTTCTGAATTGCCAATAAAGATACCCAGCACAATTCTCAGCAAACATACACATGCAACCTACATGGGATGTAGGTTGACATGGAACAATCAGCTCTCTTGGATAAAAGCAAACAAACAAACAAAATACACTCAGGGAACATGGCAGAGTGGGAAGAATCAAGGAGCTGTCTCCCCACCTAGACAACAAGTGCACTGGCAGAATCTGCCTGATGTAATTATTTGGGAATTCTGGAGTCTATTAAAGGTGTGCAACTTCCAGAAGAAGTCTTGGAAGGTAAATTGTGGTTAATTTCAGCTCTTAGCACAGTAGCAGCTACACATCATCCACCCCACCTCCCACACCTGTGGCAGGTATCTGTGAATGTGTTCCTGGAGAAGCTTACCTACAGCTTGAGGGACCCAGGGCAGGCAAAAAGAATACTGTTCTCCATGTATCAGGGATCTGTATTCTGATCACTGATTGCTGCTTCTGATCACTGAGGTGCACAAGGAGGGAGTGGCCATTGTTGCACCACCCCCATTATTGCAAGCTCTTCTCCCTCTGGCTGAAGTAACTTCCAGAGGATTTAAATGCCCCTCCCTTTACTTTTATCTTTTTCTCCTTTTAGGAGCCAGATATTAAAGACTATGATATTAAAAAACAACTGCATATACAGGGAAAATTAGAATGTGACTGTGCAAGCCCAAGGAAAGACACAAGCTCAGAAAAGACCTAAGAAGAACTTAAGTATACACCTCAGACTCATATTTGGCACAGAAACAGCCTACAACAATAAAAAAAAAAAACAGCAAACTCTGAGGAAGGGAGAGAATCTGGTTTCCACAGATATCACATTATTAGGTTCAAAAGTCCAAATTTCAACAAAAGAGCATATAAAGAAACAGAAAACAGTGGCCAATGTATTTTAAAAATAATAATAAATCAATAGAAATTGTCCCTGCAAAATGCCTGATGGCAGATCTACTAGACAAAGACTTTAAAACAGCTATCTTAAAGATGCTCAAAGCACTAATGAAAGATGAGAAAAGGTCAAGGAAATGACCCATGAACAAAATAAAAATATCAATAAAGAGATATTAAACCTAAAAGGAACCAAAAAGAAATTCTGGAACTGAAAGGACAATAACTGATGAAAAATTCACCAGAGGGACTTAAAGGCAGATTTGAGCAGGCGGAAGAAATAATCAATGACATTGAAAACAGAATAATGGAAATTGTTGACTCTGAGGAACAGAAAGAGAAAAGATTGAGGACAAGCAAACAGAGTCTCAAGGACCTGTGGGACACCATCAAGTGAGCCAACATATACATGGTGGGAGTCCCAGAAAGACAAGAAAAAGAGAAAAGGGAAGAGAGAATATTTGCAGAAATAATGGCCGAAAACTTCCCAAGTTTGATGAGACATATGAATATAAACATCCAAGAAACTCAGCAAATTCCAAGTATGATGAACTCTAAGAGACCCACATTGAGATACATTGTAATCAAACTTTAAAGACAAAGACAAAGAGAGAACTTTGAAAGCAGCAAGAGGGAAGTGACCCATCACATACAAAGAATCCTGAATAAGATTATCAGCAGGTTTCTTATCACAAACTTTGGAGGCCAGAAGGCAGTAGGCCAATGTATGCAAAGTGCTAAAAGAAAAAAAGCTGTCAATCAAGAATCCTATATCCAGCAAAACTCTCACCCAAAAGTGAGGAAGAAATTAAGACATCCCCAAACAACGAAAGCTGAATCAGGAATTTTTTACCACTAAATCTACCCTTCAAGATATACTCAAGGGAGTCCTGTAAGGGTGAAACAAAAGGACACAAGGCAGCAGCACAAAGTCATATGAAGAGAGAAAGATCTCAACAAAGGTAAATACGTGGGCATTTATAAAAGCTACCAATATTGTAACAAAGATTTGTAATTCCATTTTTTGTTTTCTACATGATTTGGGACTAATACATTTTTTAAAATTATTACTCTAAAAGCTAATACTATTGGTTTGTACTCGATATATATAACCAATAGTATTGGTTTATAACTCAATATTTCTTTTATACTTGATTTAAGAGACATGCATTTAAAAGAATCATTTATGTTTTGGAGCATGCAATGTACAAAGATGTAATTTCATGATATCAACAACCAAAAAAAGTGAGTATAGAGCTATAAGGAGAAGAGCTTATGTATGTTATTGAAATTAAGTTGGTAAGAATTCAAATTTGAATTTTATAACTTTAGAATGATAAATGTAATCCCTGTGGTAACCATGAAGAAAATATATATATATAATATCCACAAAGGAAAATGAGAAGAGAATTAAAATATTTCACAACAAATAATGAACAAAACACAAAAGAAGGGAGTAATGAGGACATGAGGAACAAAGAAACTATAAAACATGTAGAAAACAGATAGCAAGATAGAAGTCCCTCCTTATCAGTAACTACTTTAAATGTAAATGAAATAAATTTTCCAATCAAAAGACAGAGATTGACAGAATGGATAAACACACATGTTTACAAGAGATTCACTTTAGATCCACTATACACTGTTTACAAGAGATTCACTCTAGATCCAAAGACACAAATAGATAGAAAGTGAAAGGATGGAAAAAGATATCGCATGCAAATTGTAACCAAGAGAGAAGAGGTGGGTATACTAAGATTCGTCAAAATAGAGTTTAAATTAAAAAGATTACAACAGACAAAGGACATTATATATTAATAAAAGTTTCAAAACAGCAAGAACATATAACAATTATAAAAATACATACACTTAATGAAAGACCTTCAAAATATATGAAGTAAAAATTGACAGAATTGAAGGAGAAATAGAAAGTTCTACAATAATAGTTGGGGACCTTAATAACTTATTCTCTACAATGGATGGAACACAGATAGAACAAAAGTAAGGAAATAAAGACTTGAACAACATAATAAACCAAGTATATCTAACAGACATATGCAAAGCACTCTACTCAACAATAATAATATATACATTCTTCTCAAGTGCTCATGGGACATTTTACAGAATAGGCCATGTATCAGGTCACATGTTAAGTCTTAACAGATTTTAAAAGATAGATATTGTACAAAGTATCTTCTCCAATCATGACAGGATAAAGTTATAAATCAACAATAAAAGAAAACCTGGAAATTCCACAAAATTGTGGAAATTAAACATCCAATGGATCAAAGAAAAAAAATCACAAGGGAAATTAGAAAACACTAAGAGATGAATGACAATGAAAACACAACATACAAAAACTTATGAAATTCAGTGAAAGTAGTGCTAAGGGACATTTATAGCTGTAACAGCCTACATTAGAAAAAACAAGAAAGATTTCAAGTCAACAACCTAATTTTAAAAGATAAGGAACTAGAAATAGAAGAACAACTAAACTAAAGGTAGCAGAAAAAGGAAATGATAAAATTACAACAGAAATAAACAAAAAAGAGAATAGAAAAACAGAGAAAATCAATGAAATCAAAAGGTAGGTCTTCAAAAAGATCAACAAAATTGACAAACCTGTAGCAAGAATAACTAAGAAAAAAAGAGAGGACTCAAACTACTAAAATCAGAAATGACAGTGGGTACATTACTACCAATTCTACAGAAATTAAAAGGATTATAAGAGGGTACTATGAACCACTGTACACTGGAATACTGGATAACCTAATGAAGTAGACAAAGTCTTAGAAACAAAATCTACCAAGACTAAATCATGAAGAAATAGACAATCTGAATAGACCTAAAACTAGTAGAGAGACTAAATCAGTAATCAAAAATCATTCAACAAAGAAAATGCCTGGATCTGATGACTTCACTGAAAACTTCTACCAATCATTTAACTGGGCCTAATACCAATCCTTCTCAATCTTTTCCAAAATATTGAAGGGGAGAGAACACTTCCTAATTCATTATATGAGACCAGCATTATCCTTTTACCAGAGATAAAGACACTACAATAAAAGAAAACTACAGACCATATCCCTTATGAACATCGATGCAAAATTCCTCAACAAAATACTAGCAAATTGAATTCAGCAGCACATTAAAAGGATTATGCACCATGACCAAATGGGATTTATTCCTGGAATGCAAACATGGTTGAACATATGAAAATTGATCAACATAATACAGCACATTAACAGAATAAAGGAAAAAAGCCACATGATCATCTCAATTGATGCAGAAAAAGTATTTAACAAAATTCAACACCCTTTCATGATACAAATACTCAACAAACTAGAAATAGAAAGAAACTACTTCAACATAATAAAAGCCATTTATAAAAAGCCCCCAGTAAACATCATACTCAGTGGTGAAAGACTGAAAACTTTTCCTCTAAGATCAGGAACAAGACAGGGGTGCCTGCTTTCAACACTTGTATTCAACGAGTCCTGGATGTTCTAACCAGAGGAATTAGGCAATAAAAAGAAATGAAAGGCATCAAAATTGTAAATAAAGAAATAAAATTATATCTGTTCCCAGATGGTATGATCTTATAAGTTGAAAACATTAAAGATCCACAAAAAGAACTGTTAGAACTAATAAATGAATTCAGCAAAGTAGCAGGACCCAAAGTCAACACAAAAAATCAGTCGTATTTCTATACACTTAACAATGAACAATCTGAAAGGAAACTACAAAAATAATTTCATTTACAATAGCATCAAAAAGAGTAAAATGCTTACGGATTTTCTTAGCCAAGGAGGTAAAAGACTCGTACAATGAAAACTACAAAATATTGCTGAAAGAAATTCAAAAAGACATAAGTAAATGCGAATATATCCCTCATTTAAGATTGGAAGACTTAATATTGTTAAGATGTCAATACTATCTAATGTGATCTACAGAGTCAATGCAATCTCTGTTAAAATCACAGTGACATTTTCTGTAGAAATAGAAAAACTCACTCTAAAATTCACGTGAACTCTCAAAGGACCCCTAATAGCCAAAGCAATCTTGAAAAGGGAAAACAAAGCTGGAAGACTCATGCTTCCTAATTTCAAAACCTACTACAAAGCTACAGTAATCAAAACAGTGTGGCATTGGCATAAAGGCAGACACATAGGCCAATGGACTAGAATAGAGAGCCCAGAGGTAAACCCTCACATATATGGTCAAATGATTTTTGACACAGGTTCCAACTATTCAAAGGGGAAAGGATAGTCTTTTCAACAAATAGTCCCTGGAAAACTGTATATCCATGTGTAAAAGAATGAAGTTGGAACCCTACCTAACACCATACAAAAAAAATTCAATCTGATCAAATGTCCCTATTTTCTTCCTGGTCTAGCACCTAAGGAATCAATTCCCACATATATTTCTCAGGTTTCTGTTAAAAATTGGATATTATGCAATATTTTCAATGAATGACCTATATTGTATTTATATCCTTGGGGAATGTTAGATGTGACTCTGAGTTCTGACTTCATGATGAAGTGAAGGTGAGTCTTAAAGAGACTTGGAATAACTAAAACAAGGTAAGCAGGTTCTTCAGACAGAGGATGAAAAGCTGATTTTCCTGAGAGATGTTCATTGTCATGTGGAGGGGATGGGATCAAGATATTCAGGTTGATTGAAATTTACTAAAAAGTTTTAACCACAAAACTGGAGATACTGGTCTTTCACAATCAATGCTCCAAATTGCACTGTAATTCAAAACAAACTTTGAGTCTGTATTTTGAATATAGTTGCCCTGTGGCTAGAAAAGTTTAAAAATTCTTTTGGGGCCAAACATAGAAGTTCTCTGCTTCTTTGAGCATGCCTTAAACTGAGGGATGATAGGCTTGGATTTACCTTCCATTTTTCTTTCTGTAAACTCTTCAGTGCAGTCAGAAGCAGCCAGCCTATACCACAGATCTTATTTCAACCAAAATACTTTATTGCTTCTGCCACTTGGTCCACAAACCGCATTCAATAGGCAGTTTACTTCACCTAATGGTAGCAGATAATTTAAGTAACTGTATTGCCACGGCATCACACAGCCTATCAGTATCCTTTTTTTCACCGACTGTGATGTCCTCCCTGTTTTTAAATATAAACACATCAGATAATAAATCTCAGAATTCTATCTTTATAATTGGTTTCATGGAACCACTTATGACAATAAAATTTCTCAGTTTTTGTTTGGTGAGGATGATAGTAACCATTCTAGATATCTCAAGTGGAAAAAAGATTTAACAGAGTAGAATAGATCTTTTTTTATAAAGCTGATGAAAAGTCTAGACATTTCAAGATTTGGGAAAACTGCTGATAGTTCTCAGATTTGCCACCAACAGTTGGGGAGCTGTGAGGTTGCATGAACCACTTTTGGAAACTTTTGGCAACTAACACATCTGGCTCCAGATATGAGGCAGAAGGTTTGCAAGAAAACTTCTGGAACTTGCAGCAACAATTTCGTGTCTGGAAAAGTTCATGTTTTTGCTCGCTGCTACTAGAGGAATTGCAATAAGGCTTCTGTCACCTTCCCCCTTTCAATTCTTACATTAATGTCTCTTATTTTCAGACTCTAACTCTGACCCTCTTGATAGAGATTATAGGAAAAAAGTTCCTGGACTTCCGGCTGGGAGAGCATAGAAAGAGAGATAGTAGAGCTTAGAAGCCTCAGACAATCTAGTATTAAGTTGTAGTGTCTTTAATTTCCACTGGGTTGTAGTCATCTATGGGGTAGATTAAGTCTTGCTTATGACAGATCTGTATGTCATCTTGAAAAATTAGGATCTTCTCCCAGCTTTAGGTTTCCAAGGAGCACTTAATGTTTCCAAACTAAAGGAAAGAAAGATCAGATTTTTTAGGAATATATCTTGAATTACAGAATAAAATTATACTGGAAACTAAGATACTGGAAGAGCACAGTTTACTGCATAGACCACTGCAATATTCCGGAGAAAAGAGATGATGAGGTTAAATTAGATGAAGTGACTACAGAGTTTAAAAGAAGGAATCAATGGAAAAGGCATTTAACATAAAATGAACTTGAATTGGTGAGTAATTGAGTAAGGGGAGCACTCAGTCTCCCCCCCCTTTCCTGTATCACCTTCTACTTTTACAAACCTACCTCCCATTTAATTGATTACTGTTTGGTTAAAATTTCTTCCTATTTCTCAAATATATTCCCTATGTCTATATCTATGGACACTGTCAGTGCTAATTGATAAGATTCAATTCAATTCCATTTACTCAATTAAATGTTGGTCAGTTCACATCACCTCAACAGCATGTATTCAACATCCACTATAAGAAACAGCGTTTGTTAGGAACTATAAGAGATACAAATATAAGAAGTTTTCTATAAACAAATACTAATTTTAGTGAAGCATGGAGGAATTGAGTGTGCACTTTTTGATCTGTATCTCAAAGTTCACTTTTGAAACACTTGATTCTTCTCGATTAACACTATGTTAAATAGATCATTAATTAACTCAACCAATAGCTGGTGAGGTCTTTCTAAGCCTTGAAATTATGCCTTCAATACTGCAATGTGACATATTAACAATCATGAAGTGTATACATATAAACATAGCGTTACAATTAATCTACAGACAAATCCATTTTATATCAGATTAGTGACAAAGCAAATTGAGTAGTGACTTTTACACCAATGTGTACTCATTTTGTAGCTGCCTCCCACTGTTTTGGCAAGACTTTCAAATGTTTTCCTGTTCCATTATCTTCCAGCAAGAAAGCCAACAGCTGTGGCCAATGCAACGATTTTGGCAGTGGTGGTGCCCAGATGACAACCTCTGGAGTATCTCTCCCCAGCAGTAGCAGTGACATCTGGACCACTTTCTACACTTGAGAGCATCTTGGCTTCATTCCATGTATACAGCTGTGGAGTCATCTCTAGTGCTGTATTCAAGTAGGGAAATGGCATTGTAAGAGAAAGTTATTTCTAGCAAAGACGAGAAGTCCTCTGACTATGAGACTATCCACATTGCGTGTGTGTGTGTGTGAATGCGTAATTGTTGTATGTATATGTGCTTTGTGTGTCGGGTTAAGACCACAATTTGTTTAAAAGAGAGAAAATTAAACACACTCCACGTCTTTGATGCATTATACTTAGATATGTCTATATATTCAGGGGTATATGCATATATGTGTGTATGTGCATGTATATTACACACTCACCCTACTTGAGTCAATTATTCAGACAACTTAGCATTTGAGAGCTTTTGCCTACTGTGGGATATGAGTACTTCCTTTACAACTTCATTTGGTTCATAGATACTGTGTATTTACTGCTAAACCCTGCATGCTTTGAGGAAGTAGCACGTAAAGAGGCAGATTACGTAAACATAGAATAACCACTACTGAGGAGATTATAATCTTGCCCCTGTGGAAAGGCATAAGAAATTCAAATGAACTGGCAAACAAAACAGCACTTCATAATATCCATCATTTGAGAACCTTGTGCTCGAGGCTCAAGATGATTAACAATCATCTATTTTTAATTATAATGTCAGTTACTTTTTGTCAAGAATTGTGCCACTCCTTATACAGACATTATCTTATTTAATTCCCACAACAACCCTGTGGAGTAGGTATTATTCCCACTTTATGGATAAGATAATGTGGCTCAGAGAAATCAAGGGTCACATAACTCATGTGTGGTAGAGCTGGATTTCAAACCCTTGTCTATCTGCTTTCAAAGGTCACTTGCTTTACCTCTGTTCCTCCTCTACAATATCTGGTACAATATTTTGCCAGTCAATACATTTTCTGAAATAAGTCTTATCATAAACAGTCAATTGTGTGACAATACAAAACCAAGAATTGCAGAAGGATTTCCAATTGGAATAGAATAAATTGCTAGGATATGACAGAAAAAATGGGGACAGGATATTCCAGAGAGGAAAATTTCCCATTAATAGGTGAATAAGTAGAAGCTGACAAAGCAGATTAGCAAGCTGATTGGCTTGTCTGCAACCACGGAGCCAAAAGCAGACGTTTTGGTGCTTGTAGCAGTTGGGCGACACCCTCTGGACTACTCTTTTCCGATAGCAGTATTTCATTATAAAGTTTGCAATTCCTGACAACTATTATTATCAGATCTGGTGCTCCAACTATTTCCAGCCAAGATGTAAGGACTCTGCTTAACAAGCTGCCATACAGTCATGTGTAAAGTTGTTTTCCCCTCCACCGCTTTCAAGTCATTTTTGTTTATCCTCAGTTTCTATAATTATTTCTCATAGAAAGAACTTATCATTTCTTAGAGTTAGTCATGTAGAACACTGAAGAAAAATTAGTAACAAATTATTGGACGGTTTTTACTACCTAACCAATGAAAATTATTCCTTGAAATTAAAAATATATATATTTTCTTACTTTAAATAAAAGCATTAGATGATCTAGATTTCTTAAGGTAATATAGGATGATGTAGTGTTGAGCCAATTTGGTCAAAGCAAAGAGTATTACACGAAATTGACAAAAATTAGACTAAAATAAATCTCAACATTGCATTCAAAGTTCATGCAATTTGTAAATGTGTCTTTTTTTTTTTTTTTTTTTTTTTTTACTGTCTATATTCTTCAAGGCCTCACATTTAACCAGGCATAATTAGCTCACTAAGGCAATCTCCAGGCTCGCCTGCGTGTGCACACAGACTTGTATGCTACAACCTTCTCGTCGAGGGTTTGCCTGTCTTATTCCCCAGATTTCCATATTATATTTCCGGCTCGTCTTCTTGTCTATCGCTTACCCCAACTAGTGTCAAAATCGCAGAGTAGCTGGAATGTCAGCCTTCGCTGACTGCTGCTGACATCTTTATTTGTTTTGACGACACCCCAGGTCATGGCATTTTCAGCCTTCTTCCCCAAATGAAGTAAGCCCCCTCCCACTATCTTAGCATCACTTCTGTGCCATGGAGCTGAGGAGTGGGGATAGAAGCAGCCTCAACCTAAAAGCCACAGGCTTCCGCTGTTCTTACTGAGTTTCGGTAGATTTTCTTGAAAACATGCTTCACATTTTGCTTTATGACTTTGGTTAATTTCGGACTCTTAAATGGCTTTTTAAAAATAATTTTATCTGATTTACCATTTCACTTTGGAGAGAGGATTTGCTGAGGTCCTTATTTAGCCATTCTGGAAGTCTCAGCCTCTCCACTTCCTCTGTTTTCCAGTCACTCATTCCTTCCTACTTTCTTTTAGGTTATTTGAACCTTTGTAGTGTACTTAATGTCTTTTTGAATATATCTTTGTTTATTTGTTTCAATGGTTGTTCTTGAGATTGCAATATAATACTTAAATCTTCAGTCTGTTTGGAATAATTTTTTTTAGCACCTCAAGAGAAATATATAAAACTTACCACCATATAAATCTCTTTCTAGTTTACTTACATTGTGTATTACACTTATATACCTTGAATCCCTTCAGACAATTTTATGGTATTTTCTCTGAACCATATCTCACATGATAAAGAAATATAAAAGGAAAAAACAGCTTATTATGTGATCTATACATTTATCATTTCTGTTGCTCTTCTTTCATTCCCTGTGTTCCAAGTTTACTTTGGTAGCATTTCCTTCCTGTTTGAACAACTTACTTTAGCAATTATTTGAGAGCATGTCTGCTGAAAACAAGTTCTCCAAGATTTTCTTCATTTGAAAATGTCTTTATTTTGTCTTCATTCCTGAAAGATATTTTCTCTGGATATAGAATTCTGAGTTGACAATTTCTTCCTTTCAGCACTTTAGAAATGTTTATCTGTTTACTTCTGGCCTATATGGTTTCTGAGGAGAAATCCACAGTCATTCCTAAAATTTTCCGTTATAAATAAAGTGCCATTTTTCTCTGGCTGTTTTCAAGATATTATCTCTGTCTTTAGTTTTCAGCAGTTTGACTATGATATGCCTGGGCATGGGTATCTTTATCTTTTATTGGAGTCTCTGAGCTTCTTGAATCTGTAGATTTATGTCTTCCACAAGTTTTGGAAGTTTTTACATATTTGTTTATTTATTTATTTTTGCATGGCGTACTTCTTTCTTTCTGGAATTGTGATGACATGAATGTTAGAACTTTTGGTATTGTCTTAAAGATCTCTGAAGCTCTTCTCCCTTTTTTTTCAATCTTTTCTTTTTCTCTCTATTTTGTTCAGATTAGATCATTTCTATTAATACATCTTCAAGTTCACTGACTCTTTCCTTGGGCATTTCCATGGCTATTGGGCCCAACCAGTGACATTTTATTTTAGTTACTATCTCGTTCAGATATTTCCATTGGCTTCCTATACTTTATACTTCTTTGATGAGATTTTTACCTTTCCATTCATTCCAAAAGATTTAACTTACTTGTTAGAGTATTTTTATAATAGCTGCTTTAAAGTCTGTGCCAAATAATTCCAACATATTTGTCATCTCAGCTTTGATATCCATTGAATGTCTTTTCCCAAGCAAGTTGAGATTTTTCTTACTCTTATTTTGCTGAATAAATCAAATTTTATCCCAAATATTTTGAATGCTACGATATGAGACTCTGGTCTTATTTAAGTCCCATGGAGAATGTAGATACTTTTTTGTTTTGGCAGGCAATGAATCCAGTTGGGTTCAGACCACAGTTTCAACTAAGTTTCTGCAGGGTGAAGTTTCAGTGTCTAAAATGCTCTTCAGATCAGTCACACATATGCACTATCCAGTGTCCAGTCTGTGACCTAGGCAGTGATCTTTCTTTAAGTTAAATTCTCAGTGTCTATGCTATACTGTTTAGAGTCAAATCCATGAATACACCAAACAGGAGTAAGTACACAAGTTCATGGACAAATCAAGTGGATCACTTTCCTAAGCTACTCCCTTTCTATAATCTCTCTGGTATTTTCTAGTACCCTGGGCTCCTCTTTTTGGTTCTCTGGCCAGAAATCTGGGACTTTGTTTTTTAATCTGTTCTGCTATGTACTTCCCACAACTCTGGGACAAGCAGTGACAGGTCAGAGAGAGAAAGAAAAACAACATGGGCATACACCACACTCTTGGGATCACACTCCTTCAATTAGAAGGAAGTTTTCTCTTCTTCAGAGTTATAGGCTCTTGCAGGTCTCCATGACCTCAGTGCCCTGGGGATATTTGATGGCTGGGGCACAGAAGAATAGAGAAAGGAAAAGAGAAACAGCAAAGAGGTTTTTCCCACACTCTCTCTGAATGTTATGAGACCCCTTCCAACTTTTCACCACAGAACTGCAGGAGGACTGTTGGAGCTTTCTCTCTCAATACCAATGCTCATTTCCAGGTTTCCAGCTCTGTTGAATCCAGTCCTGAGAATACTGGAGGGGAAAAGTAGTAAACACACTGCCAGTTTGGTATGACTTTGAATTCTACTCTTTAACCTGCTGGCCACAATTTGCTTTTCGGAGTCCTCAAATAGTTTCTCTCAGCATTCTGTCCAGTTTTTATAACTGCATTCAGTGAGAGAGACAGAGTGTTCTTATTTTATCTTTTCCAACATATTATACTACTCCACCCATGTCTTCACCCATAACTCTAGTTCAGAATCATATCTGGTGCTGCTTCTATTTCAGCAAGTTGTCATCACTGGTATTATAAACACACACACACACACACACACACATCATCCCCATAAATACATTGACATTGTTCAACAAGTCTTCATACAGGTCTCCCTTATTCTTTTCTGCTAAAGTTTAATCTGAGAACAGTTCTGTTAATCCAGAGGGAAAAAATTCTGAATCTAAGTAAACCCCTTTGGTTATGTGAGATTCTGTCAGAAATGATTTCTCACTCCTTTTTGTCAGCACGCATGCCAAATTTTTCTAAAATTGGCACCAATTTATTCATGAAAGGATAACCATAGGAATCCTTCCTCCCTATCCTCTGCATTAGAATACATTGGGTCTAAGTCACAGCATTACTGCCAGGAAATGTACGTTTCTAAGCTATGATTCTTTGCGAAATATGTGATTGTTTTGCAATCACAACTCGAAGACTTCCACATCACTTCCTTCTGTCTAGGTATTTGACAAATTAATCACTGTGGACAGTTTGACTGAATGAACAGCCAAAATGCTGTGTCTTCTGGGGTTAGGCAATTCAGAAGACCTTGGAACTTTTTTCAGCAATGAAGATTCCTGAAATAGCTGATCTCAATTATTTAAAAAGCTTTACAGGGCAGTGATATTATCAGCAGGTAAATATCTTTAAAACTGATCTCTTTGGATCTGGAATGTTTGTTTTTAACCATTTGCTTTTAAACAACATGACATACACAAAATCTCTTTATCATCGGTATCTTCAAATTTCATTACCAAGTTACAGTATTTGCAGGACATTTGGAAATGGTTATAAATAGAATTCTTTGTGTCTCCAAGTGAACACAAGAGTAATAGCTAAAACAGAAACACACTTGTTGGCACAAAAAACAGTCATGTTTCAGGGACTGGCCTGGTTAAATTGGCACGCTCTGCTTCGGCAGCCCGGGGTTCGCAGGTTTGGATCACGGGTGCTGACCTATGCACTGCTTATCAAGCCCTGTGTGGTATATATGGTATAGGAAGATGGGCACGGATGTTGGTCCAGGGCCTATCTTCCTCACTAAAAAGAGGAGGATTGGCAGCAGATGTTAGCTCAGGGCTAATCTTCCTCACCAAAAAAAAAAGTCATGTTTCATGTAGCTTTTCATTTCCTAATTGGAAGAGAAAAATATAGAAATTTCAGGGTGGTTTGCATCCATTTTTATAAAATGTGTTGAATGAATAGTATCGGAAAATCAAGTTCATCTATAGTTCTCTTGATGTTTATCCTTTCTTCCATACAAACACATGTTCATGACCACAGACTACTGATAGTTTTCCAAATAGCAGAGAATGTTGATTTTATTCACTTAAAGCAGAGGAAGCACACTCATGTGCCACATAATGACGTTTCAGTCAAGACGGGCCACATATATAATGGTGGCCCCATAAGATTAATACCATAGGGCCTAGGTGTGTAGTAGGCTATACCATCTAGGTTTGTGTAAGTACATGTTATGATGTTTGCACAATGACAAAATCACCTAAGGATGCATTTCTCAGAACATATCCTTGTCATTAAGCAATGCATAACTGTAAGCCTTTAGTAGAAAATCAGATTATGACACATTTTAGAATAGTAAACAATCAATGTTTTGGACTTATAGTTTAATATGTAGCTTGTTTTCAATCAAATTTAAAATTTACCTGTAATGCATTTCTTCTTGAAATATGTTTTGAGACCTATGCTAAATTTTATCAGAGAAATTGAGACATGTGGCAGAGATTACTAATTGCTTACCCAATATGAATTCTTCTGTTGCTCCTTTTATGGTGGATTCCTGAAATTTCTAGGTGATGGCAATAGGCCCAGTGAAAAAATTTCCAGCATTGTATAAGGCTTCTGTGACAGCTCCTAAATGTGTCTCTAATGGCAAATTCCTCTTTTACTCTTGCTAATTTCTCCCTTCATCCTGCATGGATTGAATACATAACTGCTAGAGCTCCAGCAAACGTCTTGTGAGCACACAGAGAACTTGCAGATGGAAACTTCAAGATAAAGATGGCAGAAGAAAAAAACATAAGGTGCCTAGGTCATTGTGATATGAAAATACAATGCTGGGATGTAATTTGTTATGAAGGAAAGGAAAAACATCTCATTTTATTGAAGTTATTTTATTTTGTGTCTTTGTTATTATTCACCAAGGAAATTTTCTAGCAGATGCAAGATATATAGTGTATACCAGTGTTTGTTTTTCTATAATGCCACTTTTCTTTTTGTGGAAAAGTTTCCTTCCCTATTTCAACTAGAGTGATGTGTCGCTTAATGACAGGGATACATTCTGAGAAATGTGTCATTAGGTGATTTCATGGTTGTGCAAACATCGTAGAGTGTACTTACACAGACCTACGTGGTATAGCCTACCACACACTTAGGCTACGTGATACTAATCTTATGAGACCACTGTCATACATGTGGTCCACTGTTGACCTAATGTCATTATGTGGCACATGACTGTATATATATGCACATATATATGTAAACATACGTACACACGCACACACATATGCATGTGTGAATGTGCATATATTAGAAATCATGTCTTCACACCAATATCTCCAACACCAGCTCACTTCTGCAGGGTGATGTTTTCGCCCATTTCGTATATAGGTTTCTTCGAGAGTAAGAACCCTGGTTCTCAATAACATGAACACAATTTTTCATTTGCTCAATCTATAGTCTAAAATAGTTTCAGAATACCTTCTCCCATACAACAACAAAATAACCTATTTTTAAAAGTCTAGGATTTATTTGTATATTTATTGCTACAAAGCCCACTGAAGAACGAGAGTATATATTCATAGATTAGTTTGATCACTTCTTTATTTTCCATTTTATTGTGACTATTTTTTTAAAAAAACAATAATTTTTTATTTGATATTTGTGTGGTCCAATAAGTCAATCTTTTCTTTTATTGCATTTGGGTTTTTAGTCATAGAAAGTCTTTCTTTTTACCCAGATTGTAGAGGAATCTACTCATGTTTTTTTCTAATACTTGTGTAGAGTCAAACTTTTTAGCATTTAAATTTATGACACCCTTGGGGTTTATTCTTGGTTATGATCTGAGGAAAGGGTAGACTATTGTTTTTTCCAAAAGCTATATTGAAACACCAACATTTATCAAAAAGACCATCTTTGTCCCAGTGATTTGATATAACACCTCTCTCATACACTAGACTTCTATGAGTAGTTGGGTCCATTTCTGGACTTTCGTTGACCTAATTATTCATGTTCCAGTATCACATTGTCTTAATTTTTGAGGGTTTGTATTATGTTTTATTATCTGATACAAACAGTCCCTTTTAAAACGTTTTCCTTTTCAAAGTTTTCCAAATGATTCTTGTATTTTTTAAAATTTTTCCATACAAACTCTAGAATCAAATAGTTTAACTCATACAAAAGCTCATTGCTGATATTATTAAGAACTTATTAATTAAATTTGTAACTTTACTTAGGGAATACATATCTTCATGTTGAGATATCCTAACCATGAAATCAGGGATATCTTTCCATTTGGTCAAGTCTATTTTTGTGTCTTTCAGGAGTGTTTTATGCTTTTTTTCATATAGGTTCTGAACATTCCTCATTAAGTTTATTCACAAATATTTTATATTTTTGTTAATTTAAAATCGGGTTTTCTCCTACATTATAACATCTAAATGGTTATTATTTGTGTTATAAATGCTAGTGATCTTTGACTGAATTTTATATACTGCTCAATTGCTGAATTATTTTATTATTTAAGATAAGTATTGTCACCGATTCTCTAAAATTTTTTTTCCAGCTACACTATCATAGCATCGGCAAACAGAGAAAGTTTTACTTCTTCTTTTCTTATTTTTGTGCTTTTAATTGCTTTCTCTCATGTAAATGCATAGGCTAATACCTTCAGAATAATGTTAAGCAGTAGTTAAGATAATAGGAATCCTTGCCTTTTTCTCCTAGACCTTGTGGAATGCCCCTAAGTGCTTACCCATTAATTAACCATCAATTATGATACTGGCTTTAGGATACATACACACAGCATACACACAGAAATATAGTCAAAAATCTTCAAGCCAGCAATCCTTCTCATGCTTCAAATCTTTCTTACTTCCCCTTCTGAGTTTTCTTCTGTCTTTCTCTTTTGCTTATAATTGCTCATGTGATTATGTTGATCCCACCTGGATAGCCCAGAATAATCTCATTAATTTAAAGTCAGGAAATATGTAACCATAATTACAAATGTAATGTCTCTTTTACCATGTAAAGTAACACATTCAGTTGCATAACACCAGGAGATGAAAATCATGAGGGCCGAAATTCCACCTAACACAGGAGGCACCCATTCATTCATGCTTTTTCAAAGCAAGTACTCAAGAGTTTCTACGAGAAGTGGCCATAGAATATTGTCAAAGTTTTCTTCAATATTTATGGAGATGATCATATGATCTTTCTCTTTAGACTTATTAATAGAGTGAATTATATTAATAAATTTCCAAATATTGCCTGATTCTTGCATTACTGTTATAAAATCTGCCTTGTTATGGTATATTCTTCTCATGACATAATATGCAAGTCAGCTATGAATTTATCAAAGATTTTTTGCACTGATATTAATAAGAGATATTGGCAAGTAATATTCCTTTGGGCAGCTATCTGTCAAATTTAGGTGCCCAGGTTACACTTGCTTTACAAAAATAATTTGGGGGCAGCCCAGTGACGTAGCAGTCAAGTTCGTGCGCTCCACTTCCGCAGCCCGGGGTTTCGCAGGTTCAGATCCAGGGCACAGATAGACGCACCACTTGTCAGCCATACCGTGGGGCGTCCCATATAAAGTAGAGGAAGATGGGCATGGATGTTAGCCCAGGGCCAGTGTTCCTCAGCAAAAAGTGGAGGATTGGCAACGGATGTTAGCTCAGGGCTGGTCTTCCTCACAAAAAAAGAAAAAGAATTTGAAAGTTTACTTTCATTTTTTGTGCTCTGAATCCATTTATGTAACAGTGGAGCTACCAGATCACTAAAGGTTCAGTGGAACTCCTCAGTTAAACCATGCAGGTGTGGTAAGTTCTCTTTCAGAACTTTTAGGACATCTTCTATGGAAATTGATAGGCTTAAGGTTCTTATCTATACTGGGGTGAATTTTGGTAAATTCTTTTATTCCTAATGAATTATCCATTTAATGTAGGTTTTCAAATTTATTTACATATGGGTGTCCAAATTGTCTATTGTGATTTTTCAAATTTTCCTTTGTATCAGTAGTTATTTTCTACTTGTTTTGTTTATTTGCTTCCTCCCTTTTAAAAATTAAATTAGTTGCTTTTTTCTTTTATTGATTCTTTTCAAAGAAATAGAATTCTACTACTTTTTTTCTATTGTCTACCTCATTAATCTCTGCTTTTATTTTTACTATTTCCTTTTTGTGCTTCATTTTTAGTTACTCTGATGCTCATTTACTAGCTGTGTTTGTAGGGAATTGCACTGGTCAGCATTCTCCAAAGAAATAGAACCAACCAACCAATGAACAGAACAATCTCTTATATATGAAGAGATGTATTATAAGGAATTGGCTCATGAGACTGTGGAGGCTGAGAAATCCCAAGATTTGCAGTTAGCAAACTGGAGAACCAGGACAGCCAATGGTGTAAGTTCCAGTTCAAAATCCAACAGACTTCATACCCAAGAAGAGCCGATCAGTTCAAGTCTGAAGGCAAGAAAAAATCAATGTTCCAGCTCAACAGTCAGGCGGGAGGAGTTCCCTCTTACTAGCTAGGGGGCCACCTTTTTATTTTATTCAGGCCTTCAGCTGATTGGGTGAAAGCCCAATATTAGAGATGAAAATCTGCTTTACTCAGTCTATCAGTTTAAATGTTCATCTCATCCAAAAAAATAAAATCTCTTGCAGACACACCCAGAATAATGTTTGACCTGAGCAACCTACGGCACAGTTAAGTTGACACATAAAATTAACCATCAAAGGAATTTAAGTCATTTATTTTCACTTTTTTATTTTGTATTGATCCAGATATTTGGGGCTATAAATTTTCCTCAGATCACTAATTTAAATCTATTTTTAGTTCTGATATGTTGTATTTTTTACTGAAATTTTTTAATCTCTTTGTATTTTATCTTTCACTGAAGGGTCAGTTAATAGAATTCTTTATTTTTCCAAGTGGAGTGGCTTTTTGTTTCTTTGTTTTATTTTTAATTTTGAGTTTTACTGTATTGCAATCAGAACGTGTTAGTTGTAATATGTCTATTTTATGGAATTTACTATTTTTTCCCATGGTATATGTAATCATTTTTTGTTTGTGAATGTCCCATGTGTACTTCAGAAAATGGTGCATTCTCTATTACCAGGATATTTTGATCCATACATATTCAAAATAGATACTCGACTGCTATTGATATTTTTTCATACTTAATAATTTTTATCCTCTTGATCTGTTTTGTATTGAGAGTTGTATGTTAAACTCCCCTATTGTCAATGTGTTTCTAATTCTTTTTGCATTTCTTTTAGTTTTTGTTTTATACCGAAAATTGTTGGGCCATTTAGTGTTCAGATATTCATAACAGTTATATCTTCATTTTGAAATACGGCTGTTAGCATGATAAAATGTCCCTCTTTGTCTTGTTTAATGAATTTTGCCTTAACTTCTAACTTGTGCAATTACAACCTCTGCTTTCTTATGGTTTTCATATGCAGGGTAAATCTTTGTCCACTCTTTTGCTGCATTTTAGGTACTTGCATGCACTGTAGATTTGAGTGTTGCTCTATAAGCCACTTTGAAAATCTCTTTTTCTTTCAGCTGTATTGAAATGTAATTGACAAATAAAATTGTAAGATATTTAAATTCTGCGTTGTGACGATTTGATATATGTATATATTGTGAAAGGATTCCCCCCTTAAGTTGATTGACACATCTGTCACCTCACATATCCCACATATTTACCTTTATTTATTTTTTTTGATGAGAATATTTAAGTTCTACTCTCTTAGCAAACTTCAGTTATAAACAGTATTATCAACTATAGTCACCATGTTTTACATTAGATCCTCAGGTATTGTTCATCTTATAATTGAAAATCTCTTCTTTTAATGGGTGAATTAAGCCCACTCAGTCACTGATATGACAGATGTGTGCTTGGTCTTAATTCATCCACTTTATCTTGTGTTGTTATTACTGTGCTTGTTATGTTATATTTACTATGTTTTTTTTTGTCTATGTAGTGTGTTCTCTGGACTTTTTAAAAATTCTTTTAGTAATTAAATAAGTTTATTTTTTGTTCTACTGGTTAGCTTTATGATGGTACATTTTATAGAGTGAATTCACTTGTTTTATACTTAGACTTTTAATATCCAGCATATCTGTTTTAAATCATGTCTTTTGATTCCCATCTATTACCTCTAAATATCAATTATTTTATGCTACTTTCCTCTTTCTCTTGCCATTCTCTTTCAATTATTTGATTATATTCTTTCTACTTTTTCAGAATGTAGAAGATTTATATATTATTTTTTGAGCATGATCAAAAATGTGTCTTAGTTTTTGTCTTAGTTTTATAATTAAACATATTACATTCACCTTATGTACAAATTTTCCCCAGTTATCTTTTGGTTTGATAATGTTTGCCCACTAAAACATCCTCAGGAAGGATACATATGAACTGTGTTCTCTGAATTCTCATGCATTCAAGACTTATTTTTTCAAGAGAGCCTGGCCGTTTATAACATCCATGGTTCACACTTTCTTTCCTTAAGTTTCAAGAAAATGTTGATCCACTGTTGCCTTACTTTATATGTCATTTTTGAGAAGTGCAACGCTATTATAATTCTTTGACCTAGGTAAGTTATTTTGCTTTTTTTCCTGGAGTACCTGAATTTTTTTTTAATCTTTAAATCTTTAAAGCCAAATTGTTTTATTAGACTAGGTCTTGGAGTTGATTGTTTTGGGTCAATTAATCATGGTACCTAGTTAGCCCTTTCAATGTTTAGAATTACATTGTTGTTTATTTACAGAAATTTTTCTTGGATGATATTTTAAAACATTAGTGTTCCACCTTTTTTATTTTTTTTCATTTTATTATCTTTTCTTCAGGGGCTCTAACTATATAAATGTTTGATCTTCTTTGATTGTGTTTCACTTAAGATACTGTCTCTCTGGCACTTTTACTTCTTTTTTATCTTATTTTTATTCTTTTATTTGTTTCCTGCTTTTTATCAATACCATCTAAATAAATTTTCATTTGAATCTATCAGTTATTGTATATGATTCAATTATTAAATAAAGATTATTACTATTTTATTGTTTTTATAATAGCAAGTATATCTAAAATAAAACTTAAAGCATGTTTTCCATTTGAAAAATGTAAACATTAAGTATTGTAAATATATCAAGCCAGAATGATTTTTTTTAACCACATTGTATGTGCTTGCCTTTTGTGTGTGGATGTAGATCTCTATTAATTTTTATTCATCTTTGAAGTTGCATATATTCAGCTGAATGATGCTTGGTGTTGATCACTTTACAACTTTGTGTGTACGTGTTTGAAAAATATGTCATTTAAGTTTGCATATTCAATTATTTATTTTAGGAATCTCTCTAGTATCACTTTAAAGAGATATTTTTGTTCAGTTGGGCATAGCCTGAATTTTCTTTGTATTCCATATTGTCTTAGTCATGTCCATTCTACTTTCTGTTCCCTCTAATGTTTTCCATCATTGTAATCACTTCAGTTTGTATATCCTTTTTTCTGATGTCTTCTAGCTTAATTTATCTCTTCTTTTCTTATAATCATCTACATTAGCCCTTTAGTTTCTTTATATACTTTATTATTATTTAATTAGAAAGCATATATTGCTAAAATATTATTTAAATTATAAAATTTTGTTTTCTTGGCAATTTCTCTTTTGATATATGTCCTTTCTCTGCTTTTTGCTTAACTTTCTTTCTCTTTTTGTTTTGCAGTATCTATAGATTCTATGTATGTTTCTCAGGATTGTTATTCATTTGTGGATTGGGCCACTCTTTTTAAATAATAGTGTGGAACAAAGGCTCATGTAGTCGCAAAAACTATCGCACCAAATATATTGTTCCCTTGGCCCCAGGAACACATGACCTCTCTCTTTTGGGGACTTGAGAGGTTCCCTGTGTCAAGGGCTCCCAGTGTGCTCTGATCAGGTATGATTTTGTCTCTTCATACTTCTCCCTCTTAACCTCCAGAAGGGATTTTAGGCTAGGACACTGAGTTGTAGATATGAAAAGTAGCGTGTCAGAATTTTATTTGGCTCCTCAGCAACATATCACGTGAAATTTAACGATATCAACCTGGATTGTTAACAGGGGATTTTTTAAATTTTTATTTTTACACAACCCATCCACAGTTCTAAATCTCATTGCATTAATGAAATCATCATTACTTAGATTATTGAACTTATTTTAGGAAAACTTAAAATAAAATATTCAATTCTAGATTTTAGGAAAAAGCTTGTTTCCAAAATTTAAGTTCGAACAAATATCCAGTGTTTGGAAGGAATAGTTTATAGTCGTTTATCATTGTATGCTTTGAGGACATAGATAGATAGGTAGAGATATATAAAACATTAATTATTATATGTTGGGGATATACATAATTTCTTATATATTTACTATTAATAATATATATGATTATATATTATAATATAAATTAACTTGAAGATTAAGTTCTTTTCTTACCTTTTAATTCTTATTTTTTGGTTAGTTTTGAAGGGGAGAAATGAAATAAAAAATATGTGTGTGTGTATATATATATATATATATATATATATACAATATGCCCAACATAATGATGTTTCAGCCAATGATGGACTGCATATATGATGGTGGTCCCATAAGATTAGTACCATATAGTCTAGCTGTGTAAGTACTATCTATGATGTTCCCACAACAAGAAATTGCCTAACGACAAATTTCTCAGAGTGCATCCCCATCATTAAACCATGCATAACTTTAATGTTTTTTTTCCGTTTATTTTGAGCTCCACTCCTTGATCATGGTGAATGTTTTATTAAAGTAAAATAATCACTATTAAGTCTTTTTAAATCCATTAATTTCTCAGTATCCTTAAAACGTGGAATACATAGCTTATTAAGGAAGACTTTTCTTCAGTCACAGCTACCTTTCGGGACTCAATTCTTAAACTTATCTTTCCTAATTTATGCTAACCTCTTTAGTGAACCATGAATGATAAAAAACTATATCTGTATCTATAGCATCTACACATATTGTTTTCTCCCTCAGCCATACTTTTCCTTTGGTCTACAATGCCTCACTCTTTCCTTACTTACCTCTTGAAGAACTTTTAGGTTTTAATCCATCCTTCCACAATAGTCAAGAGACTCATGTCTTCTCCTTATGTTTCCGTCATATATTGTCCATCGGTAATCATTGGATTGTCTCACTATATCATCACTTTCTTAAAATTATTTATCCCTTTACTTTTTTGTAAATTCTTTTGAGGCAGAGTCCATCACTATGCCACACACACAGTAGGCAGTCAATAAATATTCTTTAGATAAATAATTAATAAGTTTAGTTGGACAAATAAAATAATCGAGATGAATTCAAATGGAGATGTGGAGATGATAGTCTCTTTGTTCAACTTTAGTACACATCCTCTCTAATGTATCATACAATGAATAATAAAAACTATTTTTGCCATTTTTGCCTTTAGCTATATTGTTCCTTTGGTCTACAATGCCTCTCTTCTCCATCATCTATCTATTGGAGAATTTTTAGGTTTTTATTTTACACTTTAAGTCATATAAAAAAGATTAGCACGTCCCAGGAAGGAGAAATGCTTGTAGGACATCTCAAAAACCAAATTTAAAAACAATAACTTTTACATTTTTAGGATTTTGATAGGACTTTTATATTTGAGAATCACACAATTAATTATCCTGTTCGTTTTTTTTAAAAAACCATTCAAATGGATTGCAAGACCAATATACCTAGCTAACTGATTTAACGTTTCACCCTTCAAAGAATTTATGTAACAACTTGTGTAAGTCTCCAGACCATACTACCTTCAAAAACAATAAATTATAGTCCACAATGAAGAATCAAAACCACATACAAAAATAATATACCAAATATTTTTCTGAAAAACAGTTCCTTCTGGCTGAGACGAACACTTATGTCTCTACACTATACCCTATAAACCAAAATGATTCCTTCTGTCATTTAACAATAGGTTAATCCAAAGCATTTGATCTAAGAAGCTTCCTTCTTCAATTTTAACACTGGCAAAACATTGAATAGTCAGATTAAGAAGCTATAAATTCGAAACTCAATTGTGAAAAAGATGTTTAATAGAACGAAACAATTCTACCTAGCATTGCAAACAACATTTATTAATGAAACATATTAGATATGTGCAGTGCAATTCACAAATGGAAATGTGCCACATACTTCTCTAGTCATAACGTGTAACAGCTGCAGCTTTGTGAAGTGATTTGGTACCCTCCATAGCATAAAATATAGAACAATACAGATGACTAATTTGAATCAACGTGGTTGCACATGGCATGTCACAGTGGGAATCTTAATGATCTTCTACCTGGATTGTTTGTCTAAGACTCCCATTTTCTGTTCTGTGATGTGTGAATGTGAACTATGCTGAAGATAATTTGAGACTAATTACTAGCCATGTCAATAGCTATTCTCCTACAATGATCAACCATATTTTCTCTTTTAAAAAATCTTTTCTTGGACAATGGCAATGAAAGCAAGGAGATTTCAGACTGTTTCCTGGTTTCTTTGTTCCCAAGAGTGTTTTTCCTCCCCTCAAAGAAACCGAAAATCACTTAATCATAAATAAAAAATTAGATTTTATTTGCACTGAAAATAGATGATGAGGATGAAAACAGAAGGCTAATGTGGCAAGGTGTACAGGGGAAGAACTCAGATCTAATCACAATTTTATTTTATTAAATGAACTTGAAGTAGTGTAGAGGCAATTGTATGAGCACTAAATGATTTAACTGGATAGATATTTACCAATGTGTTATCTTGCTTTTTCTTATACCATATTTCAGACATTTTGAAAGAGTAACACGCCCAATAACCTCAAAAGTGCAAGCTTTAAACTTTGTCACTTATTTGAGAAAGATTGCTGAAAATGAAGTTTCTTCAATGGAAGGACAAAGGAAACAAACTGGAAATGATCAATTTACAGCACATGCAAGATTTCCACGTGATTTTAATAATTCTCATTATGAAAAAATTGATATCTGTACTGTATTTACACTTTCTAGGATTAACAAATTTCTGGTAAAATAATCCCCCTAAATTTTAATGTCCATTTGACAATTGATTCCCAAGGCATAATATTGTACTATATATGTATAACCATTAAAATTAATCTAAGCTTCCTTCAGGAGACCTACTTCTTTCTTCTGGTATATTTGGAGTATCTGATTAGATGATTACCTGGAGAGAAAGTGTGGTTCAGAGAAATATACTTATTTTATATACCACAAAGTATATAATGTATCATATGTTAGAATTTTTAATGAAGTAGCATTAGGTTTATTGAAAGCCACTGGTACCTAGATAATTGGGTTTAATAATTAGAAAAATTAACCTCATTGATATACTATTGAGTGAAAACAGCTTATCTTATAGTCACTGACTTTGTTACCAAAAGGAGTTTAATGGAGAAAAAATACAGATAGAAGAATTGAAGCACATGTACCATGAAACTTGACCTTTATGGAACACGAGGATTTGGTATATAGCTCATCAATAAATCATGAGAATGTTCTTGGGCAGAAAAATTGCAGGCTGGAACCCAAAGGCAATTGCCAGAATCCCATGTAAACTCATAAATTAAAGATGCTACACCATTTTTTTTCTTTTGTTTTTTTTATCAAATGCAATCACTTAAACATGCTTTCCACACTTCACCCCACAGCATGGAAAAGTATAGAAATAAAAAACAGAAATTATTTTGTACACCTATTTTTTTCAAAAGTGAAGCTTTCTATTCTCATTGTTGTAACAAAGCATGAAACCCATCTAAAACTACTATGGTCTTGTCAAAAATAACCAAGAAGCAAATTGTAATAGGCTATCAATGTACAAAGTTGGGATGTTTTAGGAATCCTTAAAAATAAATGCAGTGGGTTAAAACCTATCAACTATGTTTAAACCTATGAGTTTATTATTGATATTAAGAAACAACAGCAACAAAAACCTGATTCATCACCTTTGGAAGAAAATAAATAACCAACTCATTACTTTGAAAATTAGTAAGAAAAAAACATTTTCTAGATTTTTTACAAGAATTGTACTTTAGATTAACTAAAAGTTGACAATAAAAGTGATGAAAATGCCACCTACGAATTAGTTTTTTCACCCACTGCAAGTATCAAACCTGAATCTGATCATGCCCCTATAGCTAACTATCAATTTACAAGAAATTCAGAGGCAGAAAAATGTGTTAAATGGCATGACGGGGATGCAACTGGCAAAATCTAGAGAACGGGAAACAGGACAAATATTCTGTTTTTTGGTTTTTGTTTTCAATCACAAGAATAACAACAACATAAAAACAAGGGGCAAGGGGAGATGACTAAGATTTAAAGGGAGATGCCAACAAATAAACCAACTAAAAAATATAGAACTTATTTGTATCCTGATAAAAACCTTATTTAAAAATCATAAGACAATCGATGCAATGTGAATACTACACGTATATTTGAGGATATTAAAGAATCATTATGAATTTTTACATATAAAATGATATTTTGGATATGTTTAAAAAATTTTTTAAAGTTCTTATCTTTTAGTTATGTAATGAAATATTTACAGATAAAATAATAGGTTATCCGAGAGTTGATTCAACATTATTTTGAAAGGATTGGTGGGGCTATAGGTTCAAATGAGATTGGTTGGGAAATTGATCGTTTTTGTAGCTTGGTGATAGGTATGAGGGGTTCATCATATTATATTTCTTCTCTTTATTTTTGTATAGATTTGAAATTGTCCACAATAAAATTTTAAGAAATAAATAGAACACTTGTAGCCTTAGATCTTAGATGTGATCTGTGGGGAATGAAGCCACTTCTGCCCTGTGACCACTTGCAGACCTCAGGATGCTGGAGCCTCAGGCAAGAACAGGAGTCAAGGCCTCAAATTACATGAGTGAGGAGCTGGGAACAAGAACCTCACAAAAACCTATAACCCTCCACGAAAAGATGAACTGGACAAAGTACACCTATTAGGAAAAGTTGGCAGCAAAGAAATGAAATTCCTCTGTCTTGCCCTAAATATGAATGCAGATAGAGGGACAAGACAAAAGATACCAAAGGAAGCTAATAGAAAAACCCAGATGGTATTTTATTCTACAGGATAACCTTCCCTAGTCAGTGAATTAAAAAAAAGAATTGGGGGAGCCAGTCCGGTGGCATAGCGATTAAGTTCGTGCTCTCTGCTTTGGCGGTCTGGGGTTCACAGGTTCAGATCCTGGGCACAGACCAACACACTGCTTGTCAAGCCATGCTGTGGCGGCGTCCCACATATAAAGTAGAGGAAGATGGGCACGGATGTTAGCGCAGAGCCAATCTTCCTCAGCAAAAAGAAGAGGATTGGTAACGGATGTTAGCTCAGGGCTAATCTTCCTCACAGAAAAAAAAAAAGAAAAGAAAAGAATGGGGAGACTATTACATATTAAACAAGATTCAAGAGAGAAGGCAAATTGTGCACTGAATTGTCAATTGGGTTTGAACAAATCAACCATAAAAATAATTAAAATAATTGGGGAAATATGATTATAGGCTGGGTATTAGATGATGCTGAGCAATTATGGTTAATTTTTAAATATGCTAATAGCACATATTTCTGCAAGAAAATATTCATATTTTTAGAGATGCAGATTGAAGTCACCAGCATTGATAAAGTATGATATTTGAAGTATGCTTTACAAATATGCTACTTAAAGTGTGGTCCCTAGACCAGCAGCAGCAGCTTTACCTGGGACTTATAGAAATGCAGAATCTCTGTCGCCAACACAGACTTATTGAATGAGATCTTCCATTCTAAGAAGATTCCCAAGTGACTTTTATGGACATTAAAATTGTAGAAATTTTGAGTTTCAAAACTCCAACAAAGGGAAAAAAAAGACAAAGAAGATAAATGAAGACATGGCCGAATTTTCATAAGTGTTAAACTTGGAAAGATTCATTGTATCATTATTTTTACTTTTGAATGCTTTGGATATTTTCACAAATCTAAAAACTAAAAAAAGAGATAATATAAAATTCAAAGTCCAACAGACTAATTTGCATAATTTCTTCTATATCTATTCTTGTACTATCTCTGAAAACTATATAATTCTAGAATTTAATTCTGCCATATTGATGTTAAAGAGAAATATGTTGCTATGCTATTTAAATAAAAGGGTATACTGGAAGGCAGAAAATTCTGATAAATAAGACTAATTTTCCCTGAAACTTATGATAAACTGGAAAATTATGCCATGAAATTACTAGAATGTTCAGCATTACTGTATGAACACAAGTTGTGGTTTATGATAATATAATTATATTTAAAACATAACTATAAAAAATAGAATATATTTTATTATACATCCCAGCAAAAATAAATATTAAATTATACAGTATTTGATGATTATAGAATTAAGGAAGTAATAATCATTGAAACAGGAATAGCTAACATTGAATTAGATGATTCTTAAAATGGTCAGAAAACAATGATCAAATTGTATTTCTGTGTATACAGATAACTGTGAGAAACAATATTTTTCTATATTATTACCACAGTAGAAAAAAAATTACACATGAAAGTTTGAAAAGCCATAGAAATATAACACAAAGTTAAATTGAAAGCCAAAAAAATGACAACTTCCATGCATGTAGCATATAAATATTACATTTTGAAGCAACAAGGCTATAAAATAACTTCAACATTTTCAGGCCAATCCATGTGCAAACTAGTATGACCAACATTATTCTTATGCATATTCTAATTCTCAACAAAATTAATAAAAAAACAGAGAACAAAATAATTTGCATTATACATCTGTAAACGCACTTTCTGGACGATATTCTAAACTTATTACCATGTTTCTTTGTGTATGAAAGTACTATTTTGTTCAGTAATATTTTTTAAAGATTATTATGATAAAGTAAATATTTCCACAGGATATTTTCTACTTTTCCTTCCAAGTAACATGAACATATTTACAGAAAGTTACCAATAAACTCTATATTCATGAACTTAATGGACAAATCAGAGGCAAGAGTATTAATCAAATCTTCTAGATTAGCAGTTAGTTTTTATTTTTTACTGTAAGGACACTTTACACTTTTATTGAAGGTCTCAAAGATCTTCAGTTTTTGCAGGTTATATTGATATTTTATGTATTAGAAGTTAAAATTGAGAATTTTTTCAAAATATTTTTATTAACGTAACATTGGATTATAACATTATGTAAATTTCAGGTGTATATCATTATATTTCTATTTCTGTGTATATTACATCATGTTCACCACCCAAAGACTAATTACCACCCGAACCATACACATGTGCCATTTTACTCCTTTTGACTCCCCCCATCTTCCACTCTGATAACCACCAACCCAATCTCTCTATATGTGTGTTTGCTTATTGTTTTCATCCTCCACTTATGAGTGAAATCATATGGTATTTGACTTTCTTCATCTGACTTATTTCACTTGGCATAATACCCTCAAGGTCCATCCATGTTGTCACAAATGGCATCTTTTCTATGGCAGTGTAGTATTCCATTGTGTACATATACCACATCTTCTTTATCCCTTCATCCATTGATGGTCACTTCAGTTGTTTCAAAGTCTTGGCTATTGCGAATAATGCTACAGTGAACATAGGGGTGCAAATATCTTACATATAAAGAACTCTTACAACTCAATAACAAAAAAACAAACAGCCCAACTAAAAAATGGGCAAAGGATCTGAACAGATATTTTTCCAAAGAAGATAAACAGATGGCCAACAGGCACATGAAAAGGTGTTCAACATCACTAATTTTTAGGGAAATGCAAATCAAAACTACAATGAGATATTACCTCACACCCGTCTGAATGGCTATCATAAACAAGACAAGAAATAACAAGTGTTGGAGACGATGTAGATAAAGGGAATACTCATACACTGCTGGTGGGAATGTAACTGGTGCAGCCACTATGGAAAACAGTATGGAGGTTCCTCAAGAAATTAAGACTAGAACTACGATAGGATCCAGCTATTCCACCTCTGGGTCTTTATCCAAAGAACATGAAAACACCCATTTGAAAACTGAGAAAAAATTTTAAAATTAATTGTTTTTAAAATAACAATAAGAAGCCCATTACATATGAATCTAAATAACTTATTTTTAAGAATAACGGCTAAATTTTCAAGAAGAAAAATATCAAGGAGAAAAGAGACATTATTCTAAATCTCTTTAATATCTGGCTCAATAGAAGGTAGCTGGAATCTTACATCTATTTCTGTGTCCAATCGGTTGTGATATCACAGGAGGTGCACAATCTGGAAAACTCCCCTTGTAAAACAGTGAGGATGAAAAAATGCAATGATGTCTTAGTATTATTCAGAACATGTTTTGACCTTATGGACCCCCAGGAGTCCCTAAACCTCACATTGAAAATGACGTTCTAATTTAATGCTGGATCATATGTTGTTTTGAACCAAAGGATGAGTTCAAGCATTTCCTGGATGGATTAAAAGTCATGATTATGTTGAAACAGCCAATTATATTCCTTAGTTAGGGAACCACATCTTTTAATAATTCACTTGATCATTGAGCAAATATCTATCTGGCAACTATTTTCTAACAGGCATTGTAAAATGGATTGATGGTTCAAAAATGAATGAATGTTTCCATAAACACTTTCTTCAACATTCCCTCAGTGGATTTATAATCTGATAGGGAATACACAGAAGTAGTGAGATACCAAGTCATAATCAATGTTGTCATATCTATGTACAAAAGGTGACAAAGATATATTCAAGGTGAGTGAATGCTCCTGTTGTGTGGAGCAGTGTGGAAGAATGTGGAGGAAACCTTCTCAGAGTAGTGAGAGTTGAGCTATTAAGAATAATAACAAATTTGGAAGACAATAGTTAGAAAGATGAGGAGGAGTGGAGGCATAGAGAGTAAAAGGAAAAAGTGAGACAGCAAATGTCCCTTAGTAAGTACTGTAACATAGTGCATTTGGGGAAATACCATAAACTCACCATGGCTGAAGCATAGAATTCCAGGAACACGGAATGATGAGATGGAAGAGAAGAGACAGAAGATACCACTAATGGTCAAGAGAAGGCCAGAACAGATAGACTCTTGCAAGTTGTGTTCACTAGTCAGAACATTCTGGGATTTCACTAAATAATTTTATCTATTTATTAAGGAACAACATAAATACAGAAGTGTCTACAGCTCTGTGAATTGGGCTTCTGTGTACATTTTGATACATGTCTTTTAGTGAACATTTGAACACATTCTGTTGAAACTATACCTTGGTAGGGAAATCTTGAGTCGTGGGCTTTGAATATGTTCGGTTTTAGCAAGTGCTAATGGCTTTCCAAAGTAGTTATACCAGTCGTTCTGCATCTTCAACAATGCGTGATATGATCCGTATCTTTCAGTTTAGTGATACCAGGTGATTTGCAGTGGTGATTCATTATAATTTAATTTGCATTTCTATAATGATCAGTGAGTGGAGCATCCACTCTGTATGTTAAAACCGGCATTTGGATACCCACTCTGGGGAGTGTCTGTTGAAGCCTTTGCCAACTTTTCTGTTGGGTTGTCTATCTTTTTCTTACAAATATGCAGGCGTACTTTGCATATTCCTTTCTCAGATACAAGTTGTTGAAATAACTTCCACCACTCTGTTCATTCTCTCTTAATGGATGTTTGATTAATATGAGTTGTTAATTCTAGTACAAGTCAATTTATTGATTTTTTTTCTTTATATTTAGCATATATATATTTTTAGAAATCTTTGCCTACTCAGAAGTCATGAAGATATGTTTCCAGTTGTCTACTAAAACTTCATTCATAGACATGCATATTTAAATACACAGTCTATATGGAATCCACTTTTGTGTGTGGTATGTGATAGGGGCATGATACATTTTTTCTATATGGAAAACCATTGACATGGCCCCATTTATTGAAATAACCACTCTCTTCCCACTGTCTTGTAGAGTCACTTTTTTCATAAAATGTGTTCATATATGTGTGAGATCTATTTCTGGACCCTGTATTCTCTTCCATTGGTTTATTTGTCTCTTTGCACCAGTATCACACTCCATTAATTACTATCACTATATAATAAAATTCGATATCAGGTAGTGTAACTCTCCAGCTTTCTTCTCCTTTTTCCATATCGCCTTAGTTATTCTTGCCCACCAGCATTTCTGTATAATTAAATTTTTTTATTGTGTTAAAATACCCATAACAAAATTTACCATCTTAACCATCTTAAATATACAGAGCAGTGGTATTAAGTACATTCATATTGTTATTCAATCATCACCTCCAACCACCTCTAGAATTCTTTTTGTCTTGCAAAACTGAAACTCTATACCCATTAATAATAACTTCCCATTCTCTCCTCCTTTTACCCCTTGACAATCGTATTCTACTTTTTATCTGTCATTTTAACTACTCTAGACACCTCATATAAGTGAAACCACATAGTATTTGTCCTTTTGTTGTAGGCTTATTTAACTCAGCATAATGTCCTCAAGGTTCATCCATGTTGTAGTATAGGTCAGAATTTCCTTCCTTTTTAATGCTAAATTACATTCCATTGTATGTATATGCCACATTTTGCTTATCCACTCATCATCAATGGACACTTGAGTTGCTTCTACATATTAGAGTAACAGTGGTATAAACATAGTTGCACAGATACCTCTTTGAGAATCTGCTTTCAATTCTTTTGAGCATATACCCAGGAATGTAACTACTGGAATAAATGATAATTCTATATTTGAATTTTTGAGGAACCACTATAGTGTTTTCCACAAAGCTGTACCATTTTACATTCCCACAAATAGTGCATAAGGATTTCAATTTCTCCACATTTTCACCAATACTTGTTATTTTCTGTTCTGTTTTTCATATCGTTTCTGTTTTATAGTAGCCATCTTAATGAGTATTAGGTGGTATCTCATAGTTTTGATTTGCATTCCCAAATGATTAGTGATGTGGAGCATCTTTTCATATGCTTAGTGACCATTCATATATCTTCTTTGGAGAGATGTCTGTTTAAGTCATCTGCCCATTTTTGAATTGGGTTGTTCGTTTTAGTGTTGGCTCCCACAAGCTGCATGCAAGTTGCACGTGCTTGTACAACACGTGCTGAGAAAAGAGCTTAAATTGACCAAAATTAACCACAATGTACAGTCCAATCCTTCCCCTGGATTTGTAAGCCTTCAGTGGATTCCACAGTTCCAATATTTACATTAGACAGGTCCTGTCACTGCAATTGTTGTCTAGGTGGGAGATAGATTCTTGGTGCTTCCTACTCTGCCATCTTCCCCAAGTGCATTTTTTGTTTGTTTTCAAATGCTTTTTCTACTTTTTATAGATTATCAATGTTTTTCTTTCTTTTAAGGTTTTATATTATGGATGGTTCTGTAATTTTCCGTTCATATATTCTTATCAGATTTTAGAATCAATTATTTCCTGGCCTCATACAAAGAGCTTGAAATGTTCCTAATCTTTCCATTCTATGAAACTATTTGTAAAATATTTGTAAACATTTAGAGTAATTCACAAGTAAAGCCACTTGGGCTTGTTAGCTCCACTGAGTTAACTGACACAGACACAGTCAAAAGTTAGTGTAAGGGAAGCTATCTTTCAGAGAAAGTCATGTTGGAACTGTGAATGACCCTGACTCACCAGCCCCTTTGAAACTTTGCTTTAGATAATTAAGGGCCTGCCTCCAGGAGATATGCAGCATCTGTAGATTTTATGGCCCCTCCCAGTGGTGATAGGACAATAGCTTTGTTCTTTTGAGTTCCCTAGGAACATAATGACCTCTGGACAGAGACTCTATGCTGATATCCATTACAACTGAAACATCTGATGTGGCTGCTCCCAATCTGTAACCCTAGAGGGGGTCAACATTCCTAATCTCCTCCCCTATAACCCACTGGCCTGTATATCTGCTTCAAGATTCTGTGCCCCCCATCCCTCTTAAGATGGTTCTTTCAGACATTAGTTGGCCATCTTCTCTCTTGCTAGCAAGCTGTAATAAAATCCTTTCTCTCTTACCACCTTGCCTCTTGACTATTGGCATGTCTTGTGGCAGGCAGACAACACCCCTTGAGTGGTAACAGGCTTGGGATATTCATTGTGGGAAAAGTTTTATTAATGCATTCAATTACCTTAGTAAATATCTGCTTATCAGATTTTCTATTTCATTTTCTGTCAGCTTTCTTGATCCTTTTTTGACAATTTTGTCCATTTCATTCAAAATGTCAAAATTAATGTTTCAAAAATTGTTCTTAATTACTCCTTGATATGTTTTGATGTCCATAGTATCTCTATTGTCTTCTTTTTTATTCCTGATATTGGTAACTTAAATTTATGTGTTCTTTCTCTCTCTCTTTTTTCTCTCTCTATCTCTTTCCCACTTCTCCAGCTACTTCAGACTAAAACTAACCCACATTTGCTCTTCAGCAACTCTTGAAAACTGTAGCTGCTTTTGTCTTACTCAATTCATTTGCAACTGGCAAAGAGCCTCTTCCTTCCATGCTTCCTCAAAAGTAAGACCAGCCCTGTGGCTCCCCCTTCCTTGCAGGTTCTTGCCCCTCTTTGATATGTATATTAGGTCATTCAAATTTCTGCTGAAAAACCAACTTTTAATAAGATATTCCATTACCACTCACTATATCCAAATTAGAACTTCCTCTCTCCATTCCTATCCATCATGTCACTGAGTAATTTTGTTTTGTTTTGCTTTGTTTTTCAATAGTACTTATCTGTGCTTGAAGTTATCTTGATATTCTATTTATATATCCCTTTGCTAACTCCCAAAGCAAGAATATACACTCTGTAAAAGTAGGGATGGTGTTTGTCCCCAGAGTCTAGAACATTACCGCACATAAAAAACACACTCAAAATCATTTGTTCCTGAATAAATTAATGTACTATTGAAACATGATTGATCTATTGGTTACAATTATCTGACTCTTTGACACATATAAATCATTCAACTAGAAATATATAGAAAGCCAATAAAATAACTTATGACATATAGAAAAGTTTAATAACATATTTTTAGTATGCCTTTCTGATTGAAAATATTTAGAAGTAAGGGAGAAAATTTTATAAGCACCTGAAAACATTTATACCCACATCTTCCTAGATCAATGATTATCAAATTATCTTTTTCCTTCCCCAGTGAGGTCTTCAACTTTTCTCAAAACAATTCTCAAAAAAAGAGAAATTTAAAATATATACTATTAGAGTGCTCCTTCTGCTTAGGACACAGAAAGTTTCAAAAATGTTGCCCCAAACTAACAATGAGAAAAAAAGAGATAAAATACAAAATAGCAACTCTTCTTGGACCCTTCAGAGAGCTGAAACTTCAAGGTAACCAAGTAATATACATATCAAAGAGGGGCAAGCACCTGCAGGAAGAGAGGAGCCACAGGACTGGTCTTACATTTGAGGAAGCATGGAAGGAAGAGGCTACTTGCCAATTGCAACTGAATTGAGTAAGACAAAAGCAGCTACATTTTTTGAGAGTTGTTAAAGAGCAAATGTGGGTTAGTTTCAGTCTGAAATAGCTGGAGAAGTAGGAAAGAGATAGACACAAAGAAGGAGAGAGAGAGAAAGGACATACCTTTATAAAAATCAGAAGGAAAAAGGAAGACAACTGAGAAAGCACAGAAAGAAAGTTTGGATTGCAATGAGGGAGGTTAGAAATAATACCAGACAAAGTCAAATGGGGGGGCCAGATCATATGGGGCTTGAAGGTAAATGGAGTGTTGGGAGGGTTTAAGCAAGTTTGCAACTGCATAAAATACAAAAAAAGTCAGATAAATGAAGAGACTCACAAGAGTACACAGAATACTGGAGGATAAAACAGAAAATCAATAGTACTTTTCTCTGGGTGATAAGATTACAGATTTTGGTTCCCTTTCATAATATTCTGTGTTTTCCTAATTTTCTACAATAAAATATTGCATTATAATCAGGAAACAACTATAGGAATATATAGGAAATATAGGAATATATATAGGAAACAACTATAGGAATATATAGATAAAATTATTGATAGCTGTGAATGCTAAACACTATTTTGTAAACATTGTATAAGACTATTTAGAAAGTTAAATTTCACAATCTCTCTATGTCAAAATGAAGTTAATTCTGAAAAATTTCAAAGATATTTAGGCCTTCTACTTACTACATTAATAGTAAGATTGATATACCTATGTAGAATCATTTTATGGTGATATCTATTCATCAAAAATCATTTGTATTCAGCTAACTAAAGATAATAATAGATGATAACAATACAGAAAAATATTACTAGTCCAATTATTTTAATGCGAACTCTGGGGACCAGAATTGACCATGTCAAACACTGAAGGAGGCTTTGACGTTCCCTGCCCCCACTAACTGAAGGGATTTGGGATAGAAGGTCTGTCCCAGGGACAGGCCATCACCATGGATAACTCTGGGTATCGATAGACTGGGAGGGACTTTGCTGGACCCATTTTTATCAAAGTTCTGTTTATCAGACATTTACATTTATAAGGGAAATCTCCACTTGTAAAGGTATCTCCTTCTCTGTATCAGGAAGAAGGGGGGATGACTTTATCTCTAGGGATCTTGTCAGTGCAGAAGACAAAAATTTAAATCTGCATACTCTTGTTTACTGTGCTTTCCTTGTAATCCCTCATGACTGACACCCTCAATCCCCCCAAAAATCCTTGTTTGCCTATATAAGAGGAGAACCTCCGCTATACTGGTGAGAGATACTCAGTTTCCCCAAATCTTTCCCATGTATACATATTATAAACCTTTGTTTGATTTTCTCCTGCTATTCAGCCTCATGTCAATTTAATTTGTAGCCCAGCCAGAAAGGACCCAGAGTGGGTAGAGAATGCTCTTTCTCCCCTTCAGAACCAAAGTAATAAAATCTTATATACAAGCAGGAGAAGAAGAAAAAAGCAATAACACAAATTATGAACATAGAGCTTCTAATTATTTCTTACAGTCTTTTCCACAAAGTGTTGTCATTTCTACTGAAAGTGATGTGCAGATGTTAAATACCCATGAATCCAGTTCCATCATTAAGATATGACCTTCAAGGAGGGTGGCGGCAGCCTGGAAGAGCCGCTGGGGCAGAAGCCAGACTTGTTAGTGTAGAGGGAGAAGGAGGCCAGGGGACACCGACCTCGTCACCCAAGGATGCCAAGGAGAAGATGGAAGGGGGAGTGGGGGCGAGATCAGGCTCTGACTCCCAATGTAGGGGATGAGGGGAGCATGGGTGCCTTCACGGACTGGATTCCTCAGCTATGAGGAGGTGCAGCGGAGTTAGAGATGTAGAGCTGAAACCACTGAAAGATGACTTCACGAGGACCTATAGACTCTTACATTCCAGGGGCCAGCATTGCTTCATCCTGGAAGTGCTTGAAGATGGAGTGCTTCCCAAAATTGCTGAGGTGGCTTACTGTTCTTTGGTGGAACATCCAAAGGACCGCACTTCAATAACTTAGTAGTTGGACTCGTCCTTCTTAGAAGAGATAGAGATGAAGAGAAAGAAAAATACTAAATTTTTAGTCTTTTTGCAAGCAAATCCGGAAGCTATGTTGTACAGGAAGAAATGGAATACTCCATGTGGTGGATGGTAAAGTCCCAGATATATTTGGGAAGTGTTTCTCAGAGGGTGGAAAGGTAAACTATGAAAATTTAGATATTGGCCTCTTCTAAACAAAGATGCTTTTACCTTCTCTCTTTATATGTGACCCTCACTGATGATAGTGATACTCCCACTTTCTACCAAATTCTGGCTGGATTCGCACATTTGAAGGAATCAGACATCATTGATCTGGAGAAATGCCATTGGTTGCTGAAGGCTCAATCCCGTACTGGACTATTTAATTTAGAGACATTTGGCGCATTGATTTCACCACCTCTTCAGCCACCTCCAAGTGAAGGTTTGTTATTGCTTTTGATGAAAATCGTGACAATCACGTAGACTTTAAGGAGACATCCTGTGAATTATCAGCCTATTGCAGGGGACCCTGGCTGAAAGATAGAAACGTTGCTTCAAGGTGTTCGATGTTGATCATGATGGCGATCTCTCCAGGGTTCAACTGACAGACATGGTGGTTGTACTTCTAGAGTTCTGGGACTGACATCAGTGACATTCTGGAATTACATATGGATCTATCTGACATTGTAGAAGGCAATTGAATGCACATGACCCCACAAAGACGGGTCATCTTATTCTAGAAGACCATCAGCTCTGGAGTGTGAAAAATGTTCTTGACAATGAATTTCTGAATATCCTTTTCCAGGTGTATCACATAGCTCTGGGGTTCAGACCAGCTACTCCTGAAGAGGAAGGACAAATTATGAAGTTGTTTCCATATCTTGGCTACTGTGAATAATGCCGCAGTGAACGTGGGAGTGTAGCCATCTCTTCAAGATAGTGATTTTGTTTCCTTTAGATATAAAGTAGTGCCCCCTTACCCACTGGTGATAAGTCCCAAGACCCCCAGTGGATGCCTAAAACCTTGGATTGTACTGAACCTTATATATACTATGTTTTTTTCTGTACATTCATACCTATGATAAAGTTTAATTTATAAATTAGGCATAGTAAGAGATTAACAACAACTTCCTTTTGGCATATCCGAATTGCCAGCATCACTACTCTTGCACCTTGGGGCCATTATTAAGTAAAATAAGTTTTACTGGAACACAAGCGCTGCTATACTGAGACAGTTGATCTGATAACCAAGAGGGCTACTAAGTAACTAACACAGGTAGTGTATACAGCATGGGCATGCTGGACAAAGGGATGATTCACAACCCAGCGGGACAGAGTTGGTCAGCCCAAGATTTTATCACATTACTCAGAATGGCACAAATTTTAAAAATTATGAATTTTTTATTTCTGGAACCACAGTTGACCTCAGGTAACTGAAACCATAAAAAATGAAACCGCGGATAGTAAGAGAATACCGTAGACCCAGAAGTGGGATTAGTGGATCATGTGGTAGTTCTATTTTTAATTTCTTGAGAGACCTTCATACTGTTTTCCATTGTGACTATACCAATTTGCATTCCCACCAACGGTGCACGGGAGTTCCCTTTTCTCCACATCCCTGCCAGCTGTTGTTATCTCTTGTCTTTTTGATCATGGCCATCCTGACAGGCATGAGATGGTATCTCCTGGTTTTGGTTTGTATTTCCCTGATGATTGGTGATGTTGAGCATCTTTTCATGTACCTGTTGGCCATTTGTATGTCTTCTTTGGAAAGATGTCTGTTTGGGAGCTTGGCCATTTTTTAGTTGGGTTATTTGTTTTTTTGCTGTTGAGGTGTATGAGTTCCTTGAATGTTTTGACTATTAACCCCTTATGAGATATGTGGTTTGCAAATAAGTCATCTTTTCATTTTGTCGATGGTTGCACTATTGACTTCTTTTTTTTTTTTTATTTTTGGCTGAGGAAGATTCACTCTGAGCTGACATCTGTGCCAGTCTTCCTCTACTTTATATGTGGGACACTGCCACAGCATAGCTGGTGAGTGGAGTAGGTCCACACCCGGGATCTGAACTTGCGAACCTGGGCCACCGAACTGGAGCATGCAGAAATTTAACCACTCAGCCACGGGGCTGGGCCTATTGACTTTTTTTTTTTTTTTGGTGAGAAAGACTGTCTCTGAGCTAACATCCATTGCCAATCTTCCTCTTTTTTGCTTGAGGAAGATGGTCCCTGAGCTAACATCTGTGCCAGTCTTCCTCTGCTTTGTATATGGGATGCTGCCACAGCATGGCTTGATGAGTAGTGGGTAGGTCCATTCCCAGGATCCGAACCTGCAAAACCCTGGGCCACCAAAGCAGAGTGCATGAACTTAACCACTACGCCACTGGGTGGGCCCCCCATTGACACTTTTCACAGTCACATACCCACATATGTGTATGCCTCTGATTGAATTTGCAAATTTTTTACAAAAATGAGAGAAAAAAAGAAAAAATATGGCTTTCATAAGTATTATAATGTTGTAAAACTATTACCGCTTTTGTTCCTTGGGACAGAAAATTATTTTAATACTAATTTTGGTCCATAATGGAAACTGTTATTCAAGTGGGCTATTTTAGTGGATTGCCTTCCCACAGTAAAACTTTGCCAAGTGAAAGCCTTACAAGGGTTAAGTAAAAAAAAAGGACTATATAGAAAGAGGAAACCTTGCACTCAGCAGTGTTACAGGTGAGAGCGTTCAAATCAGCTGGAATATCTGCATCTCATCACTGTTTTTAGGATGCAATTTCTTTGTAGTAACATAGCGGTGACAATGTAATCAAAGGATGAACGATGTCTGGGTACCTGCATACCTGTCCATGTGCCCAGTTGTCTTAGATTTTGCAAGCTTAATTTGTGCTGGTTGTCAGGTAGTCACAATGTTAGATAGAATACACAATTTACGGCCTCTTCAAGAGTTTAATGGAAACCAGTGCAATCCTTGCAGGAATCATTTTTAAAAAAGCCAAAGACATTTCACTTCAACGGCCCAATTAGAGATCTACACCAGATGGAATCTACCTTTGTATTTTCTTTGCAAGTATATAGACAGTGATACTGGGAATACCATTTTCTTACCTTGGGGGAAAAACATCAATAATGCTTACTTATAATTTTATATTACAGTGGCATTTGGAACCAATTATGCAATTAATTATAAAATATTTCTATGACATTTGTTTATGAAACCATAAATAACTTATTTTAATAATGTATATATTTGTCTGATTATTCACCGATGACATACTTCTTAGCATAAGGTGAGAACGATAGATATTACTTTCAGGGACAAGACTTTCCAGTGCTAACAGATTCAGTTTGATATTTCTATCTAATAACATAGGAATAAAGCAATTCACAATAAATCAATTATTTCCTCTTCTAAGATTACTGAGAACACAAATCCAGTAAGAAGATGGTTTTTAGCACATTTCTCTCATCTCACATGTTTTTAGATAAATAGGACTATAATTAATAATAGTAATAATTTTGTCAGTGACTACCAGAACAGCTATATGGAAAATATGACTTCATTATATGTAAGATAGTCTTTTAGGAGATAGAGATAGAGAAATGTATTTAGATGTAGATATAGATACATAGCATATATATAGATTTATGCATACAATATATAGATATAGTATATGCAGGATGGCACACTCTATTGTTCTGGATCTGTTCTGAAATGCAGTTATTTAATAATACTCTTGGCACAAAGGGCATTATTTTCTGTACTGAGAAGGAAAGAATTTGCTAATTCTTCCTTCTAGAGCCATTAAAAATTTTGGCATTCCCGCCCTTCAGCAAATATTTTGAAAATCTTATAGTTTTCTGCAGAAAATGTTGTCAGTGACAAAAAGAACCTGAAGTCTGACATGTGTTAAAATTAACCATTCTTTGAATTCATCTGCCCATTTGTCATTTAAACTGATGCTTGTTTCTCAGAAAAGAAAATACGCTAGTTCTTATATCACTTTTTCTATTGTGCAGGCCAACTATATTTTAAAAATAAAATAATTTTACATTTTCTTTACTATATTCCTCCATAACTTGTGTTGTACCTTTATATTTTCTTTTCATTCTGCTAATGCTTTATTTTTTTAAGCATTGAGTATTTACACTTTAGATATTTGCATTAAGCAAGATAATCCATACAATAGATAGATACTTAATTTTATTACCATTGAAGAAAATTTTCTTAATTTTATGCTTTAGTTATTTTGGAAAACATAAACAAGAGAGAGGAAAGTGAATTTGAAATGTAAAGAGATAACCAAGCTGGCATTTTTCATTTCAGACTTCATACTTGGGCTACTCAATGGGACAGATTATACTGTAATAACAAAAATTTGCTTCCAAGGAGGTTAATCTTTGCTTCTGCATTGTCTCATCTCTTTTAATCCCATCCAGCTTATTTTTAATATCAGAAATTGTATTTCTCATCTCTAGAAGTTTACTTTGGATTAACTTTATATCCTCCATGTCACTCTTTAGGATGTTGATCCTTTCCTCTACCTTTTTGAACCTGTGGAAATTAGTCACAAGTGTTTGAATGTCTTTTCTTACCAATTATACCATCTGCATTGTTTTTCAGTCTATTTCTATTGATTGACTTTTCTCCTTATTATGGGTAATGTTTTTCTTCTTCTTTGAGTCCCTGGTAATTCCATATTACATATCAAATATTGTGAATTTTAATATATTCTCTGATGGATATTTTTGTATTATTTTAAATATTTTTCAACTTTGTTCTAGGAGTAGTTAAGAAATAGTTTGACCATTTTGAGACTTGCTTGTAAGCTTTATTGGGGTGCAACAGAAACAGAATTTAGTCTAGGGCTAATTTGACCCCACTATTAAGCCTATACCCATTGAATACTTTATGGGTATTGAATACTCTAGTTGATGCTGCATGTATTAAATTATATCAAATTATATTTGTATAATTCTTAAAGCAATAAATGCAACATTTATAAAAGCATGTTTTCTTCTAATAATTGTAGTATTTTAACACATTTAAATACTTCATCCATATGAAATTTATTTTGTTAGTAAATATGAAAAAGAGATTCAGCTTTATTTTTTACAGATCACCAGGGATTTGTTCTAACACCAGCATTTTACTATATTGTACAAAACATTATGCCATGGTTTTTAGGGGTTATCATTATAATTAACAGCCTTATACTATCCATTGCCCTGTGCTGTTTATTGTTCAATGTCTAAAAATCATTGTTTAATATATTTTGTCCTTTTTCAGTTGTTTAAGCCAGGAGGGTAAATCCAGTCCCCATTATTCCATCTTGACCAGAAGCATAAGTGTTAAGTGAAATTTAATAGCAACGAAACAGTTCCAAATTTTACCAGCAGATCCATCATTGGTTGTTAGCATATCTTCCTACTCCTGATTCACCTAGATAACTCCTACTCCTTATTAAAGCTTTACAATAAACAAACTTCCACTGCAGTGCTTCCTAAGCATGTAAGCATATTTCTAATCTATTGGTATAAATAATCTCTAATTATCCATTATTTTCTCCTTCTTTTTGATTAGATATTGACTTCCATATTTTTTTTCTAATAGTTCACAGAAATTTTTATCAGTAACAACAACAATAGAAATGACAATAAAAATCTCCTTGGGGAACCAAATTTATATCGCACTACCAACTTTTTATTTTACTCCATAAAACTCTACAAAATACAACCACTATCTATCATTGGCATCATTAGAAAGAAAATGAGGGATTCTAATCTTTAAAAGGTTACTATTATTATTTAACTTAATAAAATTTAACATTACAAAAGAACTTCTCACAGCATCATCCTTAATTTCTTCAACATAGACTAATATTTGGGGACTTTTGCTTTCAGTTATTTGAGACTAAGGACTCTGTCATTCATCTCTGCAGTCTGATATATACGTAATGCTTGACAAAAGGCAGAGTTTCAAAAATTGTTAAATAAATGATTCAATTCATATGATCAGTTTTGCAGTTCTTAAAACTTTAATTCTAAGAGAAAGTCACATAATTTTTAGAGGGATTTCCAAATCATGCTGAGGTGCCAGCCTTCATTTCCTCATCTGAGGGAAATAGGGTAGAAATAGATGGCTCTAAACTCCTTCCAAGCTCTCCAAGCTTCTGTGTCTTTTATATGTCAATGATTTTAATCCTTATCATTTTTAAGATTTGTTAAACTATTTAAGGTGATCCATTCTCTTATTAAAATTATAGATTTCGTATATAGCCCGCTGAATATATTAACAAATAACTTACTGATAAATCATAATATGTACAACATCAATTTAGTCTGATTTCCATTAAATGGTCATAAGTCATAACTTCAAAAATATTAATTCATCTAATAAGGATTGTATATTTACACAAGATTGACTAAAACATTTTTCTTGATGCTTTAAGAACGTTTTCCTACAGGATAGTACCTGGGAAGACAATAGAAAAAAATAGAATCTTGAAATTTAATTCCAAGGTAAAGAAAGACTCATATATAAGCTATTTGGAAAACCAATTCATCATTATAGACTCAGCTGTATATGAATACCTGTATATGAGATATCTTTAATGTAACTCAAATTATAAAAAATAGGTTTTCAGAATAGAAGCAGCTGCTCTACATTCTACCCATGGAAAAATATAAAATCTGAGTTCACTGAAAATTTGCCCCATTGCCCTCTGAAAGTTCGTGCCTGCCCAACCCATAGGGCCCCAGTTGAGAACTATTCTATCATCCATACATCAGAGGAGAAAGTGCCTGTGTGCTGTGTTGATAGTCACTCTAAACAAATATTTATACAGTTGAGATCAGAGATATAAAATGTCAGTTCCAAATCCACCCATGATGGCACATATACCCGACAGATGACAAAGTCTGGCTCAGGTTATAAAGGCTTGTGAAATACTTGAATCATATTTTGCAAGCCTTGAAAGAATTCAAGTTGGAGATTAGCAGAAACCAGGCTCAGTTCTGTCCGTAATCCCCTTTATCTGTCTTCTAGCCAACAAAATGAAAACCTTAAAGCCAGACTGACAAATAGAGTGTGAAGGGCCTTCTACTGAATGTAAGAAAAAACTGAGACTGCTATATATAGAAATTATCTTTTATATTGCTCTTATTGTTGTTGTCGTTAATTTTAGAAATAATGAAATAAACATTTCAATGACGCTATTCTGTTGGATTCTTCATTATATGTAACATTCAATGAATTAACTCCCTTCACGTTACCCTGGGCATATAACATGAACACATGTGCAAAGAATAGAAATCAGTCTCTGTAAAGACAAATGCCTCTGTGATGCAGAAATCTATTATTTTACATCCAGGCAATTGGATCCATTAAGGTGTAAAAGTGTTTCAGGACAGTCTGTCTGCTAGAAGTAAAACTTAGAAGAAGACGTAAATCGAAAAAAAAAAAAAGAGAGAGAGAGAGAGATTATGCTAGTTAGATATAAAGCATAAGATTATTCTATGCACACGGGACAGGGTGGAACTCCACATGAAGCTGCAGATAGGAAAAGCAGTACTAGTGACAAATCAAGTTATGTTCTCATTGAGTGTAGGTATTTCAAGAAAGGTGAAGAGTATATTGAATGTAAGGTCATAACATTCAAGCTAATTGTACAAGAAAAGAAAAAGAAAGAAAGGGAGATGCTCCCAGTCAATAGAATAGGATGAACTGACACTGGAGATCCTTCCTCCCAATCTAAGCACATAGTCATGTGGACTAAAATGTAGCAACATACAAAAAGCAAATGGACAAACAATAAATGAACAAACCTACAGAAAAAGGAGCAGGGAAAAATTCCCAGTCCCAGGATTTAAGGGAAAAAACAAATTCAACATTAGGGCAGTGAGTAGGAGGTGAACCACCTTGTTTTTGAGGGCTGGGTTTATATATGTTGCTTTCTCAAAAAGAAAATAGATGCTGGAAGACAATAGAATAATATCTTCAAAGTACTGAGGATATATAGCTGTCTGAATCAAAATTCTAGACCTGGTTAAAAAATCACTCAACAGCAAGCAGTAAATAAAGACATTTTCATTCATAGAGAGACAAAGAGGAAACCCACGCAAACTACAACTGAAAAAAAAAAAATCACTAAAGCAGTGGTGGCGATTGTCTGGGGAGCACTCAAAAATATTCTGATGCCTGAATCAAATGCCTTGAGATTTTTTATTTAATTGATCTGGGGTGGTGCTTGAATACTGGGGGTTTTAAAAACTTCTCACATAATTCTCATGTATTTTAGTCAAGACTGGAGAACATTGTACCAGGAATGCTCTTCTGTAAGAAAGAAAATGAACACAAAAAGAAGTAGGGTGCACAGAACAGTGATAAGCAAAGAAATTAGTAATTTGGGGTTGAAGTTAAATAACTGTTGAGTGTAAAAAAACATAATAGTAAATGGTGGGTAGGTACAAAGTAGAAGTAAAACACTAGATAATACACTGAAAGATTGGAAATCAGAGTTAAAATGTTGGGGTCCATGAACTGTTCAGGAAGAAGATGAGATAATGACTAGTTTTAGACTTTACAAAGTTTAGAATACGTGTTGAAGTTTTCAGAAACCACGAAAAATGAATATTGCATATGTGATTCATATAAAGGTAGAACATAAAAAAAGAATGAAAAATGTGATTAAACAAGGATAATACAGGAAAGGATAAAACATGGGAAAATAAAGGAGAAACAAGTCAACATATATCAATAATCACAATACATTTGATTATAAAAACAATAAAAGAGATTTAAAAATTCCAGTTACACTCTGCTTACAGAAACCACATGCAAACCATTGTTAAGACTCAATGCCATACTTCAATCGAAATAATTAATTATATACGCAATAAATGTTTTTCAGAATTACATATTTGGCATGATGACATGTATACAAATTTTGAAAACTCAATCATATATTGTTTACGGATTCATTAGAATATAGAAAAATATTAAATCATGGGTTGGAAGTAGTCATACCAAATTCATGATACCAGTTATCTAAGAAAAGGGAAAGTGGGAGTGAAATGGAGTGGAGAGGAGAAAAAAGAAGACCTCTAACTAATCTATGATGCTTTCCTTTGTGTGTATGTGCACTACAAACACATGCATACAAACATTCAAATAATAGGGGGAACTTGAAAAATGAATTTGGAAAAATGATTTTTCATGATGGGGTTATTGTAAATATGACTTCCTTGTTTCTCTTTCTGTTCCAAAATGGAGGATGAAATTCTTATTTCCAGTACTGAATTCTGTACCACAAATTTGAGATGACCACACCTAAATGACTTGACAAACTGTTATTCATCATATTACTTAATTTTTGCAGCCTTTTTCATTGCTTCTCTCACTGCATGAGTCAGTGTACTCCACCACAATATTAATAAGATTTCAAACAATGTGGGCATTTGTGTAGAAATTATAATTGTCTCATGCATACATATATTGTGTAATGAGCTCACCTTGCAATTTCTATCTGTTCTTCAGTTAGAATCTAGAAATGAAAATGGGCTGATACAGTTTAGTTAATGAGCCAATTATTTTTACAGAGCATGCTAGTTATGCACAGCTTTTCTTTTGCTTAATTATGTTTTAAAATAACAGGCATTCATTTTATCTCTTTAATTGATGTCCATCATACACAAAATTAGTTTGAAAATTCTTATCAATACTCTTAAAATATATTTGTTTGAATCACTGGGATAAACCCGTTTGAATTTACCTCAAAGTGTGATAGATTTTATAACTTTCTACCAAAAATGGTATTTGTGTTTAGCTTTCCTAAAGACAATGACATATTTCCAAAACACAAAGTAATTGTTCTAGAATTATTCCTAATGTGAAGGCATTCAATGTTTGTGGGAACAAATTTACTCATGAAAATTTAGCTTCCAGAAGAGAAGAAAAATAAGAGTAGAAATGTATTTAATGGCAAATTTGAAGACCAGAAATCAAAATCCAAATTCCATGGTAAAAGAAACAACGTTAGTCATTATAAAGAGAAAGGCAAATAAAATGTGAAAATTATTAGGACATATTATTTTAACCAGAATTCATTGCAAATATTTAAACAAGTCATCTACTCATTGGAATTCATCTGGAGTGGTTGAGGTGATATAATTTTTAAAGAATGTATTAAAATGGTGCTATGAAAGACTTAGTAAGACTTATGCTTAGTTCTTATCATTGAAAATTTACAAATCAGTCACAGGAACACACATTTTCTCCACATTTAAAATGAATGTTAATTTTACATACATATATATGCATCTTATCATATTGATTATTTAATGATTTTGTTTTCTTCTGTAAACCAAGTAAAATCCCATGAAATCTAAGTCTGGTTGAAAAATTTAAATAAACATATTTTGTGTATTTTTCCAAGCACTAGAAAATGAAAACAGCTTCCACTATATGTAATTTTCTTTTAGAATCTCTTGCTGTCTTGAAAATGATTATGTTAAGATATTGGAGAAATATCCCTAAGAAGCAATGTAGGCCATGAGAATGGAAACCTACACAATCTCCTCATCAGCAAAAACAAAGTTTTCTTGTCTATCCATTTGAAGGTGCATCCAGGAATGCTCATTATATAGAATTTTAAAATTGAGTAGACACTAGCTTGTCATCTAGTCAGCGCCTTTAATTCCTCACCCACTCCATCCTAAGTATGTTGTTCTTAGAATTCAGAGGGGCCCTTTAATTCCTCCTCGGTTGACCACTTGCAACTCCAGATTTTCCTACTTCATGGCATATCAGTGTTACTTTATTAAACAAATATTTATTGAAAATTACTATGTGTGCTAAGCACTGGGGATCAAAGATGAACAAATATTCATTTGTCTTTAAAGAATACACAATGTAGTGGGGAGAACTACATTGTTCAGATGACTGCAAACAGATGACTGCATAAAGAGGCAAAGTGAAGTCTTGTTTATCGAGAGGAAGAAGTCCCCATAAGCAAGCAACGAGTAAAATCATGTCATTGTCCAAGAGATGGATTTGTGATTGAGAATGCATGAGCATGTTTATCTTGTTAGCCATCAAAGATTATCACCTATTACAATCACAAAGACTTCTTTATGTCGCAGCAGCTAGAGAAGGATATAATGCATGAAGCTGTCATATTCAGAGAATAAGAAAGTAGGACAATGATGGGAACAATGCAGAAAAGGAAATAAACAAGACAGCAGATTAAAGATTTACTTCAACTGTTCTTACTCTTATCAATCTACTTTGGCAAGTAGTATTCATTAATGTTAACGTTAATGTTAGCATATTTTCATCCATAATTTGAAATCATAATTAAATATTAATATTACAAATATATTAATAACTGAACTCATTCACAAATTGATACAAATGGATCAGCACCGTAGACTTACTTATTGGAAACAAAGCAGGCAGAACAATCAAACCCATTAATAGTTCTTTGTCAACCAAGGTGGGCAGAAGTTTTATTATGTAGAGGTCAATCTTGGGCCAGAGGCTATTTAATATTTTCATCAATGACTTGGATGATAGAAAAGTCTGTGAGCTTAGTAATTTACAGTTCTCTTTAGTTGGAAAGACTGATTAACACTTTCATGTCAAGATCAAAAGTCAACATGACCATAATACGACCTTGACAAATTGGAGAGGTGGTTTAAAACAATGCAATTCAATAAGACCACAGGTCAGATACAAGGAAGGAAATGGAAATTATAATAATGCAGGTGAGACCATGTTAGTGAGAATGGGTGTGTGGGGGTGTAATATAGGCTATAAGTAATATTGAGTAAGACGAGTCAAGAATATAGCAATAGCTTTTAATTTTTTTTCTCTCTTGCCTCAGCATAGTGCTTATTCATTTATAAATTTTTTTGTACATATTATCAAAATTTGCTCAAGTTAAATCCTATATCCTTGTTAAAAAATTAAAAGTAATTCTAAGGTATACAAATGAGGAGAAGGGTATAAAGGTATAAGTAAATGGGTGAATATTTATGAAATGACTTTGTAAGTGTATCACACATTACAAACACTATTTATCCATTTATCTTGTCAATAACATTAATTCATTCATTTATTCATTAATCATCAAATACTTAATAAATCTACTACGTCCCAGGCACTGCAGTAGGCACTAGTAATACAAAGTTTGGAAAAGCAAGCATTGTCCGTATTTTCTTAGAACCTATAATTTAGTGAATATTTACTAAGTCTAGTAAATACAGACAGGGTGCTATCACTCCTGTAACAGAGAGCCTTCTCCTCATCTGGAAAGATGAGGAGGGGCATCCCTGATGTAATGTCTTCTCAACTGATGTAGGAGACACGTAGGATAGGGGATGAGGGCAAAGGAGGAAGTATTTCTTGCAAACGGGACAGCAAGTATTAAAGATTTGAGCTTCAAAAAAGGAAGGCTTGTTGTTGATATTATATTCTCAATGACTACAATGAAGTTTCTGTTTGTTAATACATTGCACAAAAATGGAGTAGCTTTCTGTAAAAATTAGGGGATACAGTTAGCATTAAAAATGTGCTTTGTGATATCACGGACTTTAGCACTGAGATGGGACTGGGTAGAAAAGGTACACAGTCAGAGAGGTTATCCTCTGGACAGGGCTCTGCTGCACATCAAGGTCTCTGCTGAACTAGAGATCCTGCTGTAGATACCAAGACGCTGTTGAATGAGAAACAATGACTTCAAAGAAGAATTCCAAACTAAAACTCAGAAAGACAAGTGCTCTGACATGATTTAAATTTGAGCTGCTTCTCAGATAGGCAATTTATATTTCAGGGTAAATGGAAGCTGAGATTGCTTTCTTTAATGATATCAATGATCCATTTTCCTGTTAACTTTGGTTTGATATTTTCATTTTACAAATCCTTGACCTCAAAAATTCTCTAAGGGAGAATAAGGGGAAAAGGATAGGACTATCTTATTGAGTTCAATTGTCTTGAATTTTAAATTCAAATTGAGTTGTGGGATCTCCACTATTGCTTGAGTGGAAGAATGCACAATGATTAGTGGTAATGGAGAAGACTGGATCGTTCTAATTGCCATATCTGATGGATCCCAAAGAAATTCAGGTAAAGCAAGTCTTTGCATAGTTCATAGTCAATTACTTATACTTAATGGAAGAATGCTGAAGCCTAGAAAATCTGAAATGGTGAATAATCTAAAACATTCACATTTTTCCTTGAGGTTTTCCTGAATTGTACAAACTAGATGATAAACACATTTGGGTTTTGAAAGACATGTTTTAAAAGTTTACTGGAAGCATTCTAAGAAATACCTTCATGTGAAAATAACCTCCAAATATTTTAGGAATAACTGGAATCCTTCCATAAATAGTTCATGCCTTAATTATTGTAAGTGGTCCCAAGGAATACCTAAATATTTCAGGAAGAGATAACACATTAAGAATGTGACACTGCTTCTATGTCATTTAAGAGCTTTGGGAATATGGAACTTATTGCATTTTGCTACGACATTTTTGTCTGTCTTCTCTTCCAGATTATGTGCTTCTTAAATAAATAGACTGTGTACATATCTAACTTTATTGCCAATGTATGCAGCACTGGACACTACAACTGAAACATTGATAGGTGATATTTTAGCAAATGTTATAGGCAGAACTCTACCATAGGTTCTAAGATTATTGAATCGTAAAAGAATTCTGTCTTTGCTTAAAGATTGGTTAATACAAGCTTCAACCTCTAAGGTACTTCTACAACACACCTGATGAATGACCATCAGCTTGTACTTGAATGTTTTCACTGAGAAGGAAATTGTCATCTCAAAAGTAAGCTTATTCATTTTTAGGAAGCTCTAATTGTTAGAAAACTCACTATTAAGTTAAAATCTATATTCTGCAACTTGCGTGCATTTTCCTGTTTTTTAATTAGGAGCAACTTGATCTTTTTTGATTTTACAGCTTTATAGCTAAAGTTGGCTTTCAGTCCCCTTATCGCTAACCCATCTGTTTGTAACTATTTATATTTAAAGAAATGTATTAAGGTATAACACATATAAAAAATATACCAACATACATGTACACTTCAATGAATTTCAACAAATGTAAACATTTGTTTAATTTTTATTATCATCAAGATAGACTACTTTCCCATCACCCAAAAAAGTTTTCTCTTTCTCCTTTGCAGTCACTCTCCACTTCATACCCGGTGCAGGGAACCACTGATATGCTTTCTATCACTATAGGTTCATTTTACCTTTTCTAGAAATCCATATAAACAGAAATATAAAGTACACACTCTTTTGTCTAGCTTCTTTTGCTCAGCATAACGTTTCTGAGATTCAACCACGTTGCATTATTATAAATTCAATGTTTCTATTGCTGGGTGATATTCCATTGTATGGATGTATCACAACTTGTCACCCATTTAAATCTTGTTGAGCATTTGGGGCATATCCTGGTTTAGCTGTCATGATTAATGATGTTATAAAATTTTGTGTACAAATTGCTGTGACATGTCTTTATTTTTCTTGGGTAAATACCTAAGCATGTAATTGTTGGATCATATGTAAATATATATTTAACTTTATAAGGAATTGTCAAAATGTTTTCCAAAGTGATTACCCATTCTACAAGTCCGTTAGCAATGTATAAGTGTTTGTGTTTCCCTAGGTTCATGCCAAGACTTGGCATTATCAGTCTTTTAAATTTTAGACATTATAGTGATATGTAGTGCTATCTCATTATAATTGTAATTTGTATATATTTGATGACTAATTATTTAGAGTATTTTTGCATATGCTTATTGATTGTTTGTATAGCTTCTCTTTATTTTTAAGTGCTCATTTATGTTTTCTGCCATTTTCTCCCATTGGGTTATTTGTCTTTTTATTTTTGAACTATAAGAATTCTTCACTTATTCTGTATACAAGTTCTTTGCCAGATATTGAAATTGCAAATGTTTTTCCAAGCATGTATCTTGCCTGTTGATTTTCTTAACTTTGATTTTCACAGAGCAAAGTTTTTAATTTTGGTAAATTCTAAATTATCAATATTTTATTTTACGTCCCATACATTTTTGTCTTATCTAAATATTATTTTCTTGTCCTAAGATCACATATTTTCCTTTGTTTTCTTCTAGACATGTTGTAATTTGGCTATTTATGCTTAGATCTATGATCTAATTAGTTATTTTCATGATGAGTTCAGATAAAGGTCAAGGTAAAATTTTTCCATGTAGATATCCAATTGTTCTGTTATTCCTCTAAAACAGTGTTATCCAATGGAAGTATAATATGAAGCAAAAATTTTTATATTTTATAGGAGCCACATTGAAACTGTAAGAATAAAGAGGTGAAATTATTTTTTACCATGTAGTTTATGTAAACACATATATACAAAATATCATTTCAACATGTAATCAATATGAAAAATAGTAGTGAGATTAAGAAAAAAATTCAATAAAAAGTAAACTGCAATGGCTATAAATGGCATCCTACAAAGTAAAAGTGTAAATTGTTTGTTGATTATGAGACATAGCAGCTAAGAGAGAAGCAAAAAGGCAAAGCTACCGAGGAGATGTAGGATCTGAGTCACCAGAGGATAATAATGAAAAAGAAAATAGTATACAGACCTAAACTTTGTTAATAGGAGCATATCACCCAGAAGAAGGGAGTTGGCAGTCTGCATGGGATTAGACCACATCTAGAATGCTGTCTTTGCTTCTGGGCTTGATACATTTTAAAGATGTATGTGCATTCTGCTTCCCTTCTCTTAGGGATCACAGTCCTTAGATGTCTGTTACTAAATTTGTAAAAACTCATGATTCATACATTTTGTTCAGTTTCCTAGTTGTTAAAGAAGAGCAGAAGTCTCATAGTAGTTATTTCTTCATGGAAAGAATCAGGGTGTGGAATTTGAGGTTAAGAGTTTCTTTTCAGTACTCTAAAGACATCATTTTTTATTCTTTTGGCTTACATTGCTTCTGACAAGTCTGCCATAATTCATATCTTAGTTTTATGTACATAATGTGTCATTTTTCTCTAGCTCCACTTAAGATTTTCTTTTTATCACTATTTTCAACAATTTGATTATGATGTGGTGGGGAGGTGATAGGTATTTCTTGAAATTCATTAATGTTTATCTATTGCTTCAATAGTTTTCATCAAATTTGACATTTTTTCTCACCAAAGAAGATATACAGATGGCAAGAGAATGTATGAAGAAATGTTCAACATTATACATCATTAGGGAATTGCAAATTGAAACAACAATAAGATATCACTACACACCTATTAGAATGGCCAAAATTCAGAACACTGACACCATCAAATGCTGACAAGGATGAGCAGCAACAGGAAATCTCATTCATTGCTGATGGGGATGCAAATTGGTACAACCAATTTGGCAGACAGTTGGGCAGTTTCTTACAAACCTAAACATGCTCTTCCCAAATGATCCATCAGTCATGCTCCCTAGTATATTCCCAAATGAATTGAAAATTTGTGTCCACGCAAAGACCAGCACATAGATGTTTATAGCAGTTTTATTGATAATTGACAAAACTTGGAAGCAATCAAGATGCCCTTCAGTAGGTGAAAGGATCAACTGGAGTGTATCCAGATTATGAACTATTATTCAGTGTTCACAAGAAATGGACTATCAAGCCATGAAAAGACACTGAGGAACCTTAAATGTATATTACTAAGAGAAAGAAATCTATCTAAAAAGGCTACATATTGTATGATTCCAACTATATGACATTCTGGAAAAACTACTGAGACAGTAAAATGATTAGTGGTTGCCAAGGGGGAGAAAGGGATGAATAGGCAGAGCACAGGGGATTTTAGGGCAGTGAAACTATTCTGTATGATACTACAATGGTGGACACGTCATTATACATTTGTCAAACCCCATAGAATGTACAATACCAAGAATGAACTGAACTGTAATGTAATCTAAGGACTTCAGATGATAATGATGTGTCAGTGTAGGTCCATCAATTGTCACAAATGCACCTTTCCTGGGTGAAATGCTAATAGTGGGGGGACAGTGAGTATATGGAAACTCTCCGTTCTTTCTGCTCAATTTTGCTGCAAACATAAAACTTCTCTTAAAAATAAAGCTTATTTTTTTAAAAAGTTTGGGTACTTTTTTCACCCATTCTATCTTGAAATTCCTTTTCTCTCCTTCCATTTCTCCTTTCTGACTAGACTTCAAATACATGCATGATTTACTTCTAGATAATATCCCTTAAGTAGGTGAATCTTTTAGACTCTGTTTTCTCTTTATTTCAAAGACTTGGTATAAAGAAGAGATATTAAACATTTCATTAATAATTTTTAGGAATCAGAATAATTATGTTGATTCTCATAGTAGAGCAGCTTATACAGCTTTGTATAGTTGCATATTGAATAGCACCCCTAAACAAGGGGAAGATTTTTTAAATGCTTCTTACCAGTGTTGCTCATTCTGAAAACCAGAATGTTGACTGGAGTTGTCAGTTGGGAATTCTTATATTCAAAAGGAATTTTTTAGCCACAGGACTTGATGGAAAATATAAAAATACCTATTGAGAATGATTTAATGAATATAATAAGATAGCATTATATTCTATATTATAATAATAAGTATTGTATGTGACAAGCTATAAACAATATGTGGTGGCATCTGATAATAATTACTAACATTTCCTGTATAGGAACTAGAGATACATCTACTAGTCAAGTCTTGGTTATTCTCTTCTTTATTCTCTGCCCAGATTCTTTTACATGTTTATTGCGGTTTGTTCTATAAGAAAAGAGAGAGATTTCTGCCTTATATGAAAAAAGTTTTTCAAAGTTAAGATCATAAATGACAGTGTTCCCATAAACCAATCTCTAGGAAGTTATTTTCTCCAATAACTTGACAATACTTACTAATATGTCCTCATTCACCTAGATTTTTTTTCTTAATTTAACCGTTTTCTATCTCTTATTGAAATCTTGCTAACCACTATTTATCAAGGTTCTTTCCAGATGGTTATATATTCACTATGATCATCCCCAAGCTCTTTTGGTAAAATGGATTTTGATGGCCATTACACTTTTTCAGAAAAAGCAACTTTTAGATTGTTTGCAAGCTGTAAGTGGAAATACGAATATCATTCTTCTTATGTAAGAGTTTTAACATCAAACCATTGTATGCAATATTTATGGACTATAGTAGTGTAAGGCTATTCTTCCTCCAAATGCTTCCTGATAAGTTCTTGAAAATGCATTACTGTTAATAAACTACTTCTTATCTTTCTTATCATGATGTAACTTCAATATTTCTGTTCCCAGACATGGGAAGCGGAATATATATATATATATATATATATATATATATATATATATATATATATATTCCACATTTGTGAACAGAAATATTGAAGTTACATCAAGCTAAGATATATATACATATCATCTTACAAAGACGAGGACGATTTAAATAAATTCTTGCCTTTTGAAAGATTTAATCTCATTTCATGTATATATGTATCTATGTGTGTGTATTGTCCAAGACGGCCTTAATGTTTCCCTCAGCTTGACTAAACTTTAGACAGGTTTTTTCCTAACTATAGGCCCTTAGCCATTCTTTTCTTATAGCATTTACTTTAGAAAACTCCCTATTGTAAGTTCTTTCTCTGTCCTCTTCAAATGTAAATCTTCTCCCATACTCTTGCCAGTTTAACAACACAGGAATATCTTCATCAAGGACCTAGGAGTCAGAGAATCATCAGGAAAGATAGAGCCTCTATCTCCCAGTCTCTGTGGGAGAGTAGGAGCTTAACTTAGGTGGGTGACAATTAGCAAACACAGATGACCTAATCACGTTGACCAACCTCCCCTCTAAGGTCCTCCTCCACTAGTCTTCCACTAGCTCATTCCAGTGCTTAAAAACTTACCCACCTTTTGTTTCAGAGTTGAGTTCAGTCTCTCCCACCTATTGCAATAGTGGTGACCTCTATTGCAGTATTCTCTATTGAATAAAGTCTTCCTCCCTAGTTAACTCCAACCAGGGTGATTTTCTTTCATGAAATGTGAATGTGAGTATGTGTGCATGTGTATAATATGTGTATACACACACATACACATGCACACATATATACCATACATACCAGGGCCACTGTAGAACAATTTTGATTTATTTGTATTGTTTGGTTTCCTATAAATTGTTGCATTCATTTTTTCTGGAGAATATTAAACATTTTGTGGAGGAAATTTTTTAATAACACAAAATTAATAAGAAAAATTTTTCACCAACGGTTTAAAAGAACAGTTGCCGAAGATCTGGGCAAGCACAAGAAAGCTAAGATTGCCCATCTCTAAGATGTTGATTACATTTGGCTATACAGAAAGTAGATTCTTCATTTAAATACCCCAGTGTCTAAGCAACAGAGAAAAAAATACTTATACTTAAAATGCATGTTGATTTATTTCTGTGACCTTCAAACATTTTTACAGTGATCCATAGTGAATATATTTTACACAGTGATCTAATACACACACACATACATACACACATTCATATATAAACAGACACATGTATATAATTTTAAAATGTTCCATAATAGGGAGCTTATTTTTACTTTGAGCAATGCATACTAATATTTTTCAGTTTGATGCTTACTGCTTCCAACTTACAATGCTCACCTTACTATGTTCAATGTACTCGGATACTGTTTCTCAATGCTCACCACACCCAACTAAATTGATATCATAATCCACTAAATAGTGATACCTGTAATTTGAAAAATCACTGACATAGTGGAATTTAGAATTCATTTTTGGCATGGCCATAAAATATTGGTAACAAAAAATTAAATATATACCTTATGCATAGACCAAACATTAAATGGTTGCTTTTCCCAGAGATGATTTCATAGCGATTTCCTGGGGCTTTTGCCAATGGGGTTGGTTCTTTAAAAATTCCTGTAGATCAAAGTGCAGAGTATACCCTTAAGTTAAGCGATAAAAGCAGTGCGAATTCTAATTTGCTAAAACACTCAAAGTTGATTCTTGCAAGCAAATGGTTCATTTACAAAATGGCAGCTGATGAACTCAGAGGGAAACTATGTTGGCTCCAAAACAAAAGCCACATATGCCTGAGGAATTACTATTTTCACTAAGTTCCTCCTTCATGTGTTAATTGTAGGGTGTAAAGTGATTCATATATCTCTTATTCTTTCTCTACTTCTTCGTGCCAAATTCCCTTAAGGTGGTTACAGAAATAGAAGAGATGTTTGCAGGGGAAGATATGGAAAGTGAAAGCAGAATGGGCTTGGAATAATATAACGTTAAGTGCAAAAGAAAAATTGGTTAAAAAATCTTCGTAAATTTTAGGTCATGGAGTCATGAGAAACAGTGATATCAATGAGACTGATAAGAAGTTACTGATAATGCTTTCTTTCTTTTCAGTAGTGATAATAAAAAAAGGAAAAATCACAGTAAGATACAAATGGATAATTGGATGTAACTATTTAAATCACTAGGAATTCAGAAAAAAAATTTATGTTTATGTCACTAACTGATTCATATTTTTGTGCATTGTAGGTGAGGAAAATAACATCAAAAGAAAAAAATCCATTATGTGAACAAGAAAAATTTCCATAAATAATTTTATCATTATTAATATAGATGATAATTTTTTAAAGGCCACCTTCTTTTCTCACCAGCATATTGGTGAGCCCTTTAGGAAATTGTTAATAGACAAAGATTTTGCAGTGAATTCATCAAACCATTTTCCTCCTTTAATCCAACTCTTTTTCTTTCTTTAGGGAATTGGAGTGCAAGCAGACATGCATTCTCTTCAGTAACTCTCCTGTTAGGAATAATGTTTGCAAAGAAAATTAAATTGAGCAAAAAAGGAGAGCCTGCTTAGTGTTTCAAGTAGATGAGCTTCTGCTTACAGCATGGAGGAATGCAGCAGGAGTGGTAGGAGCAGAGACCTGAACTTAGATTACACTGCTGCCCGTTACTAGCAACTTGTTCGTAATCAAGGTAAATTGTTGTTTCCGAGCCTGTTTAATCAAACGCAAAATGGAAATGAATAATAACTCCTTCAGTAGGTTCAGATGAGGACTAAAGGGATACTGCATGCAAATACCTGGAATGTATTATATTCTCAATAAATGTAGTTCCTCTCTCCATAAAGGAACGAATTCATTATTACTTATTTACTGTATCCATCTTTCATATCTCTAGGATGTGAAGAACACCAGGATGGTAATAGAATACTGGCTGGACCTGACTTATTCATATCCATTGCTATTACTTAAATTTAACGCAGGGATTTAGAGGGGTAGCAAAACAGCTGGAAAGGTCTAAAGTCACGCTATTGCTGAACTAATGACAAGTTAACAGTTATGTTCAGTGTGTGCAGAGAGAGAGAAGGAAATCAAGTTATAGGTTTAAAAGAGAGAGGCCAGGACCCATATCTGTCTGCCTCCTGCCACTGTCTGAGGTGTCTGTATCTTTAACCCCACTTTTTGCACAAAACTGCCTCTTAGCCAGAGCTCATTGGATTAAGGTATGTTCTGGGCATCTGACTCATACGCAGCCAATTTCCAGAAGATAAACCTCGCCAAAGATCAAGATCTTGGCAATCTTACTCTCTCGGACATTTGGAATTGAGCCACTGAGTACTGAGAGATTGTTGCATGTAGACAACATAGGATCTCCACCAGTTGAGTGGCAGTCCCAGACAAAAGAGGAATGTTCAAGTTGGGAGTCTAGTGACAAAGGGAAGGCAGTGGCAAAATCAGTCTACTCTTTTTTCATTGGTTTAAGCCAAAACTTGAACATGCGTTTGTTAAGAAAGAAAAAAGAAAAGAAAGAAAAGGAAAATTGTCCGCCTTAAATAAATTAATAGTTCATGTGGGTGGAGACTATTTTCCTCATTGTGTGATTCATAGAGGCAAATATTCAGAATTATGCAGACACACAGTAAAATGTGGTGAGGGTTTTTAAAAAGCCTATATTTTGTGTGGAAATTAAATATAGGCACTGGGACAGCCCTTAAGTGTACACAAAGACTGCCGGCAGAGTGAACACATGGAACTGATTCTATCTTCTGTAAACTACATGACTTTCTGCTACGGCCCTCACGCAGCCAGTCAGCAAAAGAAATGTGTGGCTGTCACCCTGCCTTTCAGCATATCTCCCAGTTTTACACTGAAAATCGACAAAGGCCAACAACATGTCAATGGGCATGATGCAACTAAAAGAAGTCCAGGAAGCCTAGAAAGAACAGTTTCCTAGAGAAGAACTGCATATGTCGTGACTGCTGATCGAACCCAGTTGAAGCCCCCAACAGTCCCAACACCAAGGAGCTCTGAGACTGGGAACGTCCCACAACCTCCATTTCTCATTTGTGGCCTGTTGGGAGAATGTTTGCCATTATGGTCACTTCACGAGAATGCCAGTAGAGATATTTTAGGTTCCTATTTGAAATATTTTTGGCACCTTCTGTATAAAAAGTAAGTGTATTGGTGTTTATAAAGCTAAAGGATCTGATTAAATAATTCTACCTAGAATTCTTAGTGAAATAATAAAACAAATACTCCTGAAAAAAAGCACTTATTATAAACAGAATTAAGATAAATGTTTAAAAAAATATTGCCAGCAGAATTAACTACCTCACAAATATTACCTTTTATTTTCTTTCTAAAGAAAGGAACATAAGCAACTTGGAAGGAATAATGATACTAGATACAATTTTGATTCCTCAAATTAACATGAAACCACTAATTACTATAATGTGGTAGGCTCTCCACCGAGCTCACCCCAACTTCCCACCCACAAATCAGTCCCCTTTTTGATTAATTCAGTAGAAGGGCCAAGAATTGCATAGATAAAATCCCTCTGGGGCAGTGTTAAGGTACATCATTTCAAAAGAACAGCATGTACTTATGCAACCTAAATCCATTCTTATAATAACATTCTGACCACAAAAACATTTTAGTCCACAGATTCTTTACTAAATTCACATAAGCAGTAAAAAGAGAAAGAAGGGTACCTAACTCTGAGTTTATCAGACAAAGACTTAGCCAAATATTAATATTAGTTAAGTAAAGCATAGAAGTAGGAGCATGACATTAAGATCAAAACCTCTGCAGTCGCAATGAGCTAAATTTAATTTCTGGCCTTCATATGGATGCCTGACTTGAAACAACTTAACTTCTCTGTGTTTCCTTTTCCTTATCTGCCAATGGAACTAAGAATCAGATCATGGTGAGACTTATATGAGATCAGACATGCAGCACTCACATATGCTTGGAACTGTGTTGGGCTATAGAGTGGACACTAGCCACACATAGCTACCGCTCACTATAAATGTGGCTAGTGTGAATTGAGATATGCGATGTTAAAAACACAACAGATTTCAAAGACGTAATACAAAAAAAGGACATCAAATATCTCATTACAAATATCTCTCAGTATCACCAGTACTGGTTCCAGGACCCTCCCCCCATGCCAAAATCCTCAGATGCTCAAGTCCTTTAGTTGACCTTCAGCAACGACAGATTCCGCATCCGGGAATACAACTAACCCGGATCAGGCACGTGCTATGTTTATGATCCCTGTTGGCTGAATTCGCGGATGCAGAATCTGCGGCTACAAAGGCCCAGCTGATCTATTTTATAGTGATTACATGTTGAAATGATAAAATTTTGTATACACTGAATTAAAATGTTACTAAAATTATTTTTTATTTTTTAACATGGATATTACAAACTTAAAAATTACATAGCTGTTTCTCATTAAAATTCTATTTGACAGTGCGAGCAGGAAACATAGAAAGTGGTTAAAAAATAGTAAATAAATTAAAACATAAGTTATTATAAGTTTTGTTTTGTATTACATTTTTTCAAAAGTAAGGCAAAATTAAGCTCTGTGGAATAGGAAAGGTAAAGATCATTTTTACTTTTTGTCTTAAATGTTTAAGACATAAACGGGCAAAAAAAAAAAGGAAATATTAGTTTAGAGGCTGTCTTCAGCTTGTGTGAGTTCACATAAGAGAAAAGCCAAATTCCATTCGAGATAGAACTTTTCTACCTTTTAGGCAAAAACCAAAACCCAAAACATTAATTAGCCTGCACGGTTTTAAAAAGCAAATGTCTTCTGTGTAGAGCTTAGTTGAATAGATTTAGACAGAAGAGGTTCATTTTGTAGAGCAGTTTAACAAGTATAGTGCATCTTCCCCAGAACTGGCAGAGTCGAGATGCGGAGGAAAAGAATTTCCATGGAGAGAAAGACTGGAGAAGCCAGCAACCCGCACTTAAAAGATGGGAATAGCAAAAAATAATCAGAGTAAAGAAAGGTCAATGACTGTTCTTTTTTTTTTTTTTTTTAAGAATAATAATGATTGGTATTCAATTTTAATTTTCTATCTAATGTGTGTTCTAAAATTCCACTCCAAATCATCATCAGAGATCTGATTAACAGAAGAGCCTATGCTACTGTGGCTTTATGGGATGAAGCAGTGTGAGCAGTACCTCCAGGTGAAGATGTTTACAAAAGTGCCTAAAGATAGAAGCAAGCAAATATTAAAGATCATAAGTTCATCAGAAGCAGGAATTCAGAGTGAGAAATGCCAAGGAGAAATGTAATCTCTTGGAGAATATGTGGTACTAAATGGTCCACATCATACTAGGAATTAAATCTCAATCTGTTTAATGAGATATCAAAGGAAAATTGGCCTCAGATTAGTGGAAGAAATGGGGCTTCCAGAGAACCAGCGATTAAATTATATTTACTAACTCATTTGGTCCAGGAATTACAGGAATAATATTAGTTAGCGTTTGTATGTTGAATACGGTTTACAAAGCTCTTTCGAAAAGAGTGTCTTGTTTGATCCTTAGAATAGTTATAGATAGGAATTATTACTTTCCTCGTTTTAAAGATAATGAAACTGAAACTTAAAGAGTCTAAGTGACAGAGCCAAGATCACTCATGTATTAAGTAGCAGAAATAGACACCCTGATCTTCAGAGGGTAAATCTTACATTCTTTCACTTCCATATATGTGTGATTCTTTTTTATTTGCCCTTTCAATTATGATCCACTATTATTCATGTTTCTGTATTTTTACTCCTTAGTTTGAATCAGTAGCAGTCATCTTATTAGATGGTGGTGGTGATGATGAAATTGTTGGTAATGACCATCAATTTCATCAACATCATCATCATCAAAATTGTCAAAAAAGCCTATTTTAAATAACCAGCAATTTTAAGATTCTAATACCCCTGTTAAAATAAGTATTGATATTCCCAATAACACAAATACTAAACGTAGGTAGACAATGAGGAACTAATACAGCTTCACATATTACATTGTTGAATTTAAAGACATTCATTCAAGCGACAATTTTTGTGCAGATTCTAAGCAGTACAAAGTCTGTGTGCTAGGAATAGTGTTATGTGCCTATAACTGCGAGGACAGAAATACGACTCAGAAAACGCCTGAGATACTCACAGTCTAGTTAGGGAAAGAGGTATGAAAAGTAATTAACAGGCCATGGAACAAACATATACAATTATGAAAAAGTTACTAGGAAGATGTAGAGGATGGTGGTGGTTACCCTCAGAGAATATGAATAAAGGTTATTCTGGGTTGTTAGCCCCTATCAATGTTTATCTGAGGAATAACATCTTCTTTCACAAGAGGTAAGATGCAGCAACTGATACATAAGTTAATAGGCAAATGTTGTGCAAGGGTGGAGATGTTAGTTTTTCTCTTTCTTTCTTTTTTTGTTTTCTCCTTGAAAGACTCGTCAGAAGACATCAAGCTGGTCAGTTCTCTGTTTACATTTGACATTTTGGATGGGGATGAAATAGTTGATTTTACTCTTTTTTTGTGGACTATATTATTTTACTTTTTGTAGTATCTAAAGGGAAAAAAATCATAAAGCTACTTGTAAAGATAAGGAGTAACCAGGAGTTGCCCAATCAACACCATAAATATATCCAGGTAATGGCTATTAGGGAGATGATAGAGCTGAGCAAAGTGAGCAGAGGATTTGAAATCAATCAGACCTAAGTTTAAATTCTGGCCCTGCTACTAGACACGTGGACTTTGTCAAATTACTGAACTTTTAGAGATTCAGTTTCCTTCTCAATAAAAGGGAAGAAAATAACAATTTTCAACATGCTATATTGACCATGTTTAAAAATACTTTAAATAAGACCATGTTATAAATACCACCTGGCACACACTATACATCATATAATATATAACATACAATAACAATATAACATTAGCATTATTCTTATTTGTCACAGAACAGATCATCCAAGCTGATATTCTCCCTGCAGGTCTTAAGGATACCAAAACAACATTCAATGTACTTAAACTAATTTAAAATATGGAAATATTCTAATACTTGGAATAATCACTCTAGAAAAATATTTCTTTGTTCCTTCTTGCATCCATCATTTTTCTTTATTTGACAGTGAGCTATGATCCTATTTCATCGGGTTTTTTACTCAATCAAGTACTGTGTGTGTCTCTTCTCCATGTATGGATGAAAACAGCCGTTCCACAATGTGTGTAATTTGTAAGAATGTAATAAATGCCTCCAAAAAACACAATCTGGATCATCACCACAAAATAAAAGCATTGTAGCTAACTATGCACAGAACCCACTAAACTAAAAGCAGCCCTTGCAAAACAAACCATTCTTTTCTTAAGCAATCAGTGCAAATTACAAAAGCAACAAACATTTTAGCCACAGATGAAGGAGCCACAGACAGTCCGCAAAAGCCTCATGTGAAATTTGCTACATATTACAGAACTAGAAGAAACCATTTTGGTGGTGGTAAGAGGTGGCTGCACTAGGATATTCTAAGAGACACTTAGAACTCTCGAATGCATGAACACCCACCAGAGTCATCATTTTACTGGCACAATAATGCATTCCCATAGGGTGGGGGGTGGAAGCATCTTTATTTAATTTTGAAAAATAATATTGAGAAGTTGTGAACTTTAATAAAATAAGAGAAAGCATGTTATAAAATAAATGTAAAAGATATTGCCAAGGAATTGACAACAATTAGGTATTTAAGATATGTTTAAAAATATGTGCTCCAGAATCTGATGTGACAGTAAACCCAGGGGACTCTAAGCAATGACATTATCAATCTTTTACAATAATGCTGGGTGTTAGGTGGATTAAATCCAAATCTCGGAGAATCATGAAAAAATTTCAGACATCCATGCAAAACATTTGAAGAACTGTGGATAAAGAAGCCATCAAAAGTTGATATTTGGATTTAAAGCAATGGTATTTTCTTTTAAAGACAACAAAATATTACCAGATAGAAATCCATGAGAATGCTCAAATTAGCATAATATATAAATATACCATATTAGTGTAGTGCTAACATTTTGAAAAATAGCGTGAGGTTAAATTCTGCATCCTATCCTCAGTTTTTCTATCCTTACTACATATGGAATTTTATTTTAACATGAAACACATGGCCTGGTCTTCTTTGGTACTCAAACATTGTCTTCACAGAATTCCTCTTATATTAATCTAATCTCTGTAGAACTCACCCTGGCTTCCTGGGGATGTTAGGTATATCAAACCAAATGTCTTACTTTCCCTTTCAAAGACGAAAAAGGAGAAAGAGACAGAATGAGAGAGTTACATAAAAGGTTACAGTGAGATAGATAGAGCCCCCCCCATTCAGTATATTCTGCTCTCTGTTGAAAACAGAAGTTAAATAAGCAAGTACTATATTTCAAGTTAAGAGAGACATGTCATACACGTGCACGTGCACACACACACCTTTCTCATACCACACTGATCTTGAAGATGTCAAGATGATTATTATCATGCACTTTTTTTCCTCAAATGTGTCCTTTAAAATGTATTCTCAACTATGGTTGCTATAGTGTGTGGTGAAATGTTTTCTGAGGGTTGCATCTCTAAGGTAATGAACCACAAGCATCTTATCATGGTATCTTCACCATCCACATGATGAATATTTATTGTTAACATATTGTTATATTTTAGGTAATATTAGGTTGACTAATAAAAGAATCTAAGCATCAAAAGTTCTGACTTTCCGTAATTATCATACCTAGTGAAATTTTCAGCAAGTCTTGAGGTATTCCTATTTAAAAATAACCTTACCTGGACTGACCAAGATATGCTAGGTATTAAGTAAAGAGAGTTCCAAGGAAGGTTTAATTTTTACCTAGCAGTAGTTTATAAACTCCCATAGTATTTGGTGCTAGTAAACTTGGAGACAAGTGGAAGTATTTCTTGTGCACTTGTGCACTACATGACAGATGGGGATGAGTAAGTAAAGACAGAAAGGCATTCCCAACTGGTTACCAGAAGAATTCCAGGCCAGCTTCTTGTATGCCCATGTCTCAATTACCTAAAATGATGCCTCTTTCTAGCAACTGACTCCCTCACAGATGCAGAATTTACTGTCCAGGAGAAGAAATATTTATTGTCATGAGCACACACACATCTTACTATTGAATACTCTGAATCATACAGAAGGCAATTTCCACGTAATGAAGCCTCAACTTTCCCATTTCCTGAGTGTTTTAGAAGAACGAAGATAAAGAAAAGGAAAATTTAGTTAGATGAGCCAAAGTTCCATAGCTCTCTTGTAAGACGCTTGTTATGTTTGGATAAGCAGTAAAGTGACCAGAAAAGAGCTGGGATTGGCAAAGTATTTTATTATAGCTAAGAACACATGACCAACTCCATTCCAATTTGCCTAAAAGTTTCCAATATGGACAAAGTAACAAGGTGAGACAAGAAACATTAAACATGCTAATATTTTACTGCAGAGAAATCTTCATAACTTGTATATTACCCTGGCACAGCTATCGGTGGTGAAAGAGCTAAAGGAGGAGGAAATGGGGAAGAGGAGGAACAGGAGAAGGGAGATGAAAAGAAGAAGGAGAAGCAGCAGCTACAGAAGTCAAGATGTCCCAAACTGCATGAACTGGGAAGACTGACAAGGACACACCAGGAGTGACGCAGTATAATTTTCAGAGCATACTTGACAAATCAGAGAAGAAAACACCCAAATCACAAACACCCTTTCCACACAGAGCACATTCTTACCTGCAGAAGGCAGTCCACTTGGGTTTGATGGAGTGACTTGAATTAAATGAAAAATCTCCAAGATCTGAAAATGTTATTAGAAAGAATTCATTGTTGGACCTGAGAGTTTTATGATAACTGTTGTTTTCTTTTGCATAATGCTTAGTGATTACTGACCTACTTTAGTTTTTTTTTTTAATTGAGATAAAATTGATATACAACATTATATAGGTTTCAGGTGTAAAACATTATAATTCAACATTTGCATACACTACAAAGCGATCGCCACCAAAAGTCTAATTACAGTCCCTCATCATACAATTGATCCCCTTCACCCATTTTGCTCACCTGTGACCTCCTTCCCCTTTCGTAACCACCAATCTATTCTCTGGATCCATGAGTTTGTTTTTGTTTTGTTTCTCTGTTTCTGTCATTTTTTTAGATTCCACGTATAGTGAAATCTTTCTCCATCTGACTTATTTCACTTAGCATAATACCCTCAAGGTCTATACATATTGGCACAAATAGCAAGATATCCTTTTTTATGGCTGAGTAGTATTCTATTACATAAATATATATCACATCTTCTTTGTCTAGTCACTATTGATGAAGACTCATGTTGTTTCCACATCTCAGCTATTATAAATAATGCTGCAAAGAAATTTTAATAGATTTCCTTTGGTGTATCATATGTTTATAATTCTGTATGCTGATGTTATTCATCTGGGCTATTCCTTGCAGAGACTTCAAAGCTGTTCTCAATTTGCACAATACACAGCACACCATTCTAAAATAGATGCATCAAGGTGAAACAAATTTTTTCAATATTATGTGAGTGATCTTGCTTTGAAATCTATCATGTTTTTATTTGTCTGTTTTGATATTTCTCTCTCTGTCTGTCTGTCTTCCTGTCTCTCTGTCTCTCTCTCTCCCATGAGGCTGTGCTATAAGTCAGGCACGTGACCGTTAAGGACAAATTTCAGGAGTAACTCAACTAATAGACTCAGAAATACTGGTTTGGAAGGGATTGTCAAACTCTTCATCTTTAAATGGTGACATTCCCCCAAAGGAATCCTAAACCAATTAAAAAGAAAGCAAGAACCTGAAAGAGAATATCTTCAATATATACCAAAAATAAATTTTAAATATTCATGTAATATAAAGCAATAAGAAAGAACCAAAAAAGACAATAAGTTGGACAAAAGAGATAGATATTTAGAGAAAATGCACAAAAATGATAGTCAATGTGTGAAAATTAGTTTTGCTAGGGATCAAGAAAAAGAAAATAGAAACTAAAGCCTAAATGTTACTTTACTTGATTTAGGTTGGTAAAATTAGGATAATGGAGATGTCACACATTATATTGATAGAAATATAAATAAGTACAATATATTGGAAGGGAAATTAGTATGACTATCAGACATAATTTTAGTTTAGGAATTTATCATGCAGGAATACTCCCATTATGGAAAGAGAGAGATTTTTGAAGGAATAAAGAAAAAGTGATAAAGTGGGTGATTGCAAGAACATAAAATGATGTTACCTGGAAAAAAAAACAACATGGAAGAAAAAAAAGTTTAAAAAATGTGAAATTAGGACATATTTAAACTTGATTTGCTGCATATTTCTGTTAAAATTGTAGATACAGAAATTATAAACTGCCTCTGATGTATTCTGTTAAAGAAATGGAGAATCTTTGAACAAAAATTTGAACACAAAATGTGTTAAAATGAGGATCACAAATTAAGTCAAGTAAAAGAATGGGAGGGAATTTGGGAAAAGATTTGGAAACAGTGCGAAAGAAGGATAATTATGGAAGGGAAAGAAAACACTGAAAATTTCTGATTGGTAATGCAAAATGAACCCCGTTAACATTTCCCTTCTGGATTGTTTATAATATTGACAAATGTTTTGTGCACACACACATAAGCACACAAACACCTGTTGGAAATGGCGCCATGAGTAGATAAAAATTACGTTCATTAAGCTTTTAAAAATAATCTACATCTCTGATTATCTTCTATGACTTTGTTTTCCTTGAAATGCTCCCTCAGGCGAGTACGGACAGGTCCTTCTGGATAACAGACACTTGGAGAGACAAAGGAGGTGAAGAAGGAGGAGTGGGAAGAGAGATATATGCTGCTTAGCCTGTTGTTATGGGGCTGTTTAGATTTGAACTTATTGTCCTATAAGCATATATATCACCCCTGTCAATTTTCAAATTAAATTATCCAAACCAGCTATAAAATTATATTTTTTTCAAAATATAATTTCATGATTTGCATAATTTAGAATTGCAGCTTGGAAAAATTAAAAGGAACAGGGTGGTCACTCGGGAAAGCCTAGTTATCATGAAGTGGTTATTCAAGTATTTCAATCTGTTTATGGAACTATATCATGTAAAAATAGACAGCGGTTAAGGTTTTTGATTATTAAGTATGAAAGAATAATGAAAAAGGGAGTATTTAATAGAATTAGTAATACTTGTAGTCTATCAGGCTGCTCTCCTAAAGAAATGCAATTTAGCAAAATGAGTGTGGTTGGAAACTCAGGCCAGAATAACAACTACTTTCTTCAGATCCACCCAAGACTTATACAGTGGCCATTCCAATTAACATAATAGTTCAATGTTCTTTGGAAAGTGAGGTCTTTTGTTTGGGATATTTCCTAATTAAAGAAGCCTGTTTGAAGTGGGATCTAATTTTAACTTTGTGATGCCAAAATATGTCTTGAAGAGTCTGCTTTTATTTCAAGAAATATTGGCATTGTATTTCCAAGTTGAGATAGCTGTCATCAAATGTCCGCAAAACTTATATTTAAGACAAGAAAATGGAAAGGCAGGGTATGGAGTAACTGGCTTAAAAAATCTAATTGTCTGTTCGAGTTAATTTTATTGTGTTGGTCATTTGTTCTATTAGCATTGTTCCCATTAATAATTGAAGTCCATGTACTAATAGGAATCCCCAAAGTTTTTGTAAAATTATGTGAAAATCAAGAAAGGGGAATCAAGAATTTACTGCCAGTAAATTATTATTACACAACTTAAAATATATCTGTGAACTTCAAGTGCAAGAGTAGCTTTTGTTGTGTAAAAATTACTGGTATTAAGACCACTTAGATGATTTCAAAGCACTATTCTAAAGTGCTCTTTAACAAAAAAATGTTATTCATAATCCCACTATTTGTAAGCTAAAATTGTTGCCTCCTTTTTATAGACGAGAAAGAGACAGCTATTTAGCAACTCTCTAAGTGAGAGTCAGCAGTAAGTACGCGATGCATCCAGGATAAAAATAAACATGTCTTCTCATTTCCAGTCCACATTATGAATCACAATGCTACAGACAATCTTCAAAATGCTAAAATTTTGAGTGAATTTGTACAAATGAGGGAGCCTCAGGAAATAATTATGATAGATATCATAGAAAATATGTCTTAAAATTTATAAGGAAGCAGCATTGCATTTAACATGTTACTGTAGGTGCAGTATGGTAAAAAAAAGAGCTTCTGAATCATAACTGGTATGGAATGCAGCCTCCTGGATGACCCGATGACCCATGCCTTTCTGTCATCTCGAGTGAAAGTTGGACTTAGTGACTTGCTTCTAGTGGACAGAAGGTGGCAGAAGTGACATTCCATCACTTCTGCCATGCTCTGAGCTGCTCTACGGAGACACCCACACGACATGAGGGAGGTCTTCAGCCAACATTCAGAAAGCATCTGCAACCCTCATAGTAACAACCCAGGAGGAACTGAATCCGGACAGCAAAGAGACTCGCCAGTTTGGGAGTGGGCTTCCCCCTGGAGAGCCTTTAGATGAAATCTCCGCTTTGACTGACAACCTGACTACAACCTCATAAGAGATTTTAGCCGGAGGTAGCCAGGCAGTCCAGACACCTGACACACAGAAAATGTGAGACAGTAAGTGTTTGCAGTTTTAAGCTGTTGAATTGGTAGCGTAGCAATAGGTAACTGATACAATGGACCTCCTTCAGCTTTTTCTCCAGCCTCACTTGGTGAGGAAAAGTTAAAGGCTGGAGGATGGAGAGGTGAGATATCTTGGTCCAAGTTTAATGTAAGACATCAAAGATGAAAAACGATATTTTGGGGTAGTTCATGGCACATCATAAATAATGACACAATGAAGTCAGATGGTTAAGACCTAGAATGAGCAAATGGGACAAAAACACATTTTACACACATTGGCCAGAGTGTCTTAGATATGTAGCTCTGGAAGGAAGGTTCCCATGACCATGTTATGCCATCATTTCTGTCCCTAAAAATATTTCATTTTATTTATGGACCCAAGTCATTTAAAGTTAGAAATAATTTAAAATTAGAAAGATGTTAAATAGAAAGGTGTCTGATTTATAATACCTTTTTAATACAGTACTATACTTTTCTCTTTGTAACAGTAAATCCAGAATTATGTTCTAATAATATTTTAGTATAATAATAATAAACATTCATTAATCACTGCATTAAGTGCTTTTTATTCATTAAGTGAACCATCAGTACTTCCAATAAGTTTGGGAGATAAATACCCTTACCATCCTAAATTTAAAGGGGAAATTAAAGTTCAAGCATATAGAGTGGTTTGCTGAAGTCACCAGCTGGAATCTTGTGGTCCTGGGATTTGAACTCAAGTTTGTTGTTCACGTGCCATTCCCTAACCTCAACCCTATAGTTCCTTTCTATAGAGTAGACACTTATAATTAGTGCCACCTAGATTTCAGCCTTAGTTTTTCACAGATTAACTGCACATCACTATTACAACTGTTTGATTGTTGTAAGTTTAATTATTACTATGCTGGATATTTGAATGAATGCAAGAGTAACATAAAAGTGTCTTTAAAATTCTTCAGTCTACTTTGGGAGTTATGGAAACAGCAAGGGAAATTAATTCCATGTGTTAGGAGTTGCTGAGTCATAATGACTTAATTGACTACCGGAATTTAAAAACTGAGAGGACTCACGAAGAGAATGGTCTAGTCAGAAAAGGCTTCTGATATGTTGTGGAATTTGAGCTAGCATTTAATAATGGTTATGAACTAGTTAAGATTCAGAAAAAGAAACAAATATCACTTAATATTGTTCTCAGCCCCTTAGCAGTAGCCATAAGGATGTAACTTCTATCTCTCTAATGATGTAGATCAGGCATCGAAGGCAGATTTTCTATAAGTGACCTAATCAAATACTGACCTAAAACCTAAGGAAAATATTAGAAAAACCAAGACCAATCTTGGGGTTCATGTTGCTCTGGAACTAACATAAAGCAAAATTTAAGGCAACACTTGAAGACGATTTTTTTTTAATTAGGTCCAGCCAATCTGAAGAACAATGTTCTTTTGTAAGAATTGCTCTGAAGTTTCTAAAATCCTCTGAGCTTGAAGATTGTAGTCCACATCTAAAGAGATCCCTTAGAATGACTGAATGACTGAGGGCAGAGAATAAATGAAGTCGATCCTATACGTCAGGGTCCTTGAGTTTAGAGGAACACATTATTCGTTCATGGCTTGGGAAGCAGCCAAAGTCACACACAGTCACCTATACCATCACTGCAGCTGCCAGCACGCCCATCTTAGGTTGAGATCTCGAGAAACAGACTCTGAGACAGAGAGTTGTATTTGGAAGGTTTATGGGGGGTTGCTATTAGCAGCTACACTGATGAAGAAATGAGGAAGTTAGGAATAGAGGGAGGAAGAGGTTGACCCTCAGTATGGTACAATGGAGGACTCAACCAATCATATGGAGAACTTGGATGGCTCTTCAGAATTATCCCAACTTGAGGAAATGGGTCTCTGTATTCCATCATCAGCGAGCAATACAGTTCTCTGCTTTCCAGAGGCAATGCCCAGTGAAGAAGGGGGCTATGAGACATCAGCAATCAATTTACCAGCAACTAGCAGAAGGCTGAGTCAGCCTTGAAGAGGGTAATTGGACAGTGCCCTACAGGGCCCTCTACATTTTCTCTAAGGGCTGATGGTAAATTCCTGGTGAAGAGAGACTTACAAAGAGGGTGAAAGAAGGATCAAAATGAAGAAAAGATAAGGTTAGAGAGAATTCTGTTCCAGCAGCCCAGCACCTCAGTTCTGCAGCTACCCACACGGCATTGCCTTGTCCAGGGCTGTAGAGGTACTATTGCCTACTGTACCTCTTATTCTTTTTTAATCTTGCTCCCACCACCAGTAATAATAATAGAAATAATAGCTGCTGCTGCTGCTGCTGCTGCTTTTTCTTCTCCTCTTCTAGGAAATGAGTCTTTATTTATCCAAACTCGGGATAACTGACTCTGATCTCAGGAGACATGAAGAACGCTCCTTTTCTTTTCTGCAGTGGGGACCCACCTTAGAGAATGCATTAGAGCCTGCTTTTGCTCATTGCAGTTCTGACCCTGGACTTATCTGGCCTAATCCACCCTCAAGTCAGGCAAAACCCCACCCCAGACTACAAGCACAAGAGTTGCTAAGAATTTTAAAGTATGGATCTGGCCCGTTCCTACTATTTACTTAAAGATGAAGTAAATAGTAACAAGAATGTGAAGAAGAACTACATCCAGATCTGCTTCTGTATTTATCGAGGGCTATCATTTGTGGAGTGTTTTCATATTTTGTTTATGCCAGTATGTTTGGGTGGATAAATACATGTCCTTGGGTAAAGGGCAAGAAGAAACTCATGACTTCCAATGAAATAGGTACACAAAATAATGGAAAATTTTCTAGATTTATTTTTTCTTTATAGGAAAACTCCAGATAGCTCCTGTAACACCAAAAGCAAACTGCATTCGGGGCCAGGCCTGTGGTGTAGTGGTTAAGTTCGCACACTCTGCTTCAGTGGCCTGGGGTTCGTGGGTTCTGATCCCACGTGCGGACCTATGCACCACTCATCAAGCCAAACTGTGATGGTGTCCCATATACAAAAAAATAGAGGAAGATGGGCACAGATGTCAGTTCAGGGCCAATCTTCCTCTGCAAAAAGAGGAAGACTGGCAACAGATGTTAGCTCATGGCCACTCTTCATCACCAAAAAAATAAAAAGGAAACTGCATTCATTTTAACATATATGATATAATTTAAGCTTCAAAACAATGCTGTGAAGCACTTCTAATTCCATCTTATCAAACTGAGGTTTAGAAAAATACATTGTTTTTATAAAGTCATGTAACTAGATAATGTAGATATGGGTTTAATTCTAAACACTGCTTTTCATAGGAACCACACTGTCTTACAAATTCCTCCCTTCCTTTGTTTATATTGAAAGTTACAAACTCTTTATGAAAGTTGTGAAAAAAAATTTAATAAGTAAATATTAGAAAGTACAGTAAGTATTAAGTACAAATGAAATTTATTTTACTTCTCAAATAGTACTGCATTTAAAAAAACATAGAAGGTAAAAAAAAAAATTCCATGAGAGTGTAAATTTTATTCTCACTTCATTCTCCTTCCCTGCTCCCATCTCCTCCAAAACAATCATTTTTATCAGACTTTTTGTGTGTCCTTCCACTATTTTCTTATATTAATTCAAGTACATACAAATCTTTCCCACATTTAGACACCAACAATAATACATAATCCCAGTCTTTTATGCCTTACTCATTTTTACTTAATACTTCATGAAAAATTTTCCATATCAGTACATCAGAAGTTTTCCCATTTTTTTTTTTTGATAGTTTCATAGTGTTCAATTGAATAGGTATGTTATAATTTAGTCAGTCAGCCTCTATTGATGGACTTTGGGGTCCTTTCCCATATTTTTTCCAATTATAAATCATGCTTGGGTGTATATCATGTAACCTTGCATACAAGAAAACCTGGATCATAAATTTACAGATTTCTGCGTTAATGTGTAAATCAACAAAATCAATTATCTTAGTGAAAGTAAGGTATACGAAAGGTATTTTTTCAGTCTATCTTTGTTCTAGACATTTGACTTTCTCTAATCTAGAAAAATAATCTCCTGTGACCTCTAATTTAATCTTTGCAAGCAATGCTTTAGGATCTGATGTTCAGTGGTTCAGCTGGAAATGAAGCGCCAGCTTACCTTGTTTAATGCCTGTGCATATAGTCCTCAGGATGGAGATTCAGATTCAGGACAGAATCTGTATAATTCTGTGTCCTGACAAAATACCATCACTAAATACAACTTTAATAGAAACCTTTTTCCTTTTTTTTTTTTTTTCCTTAACGGTAAAGTGAACTTCTGCTTGGAAATAGAGCCAATTGTTCATCATATGTATCATTTTTAACTGTCAACATGTTTGTTGGCATGCATGAATTATTCCAGTTGCATAGGTTTATAAGAAAGTGTGGTTAGAACATAAGAAACGAACTATCTTCCCATCCACTGACAGTTGAATATTCTAGAAATTCTCTAAATTCTTCTCATCATAATTCAATCGAAACTGGAGTTTCCATTGTGGTAGATTCTCCAGTGCCAGGCTGCATTATATTTTCTAGTCATCTAGGTAACTAGAACAGGACAGAAGAAGAACTTTGTCACCCAGGAATCTCTAAGCCCATTCCTCTCTCAGGGATGTTCAGAGAGCGAATCAAGTTCAATACGCCATTTTTCAGACGGTAAAATGCTTCTTGGCTTCCCTGAAATTAGTTTCGAAACGTATATGTTTGGAAAGTGCTTGCTCAGTCTATCCAATTAATAAGGAATTTCAGTAGTACAAGTGAAAATAGATAATCAGAAAGCAATGTTTCCAGATATTGAATAGATATTATTTACTTTATCCTTGCTGTATTTCTCAAAGGAAAATATGACAGTTTAATATTTATATTTACATGATTCATAAATGACAGAGTAGAGTCAAGCATAAAACCAGGGTTTTTCCCTTTGGGACCGGTGCTATGAATGAATTGCCAACTTTCAACGTGATGGAAGAGTGTTGATCGACCTAGGGATAAGATCCAATCAAAAGGAATTCTGTCTTATCTGGATTCAATTTTAGAAAACTTTTGGCGATTTCCCCACAGTAAGTCAGCCAGCCAAATAAACAGATCCACTGAAAAGAACTTGTATAATATTTCTTGAAGTGGAGCAAATGATCTGCATGTCATCTACGTAAGACACACATCTACATGTGTCTTCCAGGTCTGTGTGCCTGTTAATGTATAAATCTCTAAAACATTCGGATCTAACCCTTCAGGCACCCTATTTTGCAAGGGCCATAATCTGTTGACGAGTCCTGGCTGAAGGAAACTGGAATTAAATAAGAAACAAAACCAACAAACAATGCCAGATAGACCTTTGTAGGATTGAAACGCATTTTAATAAATTTCCTGTTGGAAGGCAGCAGCTGCTCAGCCAAAGGCCTAGGAGCAGCAATTCCATAAAGAGCCTGAGAGTGTCAGCGAGACAGACCATTTCTAACTTTAAGAAGCGCAATTTATGTGCTATGAAAGGACAAAAATCCTGACTGAAATTCATTCTAGATCTGATGACAGTTAAGATATTCCTAGAGCTGATCGGCAGCGACTTTCTTCCACTGCTCTTAGTTAAATTAAAAAAATAAGGTGATATAAGTTAGTCATATTATCCTTTGTGAGCAGGATTTTATTTTTTAAGGAAAGGAGTTACAATTGCAGATTTTAAATATGATGGCAATTTACCAGAAGTCAGAGAATAACTAGGAGGGTTCAACTGAACCAAGAAAACAGAGAACAGCCTTTCACCAGTGAGGAAGGCCAAGGATTAGGGACTGGAAGTGGTTGGCTAAAGCTTCAGGATAATATCATTTAAATCCTCAACAGAAAGCAAATTAAACTGAGAGAAATCTTGATTGCCAGATTTATATGGACTAAAGGATACAAAGTAATTCAAAACTACTAAGAATTCCTATGTGTTGAGAATCAAAAAATGTCATCAGAGTAAATATTGAAATCTCTTAGAATAAGCAATTTCAGAGACTTTAGGGTGACAGATCCAAAACTAATTGAAAGAATTCCAGAAAAGAGGATCAGGCAGTCTTGGGAGCCAGGGAGACAAGCAAAGCTGCAAAGAATAGAACATTTAAAGGGACAACATCATATTTAACTTTAATCATATGTAATTTTTCTTATGATTTATAGTAGATTTTATATTCAGATGAAAATGGTTCTCAATCTGCTCTAACCTTTTTTATCTGGAATAAAATAGGGGGACCCACTGCTGTGTATTTTTCACCTACATTTTTTAAGAGAAAACACAATAGCTTTGTTTATCTTTTATTTGTTCTTATTCTTCCCCTAGAGGATTTCTGGCATTATATAGCTCTACCATCCAACCTTTCGTCATAGCTCAGTCCAAGCAAACTACAAAATATCCTAAGTATTGCAAATAATGGTCATTATTTTAAAGGCATAGAATTATTAGTGACAGGAAACTGGATTTTTTTAAAGGATGTCTAGTGTATAGGATCTAATCATCACCATCTGACATTTGTACGTAGGATATATTTGATGACCAAAATACTTGACAGATTTTCTTTTAAGTGTGAAATAAAAGCCCGGTGTTCAAAAGAGCCATGAAGACTAATGGAAATCTGAGTGATTTTTTTAGACTGGAACAAAAGAGATCTGTGAGGCTGTCACCTTTACCAGCACTTCAAGGGACACAGAAAAAGCCAGAACACTCTTAGGACAAGCCACACATATCACCTCAGGTTATCTGAATTTCAGTCAATGCTAACAGTCCCCTTCAGTGAGGGTGGACTGTGGTGTTGCCGTGCTCTGCAGGAAGGGACAGGACTCTGGCTAATCGGGACGTATACACCTGGCTCTAATTAGTGATGCCACAGGAATAGGCACAGGCACATCCATTACCTAGCATGTACAGAAAAGAAGTGGAAAAGGAGATTCAAACATGCAAATGGTCTGAAGTTATCCCTGCTTTGATCCACTTGATTTCATCATACAGAAGACATTTGAGGAGTCTTTGGTGTTGGCCAGAGGATGGCCAAATGACCTCATCAACTCTTCTAATTTGAGATCTTCTCTGAAACTGCACAATTTAACTCAGGGCAAACAGATGTAGAACTATGAGTGCACAAATGAGCATGTATGAGGTTCTCAGCTGAGAATAAATGGCTTTTTTTTTCTTTTGGTGAGGAAGATTGGCCCTGGGCTAACATCTGTGTCCATATTCCTCTACTTTAAATGTGGGACCCCTGCCACAGCATGGCTTGATAAGTGGTGTGTAGGTCCACACTGGGGATCTGAACCTGGGAACCCCGGGCCGCAAAGCAGAGTGCACGGACTTAACCACTACGCCATCAGGTTGGTGCCTATAAACATGCTTTTTTGTGACATTTAAATTTCAAGCTGAAGTTGCTCACAAAGGCTGATTTACTGTATATGGAGTGCAAAAATCGTCAAACGGAGCAAGCGTCAGAACACGTGCATGTGTGCAAACTCAGGCACACGCACACTCATGATAATGCTCAGACATGCCTTTAAGATGGACAAAAGGAAAAAAAGAATATTTTTAAAACCACCAGTTTCTTTCACCCTGTGGAAGAGAGCAAAACGGAGAAGAGAAAATGACCGGCACCTGGCCTCCTCCCCCTGCCGCCCACAGCTCCCAAAGAGTGCAATAAGGACAGGACACAACTCCTCCCACGAAATCCATTTCCTATTCAGTGTAAACCCAGATCCCAGAGTGAGTCAAAGGCCAGGAAAGGGTTAAATAGCAATCCCGGCTACTGGCCTAGGGAGCAGCAGCCCAGTGAATCCAGGAAGGGAAGGGCCTTAAGGAACGGGGCTACAGGTCCTAACAGCTTACCCTCCAAAGCCACGCTCTCTGGGACCTCATTAGACACTCGCATCAGAGTGGCAAAGACATATGAGATCAAATTAAAACCCAGATCATCTAGAGCTTTTGTTTCATGCAGAGTTTACCACCGATATGCTCTTCGTTTTACTTTCATTGTGTCCCCAGTGTTCTCTCTTCCCGGGATCAGCGCTCCTCACCCCTGGGGTATTTCTGTTGATTGCGGTGACACCTACTGGTGGAAGCAGAGACCTCCCCAAGGAGGCTTCTCGGGCAAGAATCAAACTGAACAAGTGTGATGTGGACATAAGGAAGGCTTTTTTCCCTAATATAATACATAGTACCACATTAGAGCAGACGCAAAGATTTCTTTATAAAGATCCAAGAATTGGTTAATTTTGCACCATTTCTCCCTGTCATTACAATCTTTGTCACAAGAATGGCTACATTCTGAGAAACGTTCTGTCCTCAGTGCAGTCATTGTCATATGAATGAGCTATCATTCAATTCTAATGCCTGAGATGTTTTATTCTTACTTCCATGACATTTGTATTTCGGTGACAAAGGCTAAAGCAAGAGAAGGAAATGATACAGATTCCATTCAGGCTTTATCATTTTAAATTCTCATTTTGTGCTTTTTTTCATGCCGAGGTACTAAAAACTAGTTTTCCTCTTAAAAAAGAGAAAGAATGAGGAAGGAAAAGAAAAAGAAAAAGAACGAATTTATGAAACCAAACCTCTGGGGCGCACTTCTTTTAATGGTTTACCTTCACATTTAATGGTTTACCTTCACATTTAACATTTAACCCACCGGGATAAATTGCCTCTGGAGATATCAAAGCCAAGAAAGTGAGCTAGGGTCCCTTCTCCTCAAGAATCTATAGCAGGAACGATGCTCTGTCGAAGTCACAATACGATGTAGGGTTTGAGAGGCACACCACTGCAGAAAGTATTACTGGATACAGCATACCCTATGTCCAGCACAACGTGAAACCATGAACAACTCCGACCCACCCCATTTCTATTTCCTCAATATTCTTCAACATGTATGACAATATTTCAAATCACTGAAAATTCCAGATGATCAATTCTATTGTCCTTTTTTTTTTCCTCTCAAAAGCATTTTTGTAGTTCTCATAATGTGGGGATGGGGGGAGGTAAAATAGCAAAGCCTTCAAATAGAGGGTTTTTTTTTTTTTTCAGATGAAACGTGCTTTAAAAGAATAAATTTTAATAAAATTAAAGCTAAGTGATAAAACATATGTTGCATATGTATCACACTCATTTGCCAATTTAGATGTGTTAGAAATGGCTACTTTTTCTTTAACAAATGAAATATTTCAATAAGAAATCATAAATGTTTTATTTTTAGGAATGTGTTCTTATTGGTACTTGCATTATCACCATGGGGCTATGGTTTGAAGTACAATATTTTAGTTTCTGTGAATTTTTCTAACTTTTCCTTTAAATACAAAGAAATAATAAATGAATTAATGCATAATACAAATGAAGAAATCTTTCTTAAAAGTAGAAAATCTAACTCTAGGGCTGTTATTTAAGAAAATAAATATCTAAGGTAAGAGATATGTGAGAATTGACAAAGGAAAAATAGAGGCACAAAGGATTTGCTAATCATTAAATCTCATCCTCACAATTTCTCTTACCAATAACTATTCCATGTGTAGAAGAAGCCGTATTTCCTAAAGTTATAGTTAAGAATCATATTTCTATTGTTTAACATTTCAGATAAAAAAAGGAGGCTCCACATTTTTTTAATCACCTGGTTAATGCTATTTGTAGCTGAAAGACTTTCTAGCTTCAGTAATTACATGAACAACAAGAGAATACTTCCTTTAACTGTAAAAGTTAGTTTGTTTTCTTAAAACAATGTTCTCAGAAATTGAACCGTGATATTGAAGTGTGAAGCTAGGTTGAATGCAATAATATTAACTAAATAATGTTAACTATGATGACGATAAACCAGGTTAGAATATCTAAGTTAAAAATTTTAAAAACAAAATAAAACAGATGTATTTTACTGCATCTTTAGGGTTAGTACACAGTGTGGGCTTTGATCGTATAATAAATTACTGCCCATCCCTCTCCATAAAGTGGTATATCTCCATCTCAATTCTGTTTGAGCTTAACTTGCAGTTTCTTTTGGCTCTGGAAAACAACATTTAGTAGGCAATTTTGTGGGTTTTTGCAGTACACACATCAAGGGGTAAATTATCATAGCAACGCGAATAAAACATTCCTATTTTCGACGTTGTATTTTGATGACTTTTCATTGCTTTTTCTTTCAAAACTATGGTTATGAAATAATTGCTCTTCAATAATCAATCATCCTACTCAATAACTGTCAAATATTCTTCTGCCATCCCAATGTATAGCAAGAGTTAAAAGAACAGTAATAAGAGATTTGGATATATTTAGAGACGTAAAAAAATTGAGTGTCCTACTCCATGTTTTCTCAACAAAGAAATTTCTTTTGCTTTGTTTTTTTTTTGTATTATCTTTGAAGAGAATTGCATTATTATCTTTTCTCTGGGTGAATGGACAGACATCAGCATTTTGTATAACTGCAGATTTTACTTTTAAAACTGCAAGTTCTATTTTTTTTATTTTCAGAAGTTATAAAGCTTTAATATCAATATGCAGTCTCTGAAAGTAGTATTCATTTGTCTAGTCTATCTTTTTTGGTAGAACAAGCAGTATTTTTAAAACTCTATGTTGTTGAGGATGCATGCTTTCGTTTAAGCATTACACAATGTCCTTCATTCATAGTCTTCTCCCAATGTGTGTGTGTGTGTGTGTGTGTGTGTGTGTGTGTTCCCTAATGTCAGAACAGACTGCTTTCAGTCCCACAAAATATACAGACAGATAGGTAGATAGATATAGACATAGATACAAATGGATACAAACTTTTAAGTTTATATCTATATTTTAAATTCTCACTAAAAATGTGCTAATAGTTTATTTCAATTTTTCACAGTTAAAAGCAAATAATTCCATAGAAAATGCAACTAATATGTATTTTTTATTTACCCCTTTTCACCCACATGGCTTTCCTTTTTTGAGGCAGGAAGAGGAAATCCTATTTGTATATGCCAACATTTATTTATCCATTTATCTGTTTATTTATTTTGATAACTTACTTTAACGTAAAAGCAAGTTGGAGCAAGAGCAGTGACCGTTAGAGCACGATATAGGGATGGTGTATCACTAGGCAGGGTAGCATAAGAAGATGGAACATCTGCCTCTCCCAGTCACTAGTAATAATCCCAAAGCCTGGAAGTCGGTATTTCTGTCCCAGGACTATAAAAGTAGTGCCCACACTCCCCAGACTGTTGCATGGCATTTCAGCCATAGAGTATTTTCAATCTTGGTGGCCTCAAATACATGCTAGTTCATCAGTGAAGCCATAGTAAACATCCTGCTATGTACTTGAGACATCACATGCAATTCCAAATGCCTGACTTGTTCCGGAAGGCAGGATTAAGATAGTGTTCCAATTTACAGGAGCAGAGATAGACAATAATGTTGCCTCTTTTTCATAAGTAACAGTTTCCTAGGTAATATTTCTTTTACGGGCATAAAGTAGCATCACATGTAGGAATAAGCTTAATAAATGTTCTTCGATGGGGGGGATCAGCATGATCGTTTCCCCTCACCCATCCTGAGAAATTCAGAGCAACCACCAATAAAGGGTGCGTGGCTTCTGGAATGCATGCACAAAACATGTGGATTGGGTTAAGAGTTCCCTGAATCACATAGACAAAAGCAAAAAAACCATAAATCAATTCCATCAAAGAACAGCCTGAATTCAGCTTCTGAACGTGGTCTCTAATATCATTTCTAACCTCTAAGTAAAGAGTTAAGTTTCTAAAGGTAGTTACAGAAAGAATAATAGGATATATAGCACATATAATTTTAAAACAATTGAATAAATTGTGCATTTCTAAAAAAATGAAACGGAATATTTCTAAGGCATCCATTGAAGTTCATCAGATAAAAACAATACAGTGAAAAATGAATACTCTCATGCTATTTTCAGTGAAATGATACTTGAAATTATTTTATTATTGCATTGTCGCTATGACTTACTAACTGGATGATAAGATATAGAGAAGAAAAATGAGAAAAAAAATTGAAGAATCAGGACGGCAAATGTAGAACACATTTGTGGAATCAGAGAGGGACTTAAAAAGTTAAAAAAGAGGAAGGCTGAGAAAGGACCATATAGAGAGTCAGGGAAATAACATATATCCATAAGAGAAAATACACACGAGAGGAATCTAGAGTAAAGAGACAGAGAAGCAACAGAGGAATAAGAAGAGAAATAAATTTTAATTCAAGTGAGAAAATACTCAAGTGAAGGAAGATAAGAACTGGGAAGCAAATATTAAAAATGAAAGAGAGTAGGCATATTAAGCAAACTGCTAGGGGAAAAGTGAGACAAAGAAGAGTCCAGAGTCACATAGGCCTGGGGGATGCCTAGAGAGAAAAAAAAAAGAACAAGAAAGTATAGTAAGAGGGAGAAAACAGAGAGAGACACAAAGAAAAGACAGGCAGAGAACAGAAGACAGGGAGTTGCTTAGGAAGAAATGAGAGGCAGAAAGAAGGCAAAGGTTAAGAAGGAAAAAAATAATCCACCCACTATAGTTATAAAGTCTTATTACAGAAAAGAACTCGTTTGTGTGTCCAGGCATTTTTTGTGCCGTAGAGGCAAAAGTTTTGATTTCTGTAAAATTATTTGAAAGTCTGTTCTGAGTTCAGATTTGGAATATAAAAGTATAAGCCTTCTAAGATTTTACTGCCTGGTTTTATATAGTTCAACTGAAAAGATTCTTTCTTCTTGACACAAAGGCTTGGTAACACTGTTTAAAATTGCCAAATGCCGTTAAGCAATTTATGAAACATAATTTGGTGGTAAATGTAGGTGATATGTTGGTTGTGGTTTTATTTAATGCTATTGTCTATGAAGAACAGGAAGTTTCACTTGCTAACATGAATTCAGAACTACGAATTTTAATGAAATGTCAATAAGTAAGTTTTGTATTTTGGTTTTAACAAGGCTCTTCAAGGATTAAACAAACCAAAAGTATACTGTAGGAAATAAGTTTACTTTGAAAGTTTAAGAAAAAATTGAGTCATTTCAACATGTATGGAAGATATATAATACCTGTGTATATATAATGCATATGTACACACATATAGACTTATTGTAAACGATTTTTTCACTAAAAAATGTTTAAAGGTTACTTGTTGTCTATCTAATCATTCAAACTTACTTTGTCCAATGGAAATTAAAGTTATCTTTTATGAAATCATAAAGAAATGAATACTTGAATCAAGAACAATTGTACAATTCTATCTTTATAGATAAAATGGAGAAATATGAACAGAATGATAATAATTGGGTGGATTTCTAGCTGTATCAAACAAAAATACTGATAGATCGGTGGCAGTCAGCCTCGAACAGTGCTTCTGTTTCTAGCAGAGACGTGTTATAGCAGAGTAGGTAAATGAAATCTTTTGATCGGTAATTCTGTATGTATAATGTGCAGAAAAGGTATAATTAAACACAACCAATACTTTATTTCAGGCCCTCATCATCTCTTATCCAAATTATTACTATAGCTTTTTAAATGGTTTCTCAATTTTTAATTTCCCCCACTTCATTCTGTACTCTAAGCTGTATAAAACATTCTGAAAGCCTAAATAATGTCTCCAGAACTTAAAATCCTTTTTAGCTTGCTATATCCTACAGGTAAATATGAACTATTTATTTCTTTACTTATTTATTTAGTCACTGAAACCCCTTCACCCTTTGGACCCATCTATCCTTCAATCTCATTTCCTCTAGAGCAACAGACATGGACCCTAAACCACACACATTCTAAACTTCACTTCATACATTTATCTGCTCCATCCTCGGTCTAGCGTGCTCTTACCCTTACCCCACTTCACCTCATCATACTTTTTGCTGACCACCTTATACACTTACTCAGAGCTCAGTCCAAGCCTTCTCAGACTCTCAGAGGCAGGTCAGTTTTTGCAGGCTTGTAAAGCAAACAGCTGTTACACTGACTTTAGATATTCATCTGCCTATTTGCATGTGAGTTTCACTTGGATGGGACTATGTCTTAATTTTCCTTGCATCTCCTCTATCTAGAGGATTACCTGGAATATAACTGGCACATAGTAGGTGTTCAATTAATTAATATTGAATTGATTAGTAATGAACTGAAATAGAATGCATGTAGAGACATCTTTTATTTTAATAGCTAATTGTACACGTAAAAGATGGGAAAGAACATTCTCCAGAGAAATTCATATAAAAAAACTTAGGATCGTTAGTTGACCATAAGTTTAAAAGGTGTCAGCAGAGTGGTTTAGCTTATTTAAAAAGTGACTCCATTCTAAGGTGACCCTCATAGATGTCTAGTGGCCTGAATAAGATAAGTGATAACCTTGTTTTGCATTGTACAAGTCAGATCAGTTCTAGAACATTGTATGCAGTGTTTGACACCACACTGACATGGACAAACTAAAATCCCATCAGATGCAAGTTATCTGTGACTGGTGAGGAAATGCTTTACTATAGTGTTTAAGGTATATTTGAAGGATTTAGGGAAGTTTAGTCAGAAGACAAGATTCTTAAAATATGTGAATAATTTATATATGGATATATATATGACTCCAGGGAGCAGAACTGGGATAAATGAATAGTTGCTATTGGTAAAACCAGCCAAACAAATTGAAAAGGGAAAGATAACTTTCATTCAGTGATATGCCAGGAATTTTCACCTACTTGATGTTGTTTAATCTTTAAACTGCCTTGAGAGCAAATTATTATCTTCTTTGGAGAAAAATAAGGTTTGATGAGATTATCTTAAAAGGGAGTATTCATTTGGTTGGGTTATCTGTCATAAGGAATTTCAAATTGAAAGCAGTGAAGGAGATCTATCACGGGAAAGTGAAAGGCTTTTCTGCAGCAAACAGAGAAAGAAAAGCATTTGCTCCTTTTTAAGAATTTTTAATGTAAGTAGCATTGTTCAACAACTATGCCTGTGTCATATTTGATATTCATTAAATAAAAATTTAAAAATAGACAACACATATGTACAAATAACTAAAATTAAAAATAGAAATTTCAATGTACTTATATTCTTTTTTTTTTTTTTTTTTTGTGGGGAAGACCAGCCCTGAGCTAACATCTGTTGCCAATCCTCCCCTTTTTGCTGAGGAAGACTGGCCCTGGGCTAACATCCGTGCCCATCTTCCTCCACTTTTTATATGGGACACCGCCACGGCATGACAGACAGGCGGTGCGTCGGCGGGCGCCCGGGATCCGAACTCGCGAACCCCGGGCTGCCAAGCGCGGACTAAACCGCTGCGCCACTGGGCGGCCCCTCAATGTACTTATATTCTTATTTAAACGTTGAATAAGAAAGCTAGGTTCTAAGGAACAGAGAGAGGGAGAGAGAGAGAAGGAAGGAGAGGGATGAGAGATGACTGAGTTCTGTGCGTGGAGAAAGTGGATCTGCTTCTTCACTGCTGTGTACCCAGAACCTACGAGAGTTCTCATACATTGTAGAAATTTAATCATTGTCAACTAGATATTGAAAAAGAGGCTGGATAACTACTTGTTTAAGGAATAATAAAGGAAAATCGAGCAATTTTTGGAGCATTGTCACTTAAGTTCCTAAAATTCTTTAGCTATCCATCCCTTTCATCTGAAAAACAGAATTTATTAAATATAGTAAATGATTGAAACTGCAGGATAAGTAGTTGCACAATTAGACTGTGTATATGTATATGTATTTCAAACTAGCTATAAGAGAATGTATCAAAACAAACCTGCTGAAGAAATAACGGAGTACATTTACAAAGGGCACCATTTTTTCTGTGACCGTTTTAGAAACACATTGTAGGGAAGAAGAAAGGTGTTAATTTTCAGGTAGAATATGAGAATTTAACTGCAATTCCTGAGCAAGCTGATTTAGGATGGATCAGTGTTTTCCACTGTACTTTCAGTAGTCCTCAAAACAGAATAAAAGGAAGACAAAAGGCAGTGTAAGCATTTTGAGATTTGTGAAGTTTATTGAATAATTTGGCACTCTCAAAATACGAAAATATCCCCCCAAAATGGCTTCACTTAAATATCTATGTATATACACAAAGTTACTTCTTGTAAACTCATACTTTCCCATCAAACAAATACCATTCCGAAGAAACAGGGTATCACACTCATAATCATGAAACTGTGATCATTTTTGGCTATCAAAACATTGCTAATGCAGCTTCTTAATGTATAAAAAAATGTTTGAAAGACTCTTTGCAGAAACACTCAATTTGAAATAATAACCATAATAAAATTCTAATTTACTAAAGAGGACGCAGTACTGCCCCTTCCCCTCACCTAATTTCAGGGTATAGATCTTAAAGAAAGATAAAAGAGTCATGAAGGAATCAGAAGAAACTCATAACACTCATTGATTGTTTGTTGGTAACATTTTAGGTCATTAGAAACAATAGGTTATATGTAATATTTCAACTGTACAGGGCATAAAGGCTTTCCAGTTAGAAGTCCATACATAGAAATGCAAAGGAGGTTACATAAGTTTATAGTGGAGAAAGTCATAATCAGTCATCAGCTTCTGATTCCTTGTTCTATTTATGAAGCCATTCTTTCTCATTTCTGCAGTATAAGTGAATTGAAATTAACTTCCAAATGCATTCAGGTACAGAAAGGATCCTATTAGTGATGCATGCGTGGCACATACCTCATATAAACAAAAGACAAAGAAATATTCTCCAAGGATAACATAATTCAAGATTCATTTTGGAACTAAATGAATTTGCCACAATTTTGAATCACAGCCTGGATAATTTCTACTGTCAGATTAGAAGAATCAAAGCACACTGACCATTAGCATCATCACCGAGTTCTTACAAAAGAATAGATATGGTCCATTGGAGGGAACAATAGTTAGTTGAGCATTATAATTGGGCAGGAAACAGTTTTGATTTCTGAAACTATAATCAACTGTCTACTAAAACTTCCACTACAGTTACACTTGAACACTAACAAGAAAAACCTTGAAGAAAAGAACATAAAACTTTAATCTGCAGACTTTCATATCAAGTTTATGAAAACTATCACTATCAGTAGCAAGTAGCAAACTAGAAAAACAGGTTCCTGTTAATTTCTAACTGTGTTTGAGCTAATATGGGTCTCCTGTGGATAAAGAAAATTAATTTCATGTGAAATTATTTTGACCTAAATTTTTTAAGCAGAACCAGACCTGAAATGCTTTAAACTAAGTGGAAAGGAATTCAAAATGGCACCTCAAAGATAAGTATTGAAATTTCATGTGTCCTCTAAAATACTTAGCCCCTCCAGGCTATATCTGCATTACATTAAAATCTAATAAGGATTTAGTTTTCTTACCTCTTTGTTTGAATCAACATTTTTTAAATTAAAAATGGTTAGAATAGTTGGAAGTGAGCCCTTTCGCCCATTTACTAATAAGGTGCACTTACTTTGAAATATCCTAATTAATTATTTGTTCTACTCAAACACAAACATGTTTGCTGCAGGAGAAATCCAATATTATACAAGGCCATGAAATCAGAAGATTTTCAGATGTTCACAGAAGATAAAAACTTTAGGACTCTCTTCAAAGAGCTCTGAAAAATGGGGCCCAACACTAGCACAAATGGAAAATAAGGAATCATTTCTAAGACTAATTATAGAGTACCTGTACTGAGAAATTGTCCTTTTTCAAGCTCTGTGACAAGTAAACCCATAATGCACCACTTCCCTCCCCTCTGTTGGAACCAAAATATTCCCATTCACTTGTTCATTGCAATGCTCAGGGCCATGGATTAGAAAATGGAGTTTACATGGAGTTGAATAATTAAATTTTCTGTATATTAAAATATCTTGAATAATTGTCCTGTTTTGGAAGGGCTCATTTTTATATCCTGAAAAAAAATAGCCTAGAATATTAGCATGATTGAAATAATTCAATTTTAAGGTTAGAAAGGATTTTTCGGCACCTGGAATCCTGCTTTTCCAGCTTAACTGCATAAGGGCAAGTCAAGAAGAAATATTTTATATTTTAGTGACTATCACTGTTGTATGCCCCCAAGTAATTCAATGTGTAAATATTTATTGTAATCCAAAGTTTTCATAGGAATGATCCATGTTTAAAAATAGTTTGAGTCTTGGGCAAAGCTCCCTCAACTTTCATAATTCTAACATTAGCCATATCAGAAATCAAGGAGGTCATAAATGCAGCTCTCTCTTCTCTGACCAATTTTACCCCAGTCTTAGTGTTTTCCCGTGGATAAAAAGTGAGTTCAGAAAGTCCTGTTAAACACAAAGAATTGGCTACCACTATCCATCATTAACTGTCCCCTAGTCACATTCTTCTATTGGAAGCTATCCCAAATTCCCATATTTCAATATTCTCTTATGGAGGAACTTATAGATCTTCCTCCAATTGATTGATTTTATGCTACCACATGTCCAAATTCTTTATATGTTGCTTTTATCCATTCATTCAACATATGTTTATTGTCTACTGCACAAGGTGCCAAAGATAAAAAAATGTACCAGAGCCACAGCCCCGGCGAGTTCACAGTCTAGAGTTGTGCAACAGTGACCACTAGCCACTTGTGACTATTAGAATGTAAATTATTTAAAATTAAACAACATTAAACATTCAGTTCCTCAGTCATACTAGTCATATTTCAACCTCTCAGTGGTCACAAGTGGCTAGTTATTACCATGTTAGTGCAGATTATAGAACTTTTTCATCATTGCAGGAAGTTTAATGGGACAACCCTGGTCTAGAGAAGGAAACGGTTGTGCAAGCAAATAATAAAAGTGCACTCTGATAAACGTTGTCTTAGTGATATGTTCAAATGCAGCTCCCAAACATTTCACCACATGGTCTCTGACGAAAACCATTTGGGCAGCGCTGAATACTAGAACGCCTATATCCCAACATAGTATAACATTATATCATTTTAAGTTAGTACCTACGTTTGGAAGATGATTCCTAGCTACGTTATAGAATGTTGGGACAATGCCAGAAATTAAAATAGGTGAGGATGGTCTCCTCTATAACATTTGGGCCGCTTCATCAAGATGTGTATAGGGTACAAGGAAACAGGATCTTGAAATCAGGATTTTAAATTCTGACTTATTATTGGTTTACTCGAAAGCTCTATACGATGTGGGAATATGGTGAATGAATAAGAGTGACTGGATGAGGATTTAGAAAAAATAGTGTGGTGGTAGATGGAGCATGGGTATGAGAGCTAAAAAGGCCAGAATTTCAATCCAAGTTTGGCCATGTATTAGGTGTATCTTTCATTTCTCTTATATAACAAGTGTAGACAATCCATCCTTCTCCTCTTGAATCGATCACATCAGTTCTAAACTAGCTGTTACAAACTCAAATACCTACACGAGTCAAGCAGATGACAAAAGAATGAAGTGGGACCGGTATAAGATAAGCAGAAGTAGAGATGTTATGATGGTAATTAGCAACTGACACTGAAATACAATGGTGGGGGCACTGGGCACAGGAGCTGTGGCAATCTGGAGAGAGCATGCTCTTTGTAAAGAGTAGTCATCTTTACCTCTAGCTGGTTGTTACTTTGTGGGGAAGCAGGTTCTTTGTTGTGAGAGCTTCTTTTTTTCAGTGAAGCTGGAACTCTGGTTTACCTTGTAAATCTTCTAATTTTATATGTTGGCAACTATTTCAATATTTTAAATAATAAATATTTTAAATAATTTCAAACAATCTTCACAGGAGGACACTGTGAAGACCAGTGAAAACCCGCTTCTGGGCAACATTGAGGTCTCAACCCTTCAATTTGCAAGCTCATATCTAGAGTTTCAGGTCACTCTTTACCAGGGCAGCCTCTTCAGGGCTGGAAATAATTTTTGCTGAAAACGAAACAACAAAAAAGTGAATGAAATATTAAGATCCTCTTCTGAAAGCTACCCCATTTCCATTTCTAGAAAAAGTTTTAATTTCACTGAAAGTGGGACTGCTGATGTGAGGGGAAATGTCATGTGCAAAATCTGTCTGGGCTTTCTCTTGGAAACAGAAAGCACGGGAAGCAAACCATGATGGAATGTGAGGGACTATCCAACATGGCAGGGCTTTCTGTGCAGGTATAAGGCTGCCACAGAGCCTTATACAGAGGCCATTCTGATCCCCATTTGGTTTCCAATCCATCACCAGGGGCACATTGTACATTTATGCTAATATTGTTCCTTCTGCTCTAAATAGGGGTATACAATAAACTATATTGTGTACAAATACCTCTTATTTAGACAGATTGAATTCTTTCATTTTTAAAGGATATTTAATTTTTATATTAACTTATGATGTTCAATATAAATTGTATTAACTTGTCATTTAAAAATATGTCCAACATTTTCAAGAAATGTAGAGAAACTCTCTAAAAAATTTTGATTGAAATGTGAAGCCAAATTCTTTTAAATTTCAAAATTCCACTGAGTAAAATCATGGCGTTCTCCATATTGCTCATCACCTTAAAGATTGCAGCATTTGAACTTGTAAACAATGAGCATGATATTTTTAACATGCAATTTAACATTTTAGCCATAATTTATTTCCTTGTGGTCTTGGTGTATGACCAATACAGCACTTCACACTTAAAAATTCTATTTCTATTTTTCGCTGCCATTACTTGTCTCCTATTGCTCATATGTGTCATTTTTATAGTTGTGATTTCCTTAATAGAAAGGACCATATTTAGTTGATGCTGAAGCTATTTCCCCCCTCAGGAAACACAAGAAAGGAGAGGTGAAAATGATTTAATTTTCTCAGAATCCCAGGAAAGGTAACCTTATATGTTTTTATGTTTATAACAGAGAGGTGTTAAAGGGAAAGAGATAACCAAAATATTTTGACTAGTAACTTTGTATGCATGATATACACAAGACTTTATACACAGACTCTCACCACTGGAATTCTAATGAGAAACCTCGGTCACATCCTATAGATAGATTGGAGTAGAAATGAGGCTGAAATGTGCTGGCCTAATGATGAGTATGTGATAGAGTGCCAGGTGAAATTTGCTTACTAGCCTAACAAGGAAAGTGAAGGAAGAAGAGTGTGTGTGGAGAGAGAAAAAAAGAGTTCCCTGAGCTAATTTTCTAGCCATCAGTCAGCTTATTGTTCCCACTAAAAGAGATTGAAAGAGAGAGTGAGAGTGAGAGTGAGAGTTATTATAATAAATATAAAGTAGCTTTAGCCACAGGAAATTACACTCAGAAGGTCAAGGGGGAGAATCAGGAAGAGGGATGGAGAGGGGGAAGGATGAGCAGAAAGATTCAGGGTCAGGATTTTGAAGAAAGAAGGAACATCACCACCCATGTCAATAACTGCATAAAGGTGTTACATGGTACATTAAAATATGTAATTTTCTAAAGGATAATTTGATTTATATTTTACTTTTCATTTCACATTCCAAATAGATATGTGTGTTAAATTTTGTGTGCACGTGGGTGTGTGGGTATGCCCAGATTTAGTGTCAATACATTAACAGTAGCTTCATGAGGAAAGTTTTCCTTTTTAAAAAATATTTCCTTTGGATACATACTAAATTGATATGCAAGAGCAGAGAGTCACTATTATTGGGCTATTTCACTAAGTATCTTAACCTGCCACGATTCCATGGTGTATCTATCAGGCAAGTACATACAAGTGAATTGTGTTTGCCAAAGTCATTGTTTTTATACTCTATATTGATTGTCTACAGAGCATGTAACATCTTTGAACAGAAGCACAAGGACTCTTCTGTCGGTGTACTTATCTTGTTCATCAAATGTTTAAGACTAGGTCTCAGCAACAAGAGTACCCTGGCAGAATCTGCCATTAAGTTAGCAAATTAAAAATCAAATAAGATATTTGCTAAATGAGGGCTTAGTGATGCTGATTGGGAAAGACAGAATATGTAGAGATTCAGAAAGAGCAACTGTCTCACACAGAGATAAAATGTGAAAAAATGTCCCTATACAAAGAAAAGAACCTGAAAAAAAATGACTTATTTAAAACCTTGTTCAAGTTACCTGACCACTATCTGTCCTCTGTGTCATCTTTTAGAAAATTTCTAGTGCTCTCAAACTTCCCCAAGGGTAGGGAAGCATCAGAGATTTAACCAAACTTGCATATTTATTTAAAATCAATCTTTCTTCTTATGAATTTTGCATTGTGCACTTGCAAATGCAATTAAATCGATAACAATAGTCCAATGCCCCAGGTGGAATCATTAACTAACTTTAAACACAGAAGAAAACAGTATGAATTGTATATTTCTCTAAATTCTGTTTGTTGCACATGTCCACTCTGCTTTTAGATCAACTGAACCAGCTGATTCACCCTTCCCTTGGAGGGAGCGTGGTCCTTATTATGGCTTCTTTTTCCACTTTATATTGGAAAAAAAATAGATATGATTTCAAGTCTATGCTAAACAATGAACAATTGTCAGAAATTTGTACTAACAGATTTATATTTCATATTTGCCAACACACCTACATGTGCATCTGTAAATGTAGTTGGTATCCTGTCATGCACCATCTTATGAGATTGACGCAGAATTCATACCCTTATTTTCAGATGTTGTCATCTTCTATCCAAATGCCCAAATCTAATCTTTTTACCACATTTTATACAACTGGTATTTACATCCACTGTACATTTAGTATATTTTTAAATTAAATCACTAGTTCATATTTCAGAAAAATTAGCAGTCCTTCTATTTTAAAAGGAAATAAAATTCACAGATTTGTTCACACAAGTATCAGTTCTGGATATTCTACATATATTTCTGCAAATACATGTTTTTATTAAAAATTTTACTCAATTGAGAAACCATGGATCAAATCAAAACAATCAATACTTGAGATAGAGAAGAAAAATATATATCAGTCAGGAAACATTCGTTTCAGGTTGACATATTTGGACTCACTTGACAATTTTAAGGTATGAAGAGCTCTGTGAGAAATCCAGATTAATTTCAATCTCACAAGTGTTTAGTGAAGACGAATTATATTCCAGGCACTGTGCTAGATACTAAAGATATAATGGTGATTAATAGCATTCTGTCTGATGATTCTGTATAATCAGATATGAGTCTAAAATGTATTAGTAACAATTCATGAATACCCAGGAAGCATTCTATGCTTTCAAAAAATTAAAGAACCAATTGACCTTACTCCCCAAGTTCAATGTCAGGAATCCCTCCCATACAGCAATGAATATTTCTAAAAGCACCCCTTAAATCTTCCTTCCTAGGAATCTTGAGTATGACATAATTACTGATTGAGTAAAGTTCAGCTTTTCATCCTAGCCTTCCATCAAAGGCCTCGACAAACAAAACCTATTTTTTTCATGCCTCAGGTTACAATCACCACTTCCTTAGGAGCTGTGTCTCCGTTTAATGTTTCCCTTCTTTATTCTCTTTGGTCCCACTCCAGAATCCTTTATTTGTATCTGCTTTGAATGCTTTGTATCCGAATGTAAAGCTTTATACTTTAATACCTCGCCAGTACTTAGCAGATGGATTCTAGATACTTGCTGAATGAATGGTTTGTATCCTGAAATCATTGTTAATAAATTATTGCCCAACAATGATTGTCTCTCCTCTGAATGTCAAGAGGTCTTGAGCCCATACCATATGATATAGTACCTAATTTCTTAATGCTTTCAGGTCTTTTCTGTCTGTACATTTTGTCTCCCTGCCTAATTCCATCAAATATGTCTCAAGGTTAGCAAATTTGCTTTCTAGTTTTTGTAATCTCATTAGAGCTGGGTGTAGAGTTAGTGCTCAATAATACATGTTTATTGGTTTATTGAACTTGGCTTCATCGAAAAGTGTAAATGAAAAATATTATTTTGCCAGAAAAGTAAAAGCAGACAAAATAGATTTGAGTTCAAATCCTAAATCTATTTTTTACTAACTTGGAAAATGTCTTAACCATTGTAAGCCTCACTTTTTCATATGTAACACTGGGGATAATAACCACTTAATTCCATGGATGATATGAATCATCTGATATGATGCATATAAAATACCTATCAAGGTGACTAACATATAGTATGGGCTCAACACATAGTAGCTACCTAGTAAATACATGTATTTTTCCACTCAATATTTATTGAATGCAGACCATATTTCAGGTTCTGTTCTGGTATTTTTCAAATGTATTAAGTGTTGAACACCAGCATCTTCAAAGAGAGGGTAAAGAAATTGGCATATTGAAAAAGAAAAAAAAAAACTAAAAAAACCCCACAATTTTTAGGTACACAGAGAATATTAACTCTCATTTCTCTGGATCACAGTTGAAAAGGAAGCAGACCAACTATAGTATATAGACCATAGTTTGACTATGAAGGGAAATGCTGACAATGAAATAAAGCTGTAAAGTTTCATTTCCTGCAAGTTGTTAAATACTGAATGCAATCTATGTGTCTGTAACAGACATAGGTAAAGGTGGTAACATAGGGAAAGTAGCCTCGCAGAGAACATTTTAAGCACACAAATCCCAAAAGGCTTTTATTCCAACAAATGAGATGCCTGATTTTTCATAAACATAATTCCTTCTCTAAAATTTGTGCCATCTCTGAGTTAATACACATGCAATATATATTTGCATAATTCACGGAATTTGTTTTTCTCTCCTGTCCTTTGGGCCAAAAGTTTACCAGATCTTCATTGTCACTTTCATAACACAGTGAGAAATTAATTAGGTAGGCTAAAAGTTGTTAGTGCAATATTCAAAACCTTAAAGTAGGGCAATTACCAAATGTGAGACTTCTATCAACCCAACTGAAATAACCAGTTCCAGACTCAGGTCTTTTTGATGACCTATTCCCCAAAAAAGTTTTGTGGTGGTGGTAGCCAACAGCTCTGGTCTTCATTATGATTGTCTCAGCTTACTGCCCTGAAGAGATGAGGGATACAAGAGGTGCTAATCCATGAAGCAAAAATTCCCAATGATTTACACCAGAACTAAAGGAATAGCTTTTTTCCCCCCTTCCTACTAGATCTCTGTAAGTAATTTCCTTGATAAAGTACAGCCCATATGTAGACAGGGAAATATGTTGGCAGATACAAGGGCGATCCTACAAATGTTCTCTTACGGTTTGGATAATACCAACTAGGGTAAAGGAACTCTGCTTCTATTTGCTTGTTTGTTTATTCATTCATTCATATAAAGAGATCAATATTTTGGATGATGCCGTGGAGAAAAAATGAATAAATGATACAGCGATAATTACTTACTTGAACATAATCATTAACCATCACACTGTGACACCAGTAGGAAAGCCTATAGTTTATCTTCATGGAATTTCACATTTAAACAACACCTGGTTGCAGAAGAAAACATATGACAAATAGTTTTGCCACTTCCTAGAAAGATCAGCAACTACTGAAATATTTAATAGGGCTTTATATCCTAATTTGAAAAATGTTGACCAACATTCTTTCCCAGCCACCCTAACCTCCATTCACACCCTTATCCTCACTACTAAACATAAAAATTTAGTATCTTTCGTTTACTTTCAAGGAAACACCACACAAAATCCAAGACAGTGGCCTTGGCTTTGAGGAAAAAGGAGACATGTTCAGATCCCAGTCTTTCTGTCTTGATCTTCTCTCTTTCTGTAGTTAGTGAAAACAGGGTAACAGGATTTATGAGGTCCTCACAGCCCACCGCTATTCTGCAGACAGGCTTGCAAACATTTTGTTTTTCTGTACAACAGTGCAACCTAGTGGATGGAGAAAAGAGCCCTGTCCTCAGGGCCAACGAGGGCAGGCAAGGAGAGCTCTTTCACAGATTTTGTTCTTTGAAAGTCCCTTCCAAACTCGCCTGATGCGTTTCACTTCTTACACAAGTCCCCATATTTTTTGTGTTAAGATGGAAATGCAGCTGATCCCATGAACTATTTAGAAAAAAAATATTTTTTAAGGTTAATAACTGAATACTCAAGTGAATGTTTTGGCGGTATACTTTTTGAGATCTTAATTAAAAATAACTGAATAAATTATTCATATTAAAAAATAAACAATTTGTATATCATTACTTAACCACCTTTGTGTTAACTACTGCCTGTTCTAGTCTAATAGTAACTGTGTGAGAACGTATGTTGTGTGTATGTGTGTGTGTGTGTACAGTACATTCTGTGTCCGCAAAACACACTGTGTGACTCTATAGAGACAGAGAAAGAGAGAAAGAGAAAGAAAGAAATAGACATTACACATACAGGCATATATATTACACATATACACAAACACAATAACATAATTTGTTCATTAAGTGGCAATTTAGAACAGAAAGCTTATTTTAGTGCCTACATATATTATAATCAATGTTCCTGAATAAAAAGATGAGGTCTTCATGTAGCTTTTTTTTTTTTTTTTAAACCACTCAGCATGCCATTTCAGGGTAATTCCTAAAAGCTAAATACTTAATAGTTCTTCTTTCGTGTTGATTTGCTTGCTTTTATTGCTTCTGTTAAACCATTAAACAAGCTCATTTTATCACTGTTTTTTTAATCCACTAAGTTTTAAGTGGGATTTAAAATACATATTTAAAATTAAAACACGTAAATGTGGACAACTGAGCAACACAGAGAAAGAGAAAATGACCTTCTGAGAAGCCGCGCATAAAAATTTAACAATTTTCCTTGGGAAGAACTTGGTGGAGGAAGCATCATTCACTCTTCTTGTTTATAGGATATGCTAGGGTAAGAATTAAATGTAATTTAGTGAGACAATAAAATCTTCTCAACTGCCGTGCTGTTGTGTTACGAATGGATTTGGGGATGATTAAATGAGTAAATCACACAGATCTGAAACATTTTTTCTCCTTTCTTTCTTTCCTTTTTTTTTTTACACCTCCTTAGATGGCATCTTGATCGTGCATGCACTGTGAACACAAAAGGCCTATAGGTCAGACCTGAAATTATAGCTAAACCTCAACTCCTGAGGTACACAGGCTGTTTATATCGATGAAAATTTATGATCTCTATACCCTAAATCCCTGGCCTCTCTTTTACATTGACTTCTTTACTATTTGCTGCTTTATTTTACGGTGATCCCTTGCCCTCTATAAATATATCATGGTTACTTAACCCCAGACCCCACCCCAGCCTTCAGGACTTCAGAAAGGATCTATTTGTTACTTATTCTGCTACTGGGTGTTTCATAATCCTCCACATTAGCAGCTATTATTTTATAGCAGTTAACATTTTCCAAATTTTCATCATCTCTTGACTGTTAGTCCTCTACTTAATAACACCACTCTTAGAACTGCTTTTCAGAGATTATGCTGAAGTAGAAATTTTTTCCTTAAGCTCATACAGTGATTGAAGTATTTTCTATTAAATATTTATCTGTAGAAAAATGAATAAATTTAACTGTAAAGTATTACATTTAGGCAAGCTTAATTGCCTTGTGTTACTTTACATAAAATTTATGAAAACCCGACCTAATCTTAAAAACATGCCACTGAGTAATTAAAGTTTTCTATGGGTTAGATACTAATAATTATCTTGTTTTGACTGAACTTCCTATTAAAGTCCAAAAAATAAAGTTGGAAAATAATAAGGGATTATAGATTTACAAAAGCTATTGTCTGATGTTAAAATTGTTAAGAAAACATGAGTCAGTATTATGCAAATTTTGACCTAATCCCAGCAGCATTCTGGTAGGTAATTGTGTTTTTTCTTTAAAGGAGGGCAGACCCTACAATAATTATGCCTTGTTAGTGTCCACATTGCTACATTTTTGATTTATGTATTTTTCTGGGAGTTGACAGATAAGCAAGAAAAATTGACATATTATAAACTAATAAAAATAAATAATATCAGAATCTGCCTAGCAGCAGTCTACATTGGGAAGTTAAATCAATGCATTAATCACACAAATTTTTTGAGCAAAACATAGTTTGCACAAAATTTTTTTAAATGACATATATCAAATAGAACTAAGTAGGTTGCTCCGTGTGTGTGTGTGATTTCTAAGGTAAATTATTATATACAGTATATCAAAGCCATTTTTGTTTTATTTCCTTCTCTGATTTTCTTAGGAAGTCAAGACATTTGTAATCTCTCCCTACAGATTGCTATCTGCAATATTCCTTCGAGATTTAGCTTTTCCAGTTTTCTCCAAAGAATATTCCTTAATGGAAAATATGATTAGCACATTCTTTTCAGTGTTCGTTAAAATTCTTATTACTTAAAATGCTGCCATTTGAATGCTTTAAATTATTTTCTATTAAATACCAGAAAAATACGAAATTTTCAGGCTGTGACAGCTGGTGCTAAGACTCATGCTCTACTGCACCACAAGCTGGACGAACTGACAAAAGAAATATGGCATCCCATATTTCTCTGGTAGAATCTAGCAATTGACACTATATAGTATGGATGGCAAAAACTAGCGAATTGCAAATGTTCTTTCCTTCAAGTTCGTGAACTTTATAACCTCATGTTTTGTTGGTATACGGATAGTTTCCTTTAAATATAACCTGAGTTTGCAAACAAATGCTTTGGGAGCAATCATTCTAGTAATACTGATTGATTGATTCCTTATTGCTATTTCTCTGCTATTCTAAGTAAAACCAAGCATTTTTTGTATGCTGTTAAAATTTCAATATTTTTCTACTGCTAGATTCAGCTAGATTTCATAATCAAGCTGGACAATCAGTTTTTAGAAATATAGTGAAGGAGAGATAATTTTTCCCACTGTTTAGGTGGATATGACCAACATAATCCCAGAAAACATTGCTTCCTTCAGCAGGGGATGGATAAGGTCCATGTGATGTTCCCCAGTACTGTGCTTATCAACCTGGAAAATGAGTTTTCTCAAGCGTGTATAAATCCTAAAATTTAACAAGCCCAACTTGTGGTTAACTGATTCTATAAACAAGTCTGGTTGATGATGGCTTATGGATTCCTTTCCTCTTAACAAACAATTTTACACAGTCGTGCTTGAGGCAACAGCTCAGAATCTAGCAACCGATGTTAGACCACAATAAAGGTCTTAGAAAATACCTTTAATTACAGGGTGCACACATATGATTGAAGTCCTCAAAAAATTACTTTTATACACTTTGCTCTTCTATAGGTGTATACTAAAATCTCTTCTGAAATATGTAGCTAAGGAACAGTCTACAAAATCAGCCAAGCAAGGCAGACCATTAAACCACCAACTATGATAAAAATCATATACTAATTAGCATCAGGGTTAAAACAATCAGATCCAAATAATTTAACTGGAATCTCAGGAGAAGCCCAACACTCATCTCGTATCTCAGTAAAATAGCACCTAGTGACCATACTAAACCATGTAAAAGACATGACCACGAAATTTACTATGAACCTTCAGAGCCTATAAAGTGTGCCATTGTTGTGACAACCAGCTCCAGAAAATTCTGAAATTGACAGAGCCATGGAAAATCACAATACTTACTACACACACACACAGATACACATATATTTTATATATACAGTAGTCCCCCCTTACCTATGGTTTCACTTGCCATGATTTCAGCTACCCATGGTCAAATGTAATCTGAAAATATTAAATGGAAAATTCCAGAAATAAACAATTCATAAGTTTTAAATTTTGTCCTTTCTGAGTAGCATGATGAAATCTTGCGCAATCCTGCTTAGTCCCACCTAGGACATGAATCATCCCTTTGTCTAGCATTTTCACCCTGTATATGCTACCTGCCCATTAGTCACTTAGTAGCCATCTTGGTTATCAAATCTACTGTCTCGGTATCGCAGTGCTTGTGTTCATGTAACCCTTACTTTATTTAATAATAACCCCACATCACAAGAGTAGTGATGCTAGCAACTCAAATATGCCAAAAAGAAGCATGAAGTGTTTCTTTTAAGTGAAAAGGTGGAAGTTCTCGACTTAAAAAGGAAAGAAAAAAAAATCATATGCTGAGTTTGCTAAGATCACGGTAACTTTGATTACAGTATATTGTTATAATTGTTCTATTTTATTCTTAGTTATTGTTATTAATCTCTTACTGTACCTAATTTATAAATTAAACCTTATCATAGGTACATAAGTATAGGAAAAAACATAGTATATATGGAGTTTGGTGCTATCTGTGGTTTCAGGAACATGTCCCTTGTGGATAAGGGGTGACTATTGCATATAAATATATATAGATATATATTATGCATAAATGAGTGCATGTGTATGATAAGTATGAATATAAATATATATTTGAAGCCCTGTGGTATGTTTGAATATAGGAAAAATCCTATAAAGGATATATAGTAAGTTTCATATATATATATATATATTTTTTTTTAATCTACCATAGGGCCTTAAATACTGCTTTCATTATCAACTATTAGCTCTGGCTGAATTATTTTTGTGGTTGTTCATGTACACATTCACCACTAGACAATTTCTAAACCCAAGCATATGATTGTAGCATTTAATACAGCAAAGAGGTATATTATTCCCTAAACTTGGAACACTCTTCTTTCAGCGATAGAGAGAGAAGGAATCATATGCGATTATGGGCTTGAGAGTATAGGTGTTTGTGTGTTCATGTGTGTAACGAGGTAAAGAATGTACACACAGAAACTTAGTATTGGGTAATAATTTGTATATGTATATTAAGCAGCACTTCTGAGTATCTGCTCTGAAGCAAGCACTTTACATCATTATTTCATTTGATAGTCCCAAATAACTTTCAAGTAGGTGTTCATATCCTCATTTTATGGAAGACAAAAGCTGATTATCAAGAAATTAAATAACTTTCCCGTGACTCAAGGCAAGAATTTCAACCTATTTCTGTTAACTTGATTGGTATATCAATTAGGGTTCTTTGGATTGAAAGCACTAGATATTGTCTCTGACTAAATTAAGCAAAAGGTGATTTTAAAAAGGAAATCAAGTGCTCATATAATTGACTAAAACTTGGAGGATTCAGGGGAAAAAAAAGACTTAGAAGCAGGAACTGACACTGTCTCAGGGATGGAACAGAGGAATCATGTGGCCCTGCATGGAAAGAGTCCAACTCCAAATATTTTCCATCTCTTACTCTCTCTGATCAAGTTTTAAGTTCCGAGAAGGGAGCATCCAATTGATTTACTTTGTCTTTTATGCCCTCTCCCTGACAATGCCACAAATCACAGACTGACCACAGACATTGAAATGAGAAGAGGTAGTTCCGATAACGGGAAATTAGATTGACAAAGGAATGGAAGTGGAGCATGGGAAGCCAAAAAGAGAAAAGAAAAATAAAAACATTAGCCAAAGTAACAGAAAGACAAGGGAAATAAATATATGACGTCAGACTTGTATTTGGGAACATGGCTCTACTTTATGCCATCCAACCATTCTGAGTGCTGGCCATAAGTGACTTCCTAACTAACTGTGGAAGGAATTCCATTCAAAATTTTTAAAAATATAAGAATCTCCACTATTTTCTTGTTGTTGTTTGTTTGTTTTAAATTCTTTTGTTGAATGAATAATGAGTAGGACAACAACAGCAATAACCAAAAAGAAACTATGAAAAAGAATGTGGGCAGAGCTGAAACATAAGAAGATATGTCTGTGGATTACCATCAGCAAATAATAAAGTACGGACTAAGACTTCTGAGTTTGCCTCTCCTGGCTGAGGACAGCTGACTTAGGGAGACTGGGTCACTTAAGTATTTGGTAAATATTATATATCTAAATGGAGATGGGTCAACTTGTTACCTGTGCAGGATACCTCCAGTTTGCCGCACTGGGTCCACTCTCCACCATCCCAGCTTGCTCCCTGGTTCCCAAATTCATCTCATCAGAATTAATTTACATCTTTCTTACTTTCCTAAAATACTCTATTTAAAATTTACAACTTTTGTCTTCTACTGGGATTTATTTTCCCTAATGAGTTGGTTGTATCTGTCATCCACATTCTGTACTAAGCTCCTAACAAACAGAAAATGTCTTCTTTTCCTCTAAACATGTTGTTGTGTTTGGTACAAGTTTAGTATAAGATAACCCTTTTAGAAATGTTCAAACTTTTTGCTTAAATGGAATTTCTTAGGAAAATCCACAATGTCACAAAGACTTCTTGGGGTTAGACAGTGAAATCCTGTTGATACACCTGCTCAAGTCTCCTGTGCTGAATGTTATTCCGTTTTCTCTTATTAGATTTTTACTATAAACTGAAAATAAATTTTCACCATATTTCATAATTAGCTTTTAAGTCTCTTCACATAGAGATGAAAAGAGCCAGATAAATAAGAAATTTCAAGCAACCAGCAAAATATTGGAAACAACTAAACCAAGAGGAGCCTCAGTTGAGTGAACAAAGAAGTTTTATGTTGTAATTTGAAAAATCACAGATCTTAGAAAAAGGAATATAACAGTAAACAGACTTATGTCTTTAACAGAGCCCCAGGAAAAGTTACATAGTCAAAAGAGTAATTTCAATTGTATGTCATTTATGCTTTGAAATGGAACAAATCAGAAGTCAATAAAGGCTATGAAATAGAAAGATGTTTTCAACTTTGTCTACCTCTGAAACGTATTTTGTGAGTGCAACTTTAAAAAGTCCTTGAGTTTTTAGAAAAATTCTCAGAAGATTACAGTTTATGAACTATTAACTGGAAGTTTAAATTCCAAAATCCTAACTTCATTTAAAAATCCCTATTATAAAAGATATGGAAAGAATTGTAATACAATGGGATTCACGTTTCATTCCCATAACTTACTGGCTGTGTGAAGTCACTTACGTTTTCTGAATTACAGTCTTCTCATCTGCAAAAGAAGATTAATGATAATGTCTTCACAAGGTGGTTGTGAAGGTTAAATAATATAACTGAAAATACTAGACCAAGACTACTCAGTAGGGTAACCTCTAGCCACATGAAGCTATCAAGCACTTGAAATGTGGCTCATCAGCACTGAGATGTGCTGTTAGTGTAAAATATACATCAGATTTCAAAAACCCAGTATGAAAAAAAGAATGTAAAGAATCTTATTAATAAATACCTGTTGAAATAATATACTGGAAATATATTGTTAATATTAATTTTGCCTTTTCTCTTTTTCATCTTTTGATGTGACTACTAAATAATTTATAAGTATATACATGGATCATGTTATAGTTCTAATGGACAGTGCCAATCTAAATGAATGTGTAGTACATATTAAGTGCTTAAAAATAGTTTAATATCAATAATTTTGGCAGTTGTGTCAGATTTTGCTTCTTTAATTTCATGTCCTTATTCTGAGAGCTGTGAATTTCTCTGAAGACCAATGAAAATGTACTATGGAGAAATTCTGTTCTGTTGAAAAAGTTTAGAAACAAAGGCATGTTGACTGGCAGAATCATCTGCATCTCAGGAAAAGAACTCTATTTTAACAATTTTTTAGGGAATGAAGGGAGAAAAGAAAAATTAAGACATAAGAATATCTGCTAAAAGTTAAAATCAATGACTTATTTGAATTTTATGTATCATATTTATTTTATAAATTTATTAGAATAACCTGAAGTAGAAAACCCTGGAAATCATTGAAATAATTTGAAGTATAACAACAATTATAGAGTGTATCCTCGCATGTTCTCAAAAAAAGCCAACTTCTTGAATATTAATAATAGGTATACAGTATTGGATAAGAACATGGGTAAAAGTGAGTCTAAATTCAGGTCACAATTATTGATGGAATAGAACTCAAACAATGAAGATGTTCATCTGTCTCTATTGTAAATATGTCACATCGTTCTTTTTATTTATTTTTTCTTATAAGACTGCTGGAGCACCTTGTCTATATGCCTTTTACATTCCCTTGTTGGTTTTAGCCTGGTGTTCTAGTAAACTATAGCACATTATAGCTTGCCTCTTGACTCTAAGCTCTTTCAGGTAAGGACTGGTATTCATTGCATCTTGCATCTGCTGCTGAACTTAACACAGAACCATAGAAGTTAGACATATTCACAAAAAATGTGTTAGATGAGTGCCTGAATTATTTTATTCTAACCTAAAATAATCTTTCTCTTATTAAATCTTCTAATTTATTGATAATCCTGAGTGTGATAAATGGACTTGAAATCTTACAAATACAATATAATTCTGAAACTCTCATGATTTATCAGTATCAACCAAATATAAAATTCTAAAACGCTCGGGTTTACTTGATGTCAAAATCAGGAGCTGAAAGTATAATTACCATTTGAGGTTAAGTTATGTTTTGTTTTGTTTTCCTTTTCTACTCTCTCACCTTTCAAAGAAGCTGACCTATGCATCATTTAGGGTTGTAAGGTTTTTATACAGGTCCAATTTTAACTCAACTGGGTTTTCCATTTCCAGAATATCCTTATATATTGCCTCATCTTCAAAAGCGATTTCATTAGGTTATATTTTTGATGTGCATTGTGCCAGCACAGTATTTGTACTGTAGTATTCATTCTAAAATACATATTCACGTGACAGCCCATAATATCCTTGCAACAGCCATTACAGTCTGTCAAATAAATAATGCGCATTTTAAAGATGGTCTTTATGTGGGATGACTCTCCTGCATTTTCATGAGGCAGATTTTTCTTTTATTCTTTAAGAAAGAAAAGCACACAAAGGAAATGAACATGCAGAAAAATATGTTAAGGTAAAAATGACACAAACTAGAAAATTCAAGCATCCTTTACTTTCTTGCTCTTTCTACTGCTCCATCACTTTCCCTACAACATTTTATGAGAAAAAGACTTGTGAAGCTTACAGCACCTTCTGTAATCTTCTATATGTGGACATTTGGATATAAAAATAAATCATATATTGTGTATTTTTGTAATGTTAATCACAGTTTGCATTTAAAAAGTGACTGGTTTTTGTTTTTTTTTTCTCGGAATCATAGTATACTTGGCAAATGTGGCTATTAAAAGAATTGAGATCTCAGTAGAGTCTGTAAATTGTATTCTTATTATTTTAAAATGATAGATTCTTCTTTCTTTTGTCTATGGCAAGTACATATCTATGTACACTGATTTTCCAAGGAAGTTACCTCAATTCACAAGGAAAAAAAATGTTTAACCCTCTCTCATGCTTTGATCTCTTACTGGTAGTTGTAATGGCTTCTGGGAAAATAAAAAAATGGAAAACAACATTTATTGCATGCCTCCTATATGCCAGGCACCATGTTACACACTTTATGTATATTTTCCAATTTAATCCTCGAGACAGTTCTGCAAGGTGAGTATAAGTGTTATCAGCATATTGGGAATTAAATAAGTAACTTGTAAAAAGTATTGACAGGTAGTGTTTGACACCATAGCCCAAGTTCAAATGAAACAAACTAAGAACATAATGTTTACTTTAGCCCAGTTGGTGTTGTGTTATTGCAATTTTTATATATGAGATGGAGCATTACTTCCATACACATATTTTATAATGCTGTAGAATGACATATTATTTTCTCAGAAAATGACTTCACTTCACTGTATTGCAATTATCCTTTGCTATTCAAAACTTTCCAGTGACTTGGATAATAGTGCTTATATAAGAAAACTATTAATGAATCCTGGAAAGATTTACTTAGGCGTCTATATAACAGTTACAGACATTTTTATTTATGAACTAGCTTCCTTCCTACAATCCAACATCTTCTCCCAAATCAACACAAAAGAAACAATAAGAATTATTCATTAAATGACTGAGGTTTCACATTACTTTTTAAAATATCACAGAATTATATTTGGAAGGAAACTTACTGAGTATCACGTCTAACCTTTATGAGAAATGTGCAACAATGGAATGCTATGTAGAACTCAAGTATACTGTGGGCCTCAGCAACTTAAAAAGCTAAAAGATTTAGATTAAAATTACATCCAGAATATTGTGACAACTTAGAGCTTTGTAAACAGATACTACTTAATCTGTTAGAAATCATTATCCTTTGCAACCAGCATGGCAAGGTCCAAAATGGTGGCCACTGACTATATACCACGATTCATATTTAAATGAAAGTTAGTAAAAATTAAATAAAATTTAAAAATCTGTTCCTCAGACACATTAACCATATTTCAAGTACTCAAGGGCCTCGTATGGCTAGGCTACCATACTGGGCAACACAGATCGTTGAACATTTCCAACATCACAGAAAGCACTATTGGGCAACACTGCTTTAGTTAATTAACAGGGCCAATGATAATTCTCTTCGATTTCCATAAGTGAGTCCATGAGTTTTAAGACACTGTTGTGTTTTCTTTAAAAGCATATATTACGTTCCTTTTACGTGAAAGGGCCTAAACTACACACTCAAAATTTGACAACTTATTTTTAAATTTGAATTTTGGAATGTATAAGGCAATAGCACCAATAGCAACACTCTAATTTATTTATCTGCTTTGATATTTGTGATCAATGATGTCAAAGAGAAATTTTTAAACAATTTTCTCAAGTTCACACTGGCTTCATGCTTTGTCAATTGCTAACCTTCTCCATGTAACCATGTGAATTAGTGTATATTCATATATACAAGTTGAATAGAAATAAAAGAATCAGATTAAAGAATATCAACCAATAAAAATTCAGTAAACTTCCTTTCCTTCTAACAGTTTTTTTCTCTTAAGTTTGTATTAGTATTTGTAAGATTTGAAAACTCTGATGTTCATTTAAAGCACATTATGTTACTGCTGTATCTCAGTTTCAGTGGAAGCAATTGGAACTGGTAATCATTTTCAGGAGACTAAGACAGTAGCTTTAATAAGTAAATGTGATATTCATAATATATTTAGATAATAGTAATTGACAGTCTCATTAGACAGTGAGTTACTTGAGGCAAGATACCATGTATTAATTCATTGATTCATTCATTCATCTGTCCATTTATTTATTAAGTCAAAAAAATTTTCAATAGCAAAAATGTACCAGCCACAGATATTCCAGGCAATGCAAATAGAGCAATAAATAAGATGCAATGTCTTTATCTCAAGGATCTCACATTCTAGTGGAAAAGAAAGACAACAAGCAACTAAATAAAAATAATGTCAGATATTGATAAATGGCACAAAGATAGAGTAGGTGGCGAAGGCAACATTAGAAAGAGCAATCAGATAATTTCTTGCTAAGGAGAAGAAATTTGAGCAAAAAGCAAATGATGAGAATGTAGAAGAAGTGTAGTTCTGCAAAGGGAACAAGTAAAAAGGCCATGAGACAGAACTGGCTTGAAAAATTAAGGAAAAAAATGAGGTCAGTGTAATTAAAGCATGGGAAAGAAGGAGTAGAGTGATAAGAGATATTTTCTTATCTTTTTTATTTGTAATGCCTAAAATAGTGCAAATCAAGGAACTGAACAACCAAAGGATGCACATTTAATATTGTGTTAATATATCAAAAATATCTGAGACGTCTTTTAAAATATAAAACATTTTTATTATAAAATCAAGTGTGTAATTTAAAAATTATATTAGAATGTAGATCTTAAGACCTTTCATGATATACAGTGATTATGACAAGCTAAAGAGAAAGGAATAAACATTCCCAATGTATTTAAAATAATTTTTGAAGTTTTAGAACTGTAACAATAATATTACCTATAGGGAAATCTCCTAGATTCTCTAAGGATCTATTGCTTCCTCCCATCAACTCCCATTCTCTCTCTACATCTAATCGGAGGGTACTGACAGTAGATACTGAAAGATATTAGTCCTGTAAGCAATGGTTTCAACACTGCCAAACAAAGGGTAAAATGGCATTCTTGTCCTTTTCCTCTCTTCTGAACAGGATGTAAACATTAGCAGAGTGACACTGATGATGGAGGAAATGAATGTTCCCATAAAACCAAAGCATGCATCCTGTTTTATTATGCGCTTGGTTACATTATCCAGGATCATTATTTTAATGACAAAAGTAGAATAAAATTAATACATATTCTAATAACACGTTTTGCAAAGATTGAAATGAATGGATTTCCTATATAAACTTTACTTGTCCTCTTGACAAAATAGAAATATTAGAATTGACTTGCTAGAACATATAAAGATCCTAGCTAAGTCTACTTAAGATCCATTGTGGTCTTGTACAAAAGCCATTGGTTCATAAACCATCTCTAATATCAAAGTCATATGCAACATACACGATTACCCCATCTCTATTCTGGTGAAGTGGTAAAAGCATCAAACAATAATACTACTGCCACGTGTAGATTGGCAGATACCAAGTGCAATATTAAGACATATACAAATTAGGTTCTTATCCATCTTGGACTTTATTTTTTAAAATCCTTATAAAGTTAATATAAATCCCATGAGATAAAATCTTACAATTAGAAAGGACATGAAGTCTGTTTACATAAACATGAAAACTATGACTTTATAGTCAACCTAGATAGAAAATTTTCAGGTATTGGGAAAATCATGTACACCAATTTTTAGAAAATATGAACTAAAACTATTTTCTCATATAATTTTGAAATGTGCAAAACCAAAAAGTAGTGAAATTAATCAAATGTATTGAGAAATTCTAAATAATACTTATTATCTCTTGACCTCTGACAATCTAAACAGCTATCAAAATTCAGAGGATATGGTCATATGTTTACTACATACAAGTGCTCTCACTTAAATTTGCTATCATGTAATTATATTAAATTATGTCAGAAAAGGAAGCATCATGACCCTATGTAAATAGGAAACCAGAAGATAAGATCCTTGTTCAAGAGAATGCACCTTTATATAACATTGAAATGCTGGGCATCTGGTTATGTCAAGTGAATACATTTTGCAATTCATAGTCTGGCTTCTATTATGTTTACAGCAGCCCAAGAGGAGTTGCCCAATAAATTAATATAATATAATTATGTCTGGTTAGAGGTTTGTCCTGCATCTGTGTGACTGGCATCATTTTTCTCAGAATAGATTTTAATTCTAAAAAGTGATGCATTATTTTGGTTGTAAGACTTTATTTTCCAGACAAGAAAAAAAGGTAATGGTTCTTTATTCAACTACTATAATTGATTTTAAATTAATAGTGACTGTTTCTCAAGCATCTCCAAGAGATAAACATGGTAAGCTATTAAGTAATAATCAATTTGGTAATAAATAAAAAGTCTTTGGTATTAAATTAACCTATAACAGCATTTAAATGATATAATAAAATAAGCTCTTCAAATTAGTTTATCTATCATACATGACTAATATGTCTCCAATTCTGTAACTAATTATTTACATGTATAATGTATAACATGAGATTTTAATGACCAAATATCATATTGTATCAGGATCAATAATATTTACTGATGAGTAGACAAACAATATTATATTTTAGTGAATTAAACATTTACACTTCAACAAATATAGTCACTGGATTTGTATTTTGGAAGATATTTAGTTGTAGAATATACAGTCAAGAACTATTTGTTTATCTTTGGAAAGAATATTGAACTAAAATCAGACATCCTGTGTTTTAATTTTTTGGCTCTGTCACTTGTAACTCTGTGAGCTTGAGGAATTAAGTTCAATTCAATTCAATATCACTTCATTAAATATTTATGGAGCAACCTCTTTTGTGCAAGGATGGGGAGACCAAAACGTGTTCGAAGGCAGAGGGAAGGAATCCAGTAGAGAACAAAAGATTAAAGATGCTAGCAAGGAGAATAATTGATACAATAAGAGTCTGAGACAGGGAAGACAAGATAAACAGCACAAATCTAGGAGTTAGTCTCAGTAAAGAAGAGGAGCAGGTCTTCCTAAGAGATGAGAACTAAAAAGGAAATGTAAACCAAAGGTAACGAGAGATTTTGAGGTAGAGAGAAGGCAGAGTAAAGGAATCTCATATTGGATTGATTTTTGTCTCAATAAAGAAGGTGCCAAAGTCATCTGCTGAGCTCAAATGCCTGGGACATTGAGGTGGTGAAGAAGGTTTGAGACGGTCACAGTAGAGAAGGCAATAAGGATGGAAATGAGGCATCAAATATTGCCAAGAGGTACTAAGGGCTGGGCATCAATTAAGTAATATGATTTTGTTGTGGTCACAATCAATAGAGTTTCATGACCTTCTCCATTAAGCCTAAAGTCAAAGGTAACGTATGAAGTATGGGACAGTCAGAAATTCCCAATTCTAGGTATTGAAGACACAAAATGGAGAAGGCCAAAAGAATGGATGGCAATTTTTGGTTAGGTAGAGAGTTGTAGATACTTAGTTTAGCAGTGGAATTATTGAAATGACAAATTATGTTATCAAAGCTAAGGAGAAAAATAAAATTTGAACTGAGACAACGGCCTACAAGAATTAAAAGTGATTATGGAAATATGCTTCATGATAAAATATAATAAATGAGACTCAATTAATAGGAAAATTAAATACTCAGGGTTTCATTGCAGTGAAATTTCAAAATTAAAAGAAGTTTTATGAACAGAAGTATTTGATCTAGAACAGCATTTCTCAAACTTAACACCCAAATCAGCTCTCCAGCTTCATGACGATATCGATTCCCAGACCCTCCCACAGACCTAGTAAGTCAGAATTACCAGGGTGGGAACTGAACATTCTATGGTTAACAAACTACACAAGAAATTCTGATGCATAATCAAGTTGGGCATTGCTGGGCTAGAGGAATTCCAGGTCTAGAATTTTTCAAACTTACAATTAAATAAAAAAAGAAGAACCCCACTTTCCACAGTACTGTAGTCCATAGGAACAACAACTGGTTAAAGAAAAAAAAAACAAAACAACATACTGAAGGGCTCCCTCAAGTTGAACTAGGCAGATTGGAAATGAGATTTGCATTGGTGGTGTAGCTTCCGCTTTCCATACAGCTTCCCATTAATCCTACCACCACCTTAATTTATTTACTCAACTTATTTTCAGGGCATTTTATTCGTTGTTGCAAATAGCAAAAGTCACCCGTATCTACATTAAGCAAAAGGAAAGTTCATCTTAGTGGAGGTGCCTAATTGAAGTCTGGAACAAAACGTAGTTTGGCCTTTGGAAGTTGGTAGAATCAAGTAGGCCAATGGTACATTCCAGTTTTCATACGAGCTCCACTTCTGTCTGTTCTGATCTTTCACCTCTTTTTGTAGATTGACTTCATCTGCTGCCCCATCAGAGTGAGGAATAATGGTTGCTTAGAGCTCCTGGATTTGTATATTACATGCTAGCCATTTGGAGAAAATAACCATTTTTTTTCAAAAATAGACTTTATCTGTTAGAGCAGTTTTAGGTTCACAGCAAAATTGAGAGGAAGGAATAGAAATTTCCCATATACCCCCTAAGTAACCAATTTTTTCTGCTTCCTAATTATAATGTCTTCCCTTTTGTGCTTTGCTGGGATCGTGGGAATGGTAACATACAATATGGTGGCTAGATACCCCATTCATAGGAGGCGAACATGCCCCTGGCAGCACCCCACAATGGGCCTTTGTCAGTAGCTAACACATACAGCTTTATAATATGATATAAGAACAGTATAATTATAGTTTACCTGAAGAGCTATCAACATGATGTATCCATTTTCCAGCATATTCTGTGCAATTATATGATGTGCTATTAATTATAATAAAGAAGTTAGCACGTGTATTTGAATTTATAGTTCTATTTTACTTAGCATTTGCTATCTTGTGAACACAACCATTCAGAGGACAGAAAACAGTTGAGATGGCAAAATACATCACAAACTTTGTTCACTACATTGTATATTAAAATAAAATGACCCCACAACTTATTTAATTCTAATTTATTTCTCTTTTAGACACAATTCTAATAGACCTTTCCAAACTCAGAGCAGAACTGGTGGTTGGGTTTGGTTATTTCTGCCACAGTCAAGACCATGACAAAAGTAAGACATAACAAAGCCTGACACAAAGGAGACAGAAGCAATGTAGAATGTGGACAAAAATCTCCCCAACCTCAACAGCATCCAAGTGCATCACTACGCTACAGCACAACACAATTATGATTATTAATCATCATGTGTTATGTTCATTAGGTATTCTAAAACCCTTTAAATGTACTGTTCCATACAATCCCACCTAATATTGTAGGCACTATCATTAATTCTACTTTACAGTCAATTAAAACACAGAGAGTTTAAGTAACCTAACAAAGCTCACACCAAGTAAATGGGTACACCTAAGGTTAGAATCCAGAAAGACTGACTTCAAATGCTATTTTTAACAACTACACTAAGGACATTCATATTGATGATCTAAACTGGACAAGAAAATATAATATTAAGTTTAAAACCATAGACTTAAATGTAAAACACGAAACTATAAAACTTATGGAATAAAAAATTTTAAAAAACTTACAGAAATATATACAACAAAAATATATAGAAGAAAAATGTAGGTCCTGGGATTGGCAATGACTTTTAGATACAACAACAAAAGTACAACCTAAGAGAGAAAGAATTCATAAGTTGGACTTCCATTAAAATGAAATGTTTCTGCTCTTCAAAAGATGCTCTTGAAAGAATGAAAGCACAAGCCACAGACTGGGAGAAAATCTTTTCAAAACTCATATCTGATAAAGCATAGTACACAGAGAAGTATTAAAATTCAGCAGTAAGAAAACAAACAACCCAATTAAAAAGTGGGCAAAAGGTCCAAGCAAACACCTCAACATCTGAAACACTGACAACACCAAGTGCTGGAGAGGATGTGGAGTAATCGAAATTCTCAGTCTTCACTGGTGGGAATGCAAAATGGTATGGCCGCTTTGGAAACAGTTTGGCAATTTCTTATAAAGTTAAACGTACTCTTTCCATGCAATCTACCAGTTGTACACCTTGGTATTTACTCAAATGAGTTGAAAGTTTATGTCCACACAAAAACTGCACGTGGCTATTGGCAACGGCTTTATGTACTCATAATTGCCAAGATTTGGAGGTAACCATGATGTCTTTCAACAGTAGGTGAATGGATAAACAACTGTAGTACATCACACAATAGAACATTATACAGCAATAAAAAGAAATATACTAAGTCACAAAAAGACATGAAGAACCTTAAATGCATATTGCTAAGTGAAGGAAGTCAATCAGAAAAGTCTAGACGCGGTATGATTCCAATTACATGACATTCTGGAAAAGGCAAACTATGGAGACAGTAAAAAGGTCAGTGGTTGCCAGGGATTTGAGGAAAGGAGGAGGGAGGGATGAATAGGTAGAGCACAGGGAATTTTTAGGGAAATGAAACCATTCTGTAGGACATTGGAACGGTAAATTGCATGACATTGCATTTAGCAAATCTCATACAATTGCACAATACAAAGAGTGAACCCTTATGTAAACTATCACCTTGAGTTAATAATAATAATAATGTATCAATATTGGTTCATCAATTATAACATATGTACCACACCAATGCAAGATGTTAATAAAAGAGGAAACGGGCAGAAAGGGGTAATATGGAAACTCTCTGTACTTTCTGCTCAATTTTCCTGCAAACCTAAAAGTACTCTAAAACCTAAAGTCTACTATGTAAAAAAAAGAAAAAAGTTATTTGGCACTCTCATTTGTTAAATTGCTAATTGTGCAGTCGGCTCTTTAATCAGCAAGGTATTGTATAAAGGCACTGAATTCTAAAAACGAGTCTACAATTTTACAACAGGGGAAGTTTACAGGAAGTTATATTTAAACATCTTTGATCCTCAAGTTTTTTCTATGAAATGGAAATGACAATAACTCTCATGCCTAATTCACTGGTTTTTGTGAGAATCAAATATACGTCTATGAGAACCTACTTTGAAAGCAAAGTTATAATAAATGTATATCATTATTTTAAGGCATAAATAATTAAATATATTATTTATTTACATGTACAATATGTTCTTGTATTGTTCACATAATTTACCTATTGTTAAAACTATAAAAGGGGGCAGGGACTGTGATCATTGACTTTAAACTCAATTATATGGCGGGAGTTGAAGAGGGTCTTTTTGTTAGAAAATTAGTAACATTCTTTAGTTTAAAAGCCTGTCCAGAAAAAGCAGTTCAAAAGCTGAGCATCTTTCAGCCAACATAGGCATTCACAGGCAAAGGAAATAGTTATTTTTCATCCCATATCATATGGAAGGTATACCTTTTGACCAGAAGTCACTAGCAGACTAAATAGTCTGGATGTCCACACTGAATTAGATGAACTTTGTATTACATGTTCTTCTGCCATAACAGGTGGGATTGGCAACAGATAGGAGCAGTTAACAGGGATCTGTACTAAGCCATCAAGACAGAGCAGGGGGCAGGGAAGGAGGGACCACCGCTACACTGATCAAGGCCAAGTGCACAGTGTTGATCTTGAATGTCTTTGAAGAACAGAGTAGGAGGATGGTCAGGAATGAGAGATAAGGTGGGTTTGGACGAAAGGATATTGATGCCCTGGAGGGGACTTGGTTGAACATTTCCATCATTAACTTTCGGCCTCAGACTAAAGTTTTCCATAAGAACAGTCTCAGATTCCCTCTAGCAACTCCATCTCCTGATAATAGTATGAACTATGAGAGGTTAGGATCTAAAAGCAGCTTCTTTCTCTTCTTTTCTTCTTTCTTTCTTTCTTTCTTCCTTCCTTCCTTCCTTTCTTTATTTCTTTCTTTTGTTCTTTCTTTCTCTCTCTTTCTCTTTCTTGCTTTCTCTTTCTCTTTCTTTGTTTCTTTGTGTCTTTCTTTCCTCCCTTCCTTCCTCCCTCTCTTCCTTCTTTCTTTCTTTTTGCCTTCTTCCTTTTTTTCTTTCAAAGTCATTCATTAATTTACTGTCTACTTTGTGACAGCCCAGCTAAGTGCTGAATTTTAAATTGTTAGAGACACAAGCAAATACTGAGTGGTAAGTGACAAAGCTATATAAAGAGGCAGAGAAATTATGGGAGCACAAGAGAGGAACTTAATTCAGGGAGTAACTGAGTCTTGAAGGACAGAATGAGTTATGGGGTATCTGTGTGGGGGTGGAGAGGATAAAAAGTGAAAAAAGGACTTCAACTAGTGAAAGAAATGTGTGCAAAAAATTTTGAAATAATCTTTAGTAAATATCATGTATTTACAGTATAGCTAGAGCAAATGTGTATAAAGTAGTGGAAGACAGAGTCAGAGAAATAGGTCTGCATTAAACAGTAAAGTGCCTTGTAACAGGAGAGAGAAGGATGTCAAATCCAAATACAATGACATAGCAGGGTTGTAGAGAGAGTTGAAGCACAGCAGGAGTTCAAAAAGGATGATAGTAATAGTGAGAAGTCAATTCAGGACGTATTTTGTGCAAGGCACTATAAATAGAATAATGCACTTAACATCTAAATTAATCCTCACAATAACACTATAAACGATAATAATCTTATTATTATCCCTTTTAAAGAACATAGAAAATTTAAGGATCAGATTTCTTAATTTTCCCACAGCTGTAACGTTAGTCGATCCAAACTCAGGTCTTTCTAACTTCTGAGGCACACCATTAACCTCCACACGAGCAAGCTTGGAAATTTTATAGCTATATTTGTTTTCACTTGAATACAGAATAAACATATTTGTATTCATTTCTAAGTGATTGATAAATGTGCAAATAACAACAATTGAAGGTTTAAGAAAAAGCTAGAGTAGTGACAAACATTTATAAAGCATAGGTACATTGGGATTTTAAATCACCACCACTGATTTAAAAATGATTTAAACATTTATAAAGCCTAAGTATGAATTGCTTAATGGTAACAATTGTTAGTTTCCCACATTTTGGATCATAAGGATTTCTTGTGAGATCTGACTATTTTGTGGATCCTTTGACTATATTCTAGATCCTCCATCTGTATTGTCTTTTTGTGTGTGTGTGAGGAAGACTAGCCCTGAGCTAACATCCGTTGCTAATCCTCCTCTTTTTGCTGAGGAAGACCGGCCCTGGGCTAACATCCGTGCCCATCTTCCTCTACTTTATATGGGACGCCGCCACAGCATGGCTTGACAAGCAGTGCGTCGGCGGGCACCCGGGATCTGAACCCGCGAACCCTGGGCTGCCAAGAGCGAACTAAACTGCTGCGCCACTGGGCCGGCCCCCTCCATCTGTATTTTCTGTAAGTCCTCTTACATTATGAAATAAATTTATCACTTCTGAAATCACCATAACCGATAGTTCTTCACATTTCCTATACCTCTGGACCCCGCCTCTTTGCACCTTCATCCCCACTCAGATTTTCTAGTGTCCACTAAGCCACTCCTGTTTCTGCTCTCATCGTTGGTCAGGGATCCACACGTCAATGAGGCAGCTGAAATCACACATATGGGGAAAAGAGTGTATTTTTTCTCCTTTAGACCTAATTCTCTTGCTTTGAGACCTACCTATAGAACACCAATTTGTTAGCTTGTTTATTGTCAAAACACAGTGTTTTATATATATATATATATATATATATATATAAGTTAACATACATATGTCTCACATAAAAATGCCACATAATATCATAAGGCATATAGGATACACCCCAATAATCACTGCTATCCCTCTTCACAATGTTAATAGCCAATGCAGAGCATACATACACAAACACACACATACAAACAAGTATTTAGAACACTTTTTATTATAACATTCCATTATGTGAAGATAAGTCACTGTTATTTAAGAAGTTCTTTATTAACAGACATTTAGATTGAATCCAAGTTTTCTCTGCTATAAACAATACTTTACCAAGCATACTTGTACATACAGTTTTGTGGACTTGAGTGGTTGTCTTAGTCAGTCTGGCCTGCTGTAACAAAGTACCACAGTCTCGGTGCCTTATAAACAACACAAATTTACTTCTCACAGTTCTGGAAGCTGGAAGTCCGAGATCAGGATGCCAGCATAAGTCAGGTTCTGGTGAGATCTCCCTTCAGGGTTGTAGACTGCTGACTCCTCATTGTATCCTCATATGGCAGAGAGAGGGTGAGGGAGCTCTCTGGGGTCTTTCTATCAGGGCATCAATGTCATTCATAAGGGCTCCACCCTCATGATCTAATTACTTACCAAAGGCCCCACCTCGCATTACCATTACATTGGAAGTTAAGATTTCAACATATGAATTTAGAGGGCACACAAACATTCAGTCCATTGCAATGACCATTTCTTTGTAATCCATTTCTATAAGTTGAATTTTTATCTCATAGTGTATGTGCATTGTACATTTTGATGCAACCTTCTCGATTACCTTCTATAGAAAGAAAGTGTGCTGATTTATAATCTCACCGAATGCACAGTTCCTTTTTCTTCTTTAACTCTAGATATTATCAAGAATTTTTAATGATTAATAGTATTATAGATTAAAACATCTTATTATTGTTTAAATTTTTATTTCTTTGATGTGTAATAAGACTGAATTTTTTGATGTATCTTTTGGCTATTTTTACTTCTTTGAAGTAAAGTCTCTTTCTGTACTTTGCCCATTTTCCACTAGGATGTTGGAAATACATTATTAAGTGTAGTAATCACTTTTATGTAACATTTATTCTATTTTCACCAGATAGTAATTTATTATTTAGTGTTATTCATGATTTGGAGACCACAAAAATTACTTTTTTAAAAAGTAAAACCCATCAATTTTTATTTTGGTCTTATTGCCTTGCTTGAAGGGGTTTTTAATGGACTCTGATGATAACAAATCAGGTAAATTCCCAGTTCGAATTTTCAAGTTGTTGTCTCTTGTACGTTGGTTCAGAGCGTAACTGGATCATTATATCATCTCTCATGCAGCTCTCACTTTTCAATTGTTTCCCATTAACATCTCTGACAATTTATGGTGTGTTTAGTCGATATACAGTGCTGTCATAGATTAATTCTATATAAAGTTTCCTTCTAAGGGTTATAGAACATTCTAATATCTCATTAAGTAACTTCTATTTATCAGTCACTCAAATAATATATATGAATGAATGAGTGAAAGAATGAATGAGCTAATTTCTTCACACCTACAGTAAAGAAGACATAGCAGTGTATCAGCAGGTTTTGGCCCCCTCTGTCACATCCCTCAGGCTACCTGTGATTCCACTTGGAGTTGCAGTTGACAGTTCCCATGCACATTGGGAGTGTCTTAATAGTAGTGAGCGCTGCTCTTCCATGCTTTTCTGCTTCAGGGCTTTCTCTGGAACTACTGGAGTTCACTCAGTCCAAACAGAGGGCAGCTCTCGAGATAACTCTTGTATGAGTTTCCTGTTGCTGCTGTAACAAATTACCACAAACTTGATAGCATAAAACAACACAAGTTTATTATCTTACAGTTCTGGAGATCAGAAGTCTGAAACATGTCTCATTACTAAAATCAAGGAGTTGGCAGGGCTGCATTCCTTCTGGAGACTCTAGGAGAGAATCTATTTCCTAGCCTCTTCTAGATTCTAGAGACTGCCAGCATTCCTTGGCTTCTGGCCCCTTCCATCTCCAAAGCCAGTAATGGCCTGTCCAGTCTTTCTCACAGTACATCATCTGGTTTTCCACCTCCTACTTCCAATTTTAAGGATCCTTGTAATTACGTTGGGCCCACTAGAGTAATCCAGGATAATCTCTCTGTTTTAGAGTCTGCTGATTAGCCACTTTTATTTCAGCTGCAATGCCAATTCCCTTTGCCAGATAACCTAACATATTCACAGGTTCCAGGCATTGGCACATGGACATCTTTGAGGGGCCATTATTCTGCCCACTACAACCACCAAATAATGGATAACAAGAGGTAGTAAAGAAATACCCCAGCCTCTCGTCCTTCTGAAAGAGAATTCTGAGTCTTATTTCACATGGTTCTTCACAGAGTGTCTGAGGGAAGTTAGCCTCAGTTGTACACAGCAGTAATCACTTCAATAATGTATGCTTTATTGGCTTTGACTCAACTTTGTGAGTCAACTCCCAAATAAACTGCTTCTAAGTTCTTGTCTCAGGCTTTACTCGTTGGGAAACACAAACTAGAATATTTGTTTCCAGATGAAGTTCCAGATAGCAGTCTCAGGGGAAGGGATTGTGGAACTGAATTACTCTCTGGTCAGAAGAAATACTGAATCCCAGGTGAAACTGTAGATACTATTGCCACCTATATCAAGACTATGTAGACTGTAGTCCCCTCATAGTCCTGTCCAATTCACCGACATCATCCTATAAACATGATTATGGATGATGGCAATGGACTACTGAGAACTTAACAGAGCAGTGGCCCAAATGCAGCTGCTGTGCTGGTTGGGGCATCTTCACTGGAACAGAGCAACACAGTCTTTAGCACTCACTATACAGCTACTTACATGACAAGTGTAGTTTTTCAATCTCTACCAATAAAGAGGATCAAATTGATTTTTTATTTACATGTGAAGGTTAGCAGTTCTTGCTCAATGGCTATGTTAACGCTACTGCTGTCTCTCAAAGTAATCTCAATATCGTCTGCAGAGATAATGTCTCATTTGATATTCTGCAGAACACTGTTCTGGTCTAATATATGGATGTCATCACTATAACTTTCCCTGGTGAAGTTAGTGAAAAGTATCGTCAATGTCCTAGTAAGAGAGATTTGTACTAGTGAGTGGAAGGTAAACCCCCAAAATATTCAGGACCTGCTACTTGAATAAAGCTTTTAGGTGCCCAATGGTATGGGTCATGCCAGTATAGAGTCATGCTAGTACATCTAAGGTAAATGACAAGTCGTTGTACCTTTATACTCTACCAGTAAGAAAGAGACACAGTGTTTGGTGGGCTTTTTTGAATTTTCAAGGCTGAATATACCAAACACTGAAATACTGCTCCAACCCATTTATCAAGTGATTCAGAAGCTACCAGTTTCAGGTGGGTGTCTAAAACGAGATCTATCTATCTCAGGTTCCGCCTGAGTTGCAACCTTCCCTGCCTCTTGGACCATGAAATCAGACAGATCCAATATTGTTATATGTTTCACTGGTAGAAAAAGATATTGTTTTGAAATCTCTGGGAGGTCCAAATAGGGGAAACACAGCAAGAACTCATAGTTCTTAAGCAAGACATGTTTTCTGAGGCAGTAAAATGTTTGTCCTTTGAAAAGTAGCTTTGAGTTCTATGGAGTCCTTGATGAATATGAAGGCCTGTTCATTGGTCATCAAGTGACTATGGGGCTGAAGCTACCTATCATGTACTGGGTACATTGCAGTGCTTTATGAGAGCAAATTTCCAAGGGCTTACGGAGTGGCAGACTTTTCTACTTGAGATATAGTAAAACATTGCCTCAGAATTTTATTTTTTCCATTCATTTATTCATATATTCATTCATGCATACATCAACTAGTTCATTTAACAAATATTTTTGAGCTCCTGCTATGTATCTATAGCAATGAAACAAAATAGATGTCAACCCACTGAAAGACCTGATACTCTAGTGAGGAAAGACTGATGATATATAAACACAAAACATGACTGTGGTGATGAGGACTGCTTAGCTAAATAAGCTATAAAAAGTAAAAGAGGGGATGTTGGAGTTCTGAAAGTTGGCGCTATTGTTATTTCATTTAGGGTGATAAGATATTGCCTTCTACCGGGCTGTGTGGTCGGCTAAAGGAAGTGAGGGGAAAGCCATGCAGGTGTCTGTAGAGGACAGTCACTCAGACACAAAAGCAAGGACAACAGCCCTGAGGTGAGAACATGGTTTGGAGAAAGCCAAGAAGCCAGTGCAGCTGGAATAGTCGAAGGGACGTTGGAGGGAACTGAGCAGGCACGGCAGGCAGATGATGTAGAGCCTGGCTGCTCATTGTCAAGATTTGAACTTTTATTCTGGATGAAATGAGAAGCCATAGGAAGGAGTGAGCTGAAAAGTGAGAGAATCTGATGTATCAGTCAGATATCAATAAGTGTTGTTGTTGTAACAACAACAACGATAAAAATGTGGGTCTTGTAACAGCAAAGTTCTTTCTCACACATGTTACTTGTTGGCAGTGGATCAGCTGCAGCTCTGCCTCAGGTCTTCTCCACTCGGATATCGAGGCGGAATGAGAAGCTCTCATATGGGACAACCCCGTTCTTGTGGCATGAGGTGAAGCAGTTATGTGATATCTCTCAGCTTCTGCTTAGAACTAGCGCACACACTCCCACTGCCAAAGAAAATCACATCCTCAAGCCTGAATCTTAATGTGCACAAAGTACAATCTTTCACCAGTGAGACTCACCAGAGAGGGAATTTTGAACAATAATTAAATCTAACACAGTCTGCCTTCTTTGTCACGAATATTTACTTCTCTTCCTTCTGTACACAAATATTCTCACTCACTCCTAAAGGGAGAAAATCCCAATGCACCTTCCACTCATATCATCAGAATAAAATCCCAGGATCTCACAATAGTCTCTGTATCAGCTCATGGTGCAATTTCTGTTGTTAATATGATCTGCAATCTAAAAAATACTGTTTACATAGCACCTACATATCTGGTATATAAGAGTGGATGAAGGGCGAATTAGCTACAACAAATCCTCCCATCTGGAAAAAAAGAAAATGGCAAGCACCAAGAGTCACAGGTCCATTGCAATTCTGAAATTCTGCTAGACAGATATTTGTGGGGGATCCTCACCCTAGGGGTGGAGCATGTTTCTTGATTAGTCTCTAGTTCTTCCCCAGAGACTAGATTTCTGTGGAATGTGGCTCTTTTCTCCAGGAGTTCTTTCCTTTTCTATTTTCCTCTCTGGCTACATCTGAAAAGGCATTAGACAGTATGTCCTCCTCGGGGTCTAAGTAGCTTCATCTGCCTACTATTTGAGTAGGCAGAAGTCCGAGTATCATTTTAAGTCTTTCACAGTCAGTCTCTTTTACTTCAGACTGATGAATATTTTTGGTTAATCAAATAATTTTAGTCATCTGTTTTTTTTCTCCTATATTGGCATTGGCTTTCTTTTTTTTTTTTTTTTGGCCCCAGCTTTGGGTTTTTTTTTTTTTTTATGTATTCGCACTAGAGATGATACTATTTATTCTTATTATAATCTCCTTGGAGTTAACATTGTATATCACTTCCCATACATTGAGAGCCTTAAACAGCATAATTCCACTTACACTCTTCCTTTTTTATTATTCTCAAATACTTCTATGTATGTTATAAGTCTCAAAATCCTCTATTATTTTTGCTCCACACAGTCAGTTGTCATCAAAGAAACTAAGGGAAAAGAAAGAAAAAGTCTTTTCTCATTAAGCATGCATATATCATTTGCAGTGTTCTTATTACTTTCCTGTAGATCTAAGTTTCTATTTGGTGCCATTTCCCTTCAGTCTTTGTTCTTTAGGAGTTAGTTCTTTAGAACTTCCCTTAGCACTTCTTGTAAGGCAGGACTGTTGACAAATTTTTTGTCATTTATTTATTTTAAAATGTCTTTATTTTATTCTCATTTTGGAAGGATGTTTTCTCTGGATATAGAATTACAGGTAAATTGTTTGCTTGCTTGTTTCTAGTAATTGAAAACTGTCATTCCACTATCTTCTGCTCTCTGTTACATTTGATATGAAATCAGCTGCCATTCATATTGTTGTTCTTTCACGTGTGTTTTCCTCCTCTGGCTGTTTTAAACATTTTCTATTTAACTTTAGTTTTCCTCTGATAATTTTGTGACTAGGTGTGGTTCTGTTTATAGTTATCCTGCTTGGGGTTCACTGAGACTCCTGGATCTGTAGATTGATGTTTTTTACTAAATTGGGGAAATTTCTGTCATTATTTTTTCATGTCTGTTTTTTGCCTCATTTTCTCTTTTCCTCTGAGACTCCAGTCACACATATGTTAAACCACCTCATATGATACACCACAGTTCACCAATGTTCTGCATATTTTCTTTTCAAGTTTTTCTCTCTTTTCTTCAGATGGGATAACTTTAATTTGTCTGCCTTAAGTTCACAAACTCTTTCTTCTATAAGGATTAATCCGGTAGTAATGATACCAAAAAAAAGTGGGCTCACCTCCTGATGAGTTAAATAAGACTCTACACCAGTGGAAGTTGTCTCACAAAGTGTATTTGAAGCAAATAGGAGGCCATGAGGAATCATTTCCAAAGTCATGGCATTCCCAAACAAAGGGAAGCAGGAAATTTTATTTCAGTTGGGGAATGATTATTCAAAAGAGAGAGGCGGGTACACTGCAGATTATGGTAATGAGGCTTAATCTCCTCTTGAAGAGATCTTTGCATTAAAAATAAGGCAAGGTCATGGGGTAGCTCTTGTAGGGAGACTTGGTTAGCTTCAGGGTGGTTACTGGGTGTGTCTCCTTAACATAAAAAAACAACTTGAAAAAACAGTTAAATGCTTCCAAACCCACCCTTGAGTTTCTCGGGGCACTAGTCAGTGAGAGTAAGCCTTCCAATGAATGGGGGGGAGGGACACAAACATTCAGTATATAACAAGTCCTTTTGATCCTTTCAGGTTTGCTTTTCCTCTTTGAGAGGGTGAGTCTATATTGATTTCTCACCTAGTCCTAGAACATGATCTTCGCTCCTAAAGCATAGTCTTTCTTGGGATCAACAGAATGCCCAGGGTACTCAGCAAAGTCTCTTTGGTCTGGCTGGGCTGGAACTCCAATTCAGTTTCTGGTGTCTCCGTTCAGTGCTCACCCTTGCATTAGTTATCCTCTGGTGGACCTCAGTGCAGTCTCACCCTGCATGTATACAGTCCGGGCCCTGGGCAAAGACCTGTGGGGATCCCTGTGTAAAATTCTGGGCTCTTTTCCTGCACATCTCTCTCCTCTCTCTTCCCTACCCTAAAAATTCTTCTACTTTATCACCTCCAAAATCTAATCTCTGCCTCTTCAGCTCAGTTTGATTACCTTGGTCTGCTGGGACTCTTCTCCTTGCATTATAATAAGGAAAATACCCCAGGAAGAAAGCTCAGGCAAATGTGAGGCTTACCTTATTTGTTTCTCTTCTATCAAGAATCCAACTTTTGTGTGTCCTATTTTCCAGTGGAGGTTAAACTAGTTCCTTGTGCATTTTGTCTGTGTTGTGGTTGGTTGCTGCAGGAGAGCAAGTCCAGTATCAGTTATTCTGTGATGGAGGGAAGTGGAAATTACAGTTGTAGCATGTTAGAAAGTAAAATTTTCTCAAAACCTATTTCTATTTGATTGTAGGACACTCCATATGGTAACAGTCAACTCACAATACTTTTTAAGATATGCATAAATCTCTAGACTTAATTGTTAGCATTCAGAATTTTTTGCAGTTCTGTTGGCAATTCATTCCCTGATCTCTTTTCCCTGAGCTCAGTCAAAGATGGCTGATTTGGTACTTGCTACAAAGTCAAGATTTAATTATCCTTTGTTGCTTTGGTTTATATTTTTATTGTCATTCACTTATTTTTTTCCCATTTGCAGATGAGAAATAGTTGCATCTTCCAACTCTGGAAGTTCCAGAATTTCTGGGTGGTCTATAGTCTCTTTTTCTCCTCGCAGCTTTTCCACTCCCTCCACCCAGTTCTTTTTCCAGATCATCTCCTTTTACAATCTCATCAAATGCAGTCAACAATAACTAAGCATGCTAATAGCATCTGTTTCCCAACCTCTCCCTGTAGAACTACAAATTCACGTGGTAAAATTTTTGTCTTACTGGTTAAGGCAGTTGACACTTATACCAATTATTTCACTACCGCATACTATGTGCTGTCATTTTCCAATCTCCAATATAGTTTTCTCACCATCTTCCATCTGTCCTTAAAACCAAAGCCACGTAATTTATTTTTTATTATTGTTCTTATAGCAGCATCCCACTTCTAGTATTAATTTCTGAGTCAATAAGTTTTCTGTGTGTAATATTTCTTTAACACACAATCCTAAAATGTCAGCAGATTTTTAACAATAGAGTTTTCCCTTATTCAATATGTGCCAGCTGCATGTCAGCTGTAGTTCTCATGTTCTCTTTAGGAACCAGAATGAAAAGCCAGCACACATCTGTGCCAGCACCATTATGATGTGGCAAAGAGAAAAAGGATATGATGAAACCATGCGATGACTCTTGAAACGTCTGCTCAGAAGTAACGAAAGTCCCTTACACTTCCAGTTCATTTACCAAATCAAATAATACGACCAAGCCCAACATAAATGGGATGAAAAGTATAATCCTCACATAGCAGGAACTCTCTGGTGAAGGACCTTGAAGGAATGGGCCCATACAGAGAGACAATGTATATTTTGAATAGTAATTTAATGTATCACATCCGATTTATGTTTCAAAAGGATCTCTTTGGTTGGCGTATTGAGAACAAAGTTTAAGAAGGCATGGTAGAAGTAAGGAGATCTATTAAAAGAGTAAGATGATAATCCAGGTAAGAGATAATGGTGGCCTGAATAGAGTTGTAGTGGAAGCTGAAAAAGAGGTTGGTTTCTGGATATGCTTTTAGAGAAGAATGAGTAGGATTTATTGATTGATTATTTGCTAGGCATGAGAGAAAAGTAGAATACAAGAATGACCTCAAGGTCTAGGCCTACCCTTAGATTTCAAAGTACCCAGACTTACTCAAACTGTAAGGTTTGGGAGGACAGCCCTAAGACTGCCCTGACTTCTGACATCAACTGCAAGTTCAGGAAGTTCCCCAAACCACCTTCAGGTTCAGTAATCTCCTAGAAAGACTCACAAAACTCACGAGAAAACTATTATACTCACAGCTATAGTTTATTATAGGGAAAGGAAGCAGGTCAAATTCAGCTGAGTGAAGAGCATTGGGCAGAGTCTGGAAGGGTTCCATATGCAAAACTTTCATTGTCCTTTCTTGTGGAGCAGAATGAATTACACTCTGAGCATCAACGTGTGACAATACAACACAGGGTATTGCCAGTGAGGGAAGTTTACAAGAGCTTTGGTGTTCAGAGTTTTTCACTGGGGGCTCTTTTATGTGGTCAAAATAGATTGATTGCCCATGTCATTGATTTCAGTCTTCAAATCAACTGATAGCACATGAACCAAAGCCTCTACCCTAAATCACATGGTTTTTCTTACTGGTATAGCCATCCTCCACCCTATCAGCTGATATATTCAGTCCCTTCCCTAAACAAAGATACTCCTATCAGGAATGACATACATTACCTATTAGAAGCCAAGGGCAGAGGGAAGACCCTCTTTGGGCAAGGCCAAATTCTTTTCTACACACATGCCTATTTCCTAACTATTAAGCCCAAAGAGACTGGATTATCCTTTACTTTTTTTTTTATTGGTAAGGAAGATCGGCCCTGAGCTAACATCCCTTGCCAATCTTCCTCTTTTTGCTGAGGAAGATCAGCCCTGAACTAACATCTGTGCCCATCTTCCTTTCTTTTGTATGTGGGACACCACCACGGCATGGCCTGATGACTGGTGCTTAGTTCCACGCCCGGGATCCAAACCTGCGAACCCCGGGCTGCCGAAGCAGAGCACGCGAACTTAACCATTATGCCACCAAGCTGGCCTGCCTTGTATTTTTATAACAGCCATACTTCTCACCCCAGACCAAATCAGAATGCCATCATTTCTATGACATTTCTACAACACAAAACAGTAGTGGAATAAATCTTTTTTGAGACAACCATAAAATTGAGAACGAGGGTTACAAAGGAAATCAAAAAGATAATGTGAGTAAAAGCAACTGCTGATTAAAGGGTGGAGTGTGGTGATGCATACTTTAGTAGATTTAGGTTAAATGGCTTAATGAGGAGGTGACATTTAATCTGAGGCCTAAAAAATAAGACGTAAAAAGAGAAGAGGAGAGGAAACAATTTAAACATGAGTAAAGAAAAAATTTAAAATAAAAATGAAAGTAGTTTGACTGGAGCACAGTAAACTAGAATTGAGAAGTATGAGATTGGAATGGAAATGGAAATAGAAATCAGATTATGTAGGGCTGCAACAGACATTGTGAGTGTCCATATGTCTTGAACCCCACCATTTCAGTGCGCTCAGACTTCCAGAGGCTGTGTCTACAATTCTGTGCCTGAGGGCTTTTTGCTACAGAGGAAACCCAAACTAACACAAAGACAGAAAAAAAGAAAACCATGGAAAGATCTCAAACAATGGAATAACAACAACTAATAAGTGTTTCAAAAAATTATTCTGACCTCTATATGTAAAAGGCATTAATAGAGAAAAGAGTAGAAGCAGAGAGTTGCTTAAGAGCTGTTGCAATATCTGGGTCAATGGGTAAATGATGAAGTGATTTGGATGAGGATGAGAACAGACAATATAAACAGGAGTGGAAAATTCCAAATATATTTTGGAGATAGAATTGACAAGACAGCTTGTTGGGTTGGATTTGTTGAGTTTAGGCAATGTAAGAATCAATAATGACTCCCACATTTTTTGGTAATACTACTTTATCAGATGACAAAGTCAGGTGGAAGAAATTTATTTGCTTAATTTGGCAGGAGTGATCAAGAGCTACTTTTTGGGCATGTTTAGTTTGCTTAATAAGACATTTAAATGGAGATGTCAAGAAGGAATTTGGACATATGTTTAGCCCTAGAAGGAAAGAACGGGATGGAGATTTAAATTAGGGGTGCATCATCTTCTAGATTCTATTCAAAGTCATGGAACTGGATGAGATCACCTGCAAAATAATCTAGATAGAGAAGAGAAAAAGGAGTAAATGACGTATTATTCTATAAATAGTTTCAGATAAGTAGTTAACTTTCTTGGCATTCTATAAATTAACAGTTTACATATAAAAAATGTGAAATCAAGGAGTATTAGAAGAAAATATGCTTAGTATTATGTACACTGAAAGTAAAGGAGCCTTTTTAGGCTTGATACCATAGTCCGAAGCCATAAAGAGTTTTGATCATAAAAAATGAAAAATAAAATTATACATCAGGAAAAACTCATAATAATATAATTAAAAGGTAAATACACAATAAGAACATGGTTTTATTATATTTCTGTGTGTATATAGTTATTTATTTATATAAGAGATTCTTATGAATATATAAGAAGTCAAATATTTTGATAAAAAATATAAACAAAAATTAATGAAAAGAAGAAGTTTAAATGTCCAACAACCATATTCAAAATGTAAATAAATAAAAACGCCAACTATGCAGGGAAAAAAAAAAGACATTGAAATTAATCAGTTAGCAGATATCCTGCCTCACCTATTAAAATGGAAAAGTTTAAAAATGATAATGTCATGTATTGGCAAGTTTATGGAATAACAGACTCTCTGATTCTTCATTGATGAAAATGTAATTGGTACAGTTTTCTGGATAGCAATTTTGCAATAGTCTTAATCAAAAATCTCAATGTTTTGATACAGCAATTGCTTTTCTGGTAATTTTATCCCCCAAAAGCATTAAAGACATATTCAGAAATTTACCTAACAACAGTAAAGCCAAAGATGTCCTATGATAAACTTGGAATTTATATAATTTTGGGGGGGGATATGAAGAGAAGATTCCTAGTTATTATTTTGATATCAATAATAGTAGACAAATCCCCCATAACTCCATGGGTAAACCTCATGGGGATTGTGACAGAGTTGGACTCAGAAATATTCCACTTCGACGCACTTGGAAGAAAAGACAACTCGAAGAAGCAAAGATGTTGTGAGGAACTCTGAACAGGGAAGCTTCTCAGGAAGAATGCTGATGATTTCCCTTTTGGGTACAGTCTTAGGCATTTTGATTTCTCATTATAATAAAAGGTCAATGAGGTCAGAAGACCAAGTACTACAGGGACAATTTAAACAATGAATGGCTAGTACCAATAGATGTAACTTTATAGAGCCTTGCAAGGTTCGATCAGTCCTAAATGCAAGAGATACTCTTTCTGGGAATTAATGGTCTATTGAATGTGTGAGGAAGAATACGCAAATTTGAGTTTTTCTTATTCATACTTAATTTCCTGATAAAATCACCACATAGCTAACATCTAAAAACCCACAAACTCAGAAATAGAGTTTGTGTTAGGTTTTAATTATTTTATCTCAAATTCATTCCATGCCAAAGCAAATAATAAAAGCTTTTAATGCACAAATGTTTGCCAAACTATTACATTCTTTAATAGTCTTTGTCTCATTCAACACATAATAAATATTTATTGTGTGCTGGGTACACTTCTCTGAAAAACAAGCAAATAAATTATTATTGCTAGACCAAACAAATTATTTTGACTCACAGTTAATCCTTAAATTATTAAACACTTTGTTTCTAAACTGTATATATAATTTGTATTTATAATTAAATGTATTTGAACAAATCAAAGGCACGGCAAACAGAATACTGTTAATATTTCTAATAGGCACTTTTCTTTCCTACATACATTCTTTGAAGATAAATGACTCCAGCATAATTTGTATTCTCTGCTTTAACAATTGAGAATCTAGTTTAAATAAACCAGACTTATAGGTAAATGACTCTTCAAATGTTAATTAAGGATGGAGAAAAAAATTTAAAGTGATTTTTTAAATTAGATTCTCTTTTTAAAAAAATACTGTAGATCTCTGTTTCTGCATAAAATATTCCACATAAAATATTCTTTTTATGCGGGGCTGACATGTATGGTTATATGGTTATATATAAAAGGACAGGACCAAATGTGGCTCATAGGGGCTGAAATCCACCCAAATCTCTGCTAGGCTATGCCATATGGGAGACACTGCATCTACCCTGGGGTAAAAATTCATGAAATGAGCCACATATGCTAAAACTGGTCCTGATTTAACGCTTTTCTGTGCTTTACAGAATAATTGCAAATATAATACATATAATTTTTTTCCCTGAACCATTTTGAGAATAAGTTGCCAGCCAGATACTCTACCACTTCCTCATATTTTAGAGTCTATTTCCTACAATGAGGGACGTCCTCCTACGTGACGAATCTCCTAGTAGGAAACTAACATGGATACGCACTATCCCCTAATCCTGGGACTCTACTCAAGTTTCACTAAATGTCCCCAGAATGTTCAGAATTGCACATTATCTTTACTCGTCAAGTCTCTTTTGTCTCCTTCACTCCGGGACAGTCCCTCAGTCTTTTCTGGACTTCAGGGACCTCGACACTCTTGAATGTTCCGGCAATTCAATTGTGTAGAGCATCTCCCAATTTAGGACTGGCTGATGTGCCTCACGTTTAGAGTCAGATTACACTGTTAGAAATATCACAGAAGGGAGGGGGTGTTTGTCCTCTTGCTGCATCCTCTCAGGTGACAAACAATTTAAATTTGGCTCATTGCTGACGGTTTCACTTTATTCAATTAAGGGGGTGTCTGTGAGGTTTCTCAGCTGTAAACGTATTTTTGTCTTCCATTTGTAATTAACCCGTATTTTCTGAGGAAGTCGAAGCTGTGCCAATATTCAGTCCTCATCAAGCTTTGGTTTTATTTATTTATGAATTTTTATCAACACAGACTCAAGGCCCACGTCCTATTTTATTCTATGGATTATAGTTGACTGCTATGATTATTTGGGTGCTCATGTTGACCCAGTTTTGACAAGCTGGAGGGTCTTCATCCTGGCTCCTGTGTACTTTTGTTACATCCTCATTATTCTTTGAGCACATCCATGCTCTCTGACACAATAAAATGGTCCAGGTTAATCTAATAATTTTCCTGCCTCAACCCTGATTTAAAAACTTGGGGTGCTAGATGTGCTTATTACTGCGGGCGTGTCACTGCTCCCAGCTACCTCGGTGGAGAGAGTTAGGGAATATTTATACATCTACTTACATATGTTGAAACATTTACACCGCCAACTTCACGTCCAATCCAAAGTTACACGGTTAATTCTAGTTTATTTTTTCTGTTAATTATCTTTAATGTAGTTTTTAAGTAAGTGGCTGTATTTAACCAATCTCCCATTGATACCTCCATCCCCTCGCTAGGAATAACCCCCTTCACCACATTAGTGTGTTGACAGCCTATGCTGGGCCAACACTCTAAAGGGAGACACCTTCTCATTGTGCTCTTGCTCTGACAACCCAAGCCAGACCAACCATCTACAGGAACATCTCGCTGACACAGTTGGGGCTCTGAAAGGCTGAGCCAGGCCAGCTCTCCCAGGTGACATCCACCTCACCCCCCTCAGCCCTGAAAGGCCATGCAAGGGCGTTCCCGCAGGGATACCTGCCCACCCCCATTGAGCCCTGATGCCCCAGGCCAGTTTGTTTCTTTTCATGAACTCCTGTTTGCACTTCCCAGATTTTAACACCCCGCTCTCCTCCTGCACCACCACCCACAGTCCCCCACACACATACACGCACACACACTGCATGGCTGCCCTCCGTTCTCTGCTTAGGCTCTGCCAGCAGGTGCTAGGTAAGTACTACATGGATACCCTCCCTACCCCACCACAACTCCCTCCCACTGTTCCAGACATGGGTGCTTACCTTGTCTTATGCAAACTGACAGCTTCAGGACTGACTTGTTCAGAAGGGGAAAGGAAGGAAAAAGAAAAGAGGGATGGAAATCTTGTTTGTTTAAGTTAGGTGCAGAGGGTTGCCTTAATTATACTCTTCATTTTATGATATATCATCATCCACGGTCGATGCAAAGCCCAAATCTTACTTATTTTTTAATGTATTTCATAATTCATGTTATGCGTTAATTTGTTTATATTTTATTTTATTGAATGGTATATTTTAATTTTATTCCAAATAATGTATTTCTTCCATCTTACTTTCTGTTTTTTATTTATCCCACTGTAATTGTGGGCCCCCCAGGACCAGTTCAACTGACCCCATCTTATCAACAGAGTAATTGAGTGGTTTTGCAGGAACTGAGACCCCTTGTCCAGTTCAGGCCGGTTGAGACCAACACATCAACCGGGCCTGTGCAAATGCTCCACAAGTGACCTTTTTGACTTCAGGAGCTAAAAACTCCACCCTCAGATCATGGTAACACTGCCATTTTGTGAACATACGCCCTTCGAAGAGCCGTGAAGCTCAACTATGCTTGCGTAGATCATCAGTTACCTCACTTCTCCTCACCTCCAATCACCTATTCCCACACTTCAGACCACCTTGCCCTCTACTCCATAAATATCCCTGAGTCTCCCTTTCCTGGGAGGCAGATCTGAGATTGATTCTTCCCCTCCTCCTTTGGCTGCCTTGTGATTAAATCTTCCCTCTTTGCAAACTCTCGCCTCGGTGATTGGAATAATCTTTCAGCGGGCAAAATGAACCTGGTTTGGTAACACCACTATTTCCTGTGACTATTTAAAACATTGTGTTCTATATTTTAATTAACTGATAATTAAAATTTTAAAGCTGTTTTTTAATACTCAAAATTTTCCCTCTATTGGCTTGGAATGTTACTCATTTATTGTTTTCTCATGGTGATTTTTCTTAAAAATGTACAATATGTGTGTATCAAAGTATAATGTCTTAACCTTCCTTCCAAACAATACCGTAGAATGCTTTAATTCCTCCCTCCAAATTCATTTGTTAGTTTTCTTTAATTCTAGCCATGTAACCTCTTAAAATACCAGTTACTATTATAATATTATTAGTAGTATTGCTTTTGTATTATACCAAAAAGCATTATTTAGATTTACCTTTGTATTTTAATAATTTTTTTGTGCTACATTTCTTCTTTCATCTCAAATTGGTCTTCGGGATCATTTTTCTTTGTCTTGCTCATACTATTTAGAAATTCCTTCAGTTAAGGTCTGTTATAAACTGTTTTTTGGGGATCTTTTGCCTTCCTTTCAAGATCTGTTAGATACCCTGAATCTGTGTTGCAGCCTTTTTCTCAGAGGCTTCTAAAGATACTACCCTTCTCTCTTCTGAATTGTTATGTTAAGAAGTTGGCGGTGTTGCTGGAGTTGTCATTCTCAGGTAGGTAATCAACTTTTCCCCTCAGGCTGCTTTACGGTTTTCTCTTTGCGTTTGGGGTTCTATAATTTCTAGATGCATCCAGTCTCTAGATGTGTACCAATATGCCTAGATATAGATTTAATTTTATTTTTTTCTCCTTAGTATAATATATTGAGAGAATGATTTGGATAATATTTAACAGTCATTTGTGTTAAAAAAAAATGTAGAAGTAAAATGCAATTTCTTTACTTGATAAAAAATTCCTACCTACCTCCTACACAAAAATTTTTAAAAACCCACAGTAAACATCATGTGGATGAATGTGAGAAGCATTCTTTAGGTCAGCCAGAGGCAAGGACATCTGCTATCACATCTAATTCACACCATTGTGCCATTCCTGCACCGTGCAATAAATTGAGAAGAAAAAAGAATGTTAAAATTAGAGAGCTAGGAAAATTGCTATATTTTTCATCAACGTAATTGTTCATGCTGAAAAGCAAAAGAATCCACAGGCACTGTGTTGGAATTAATAAGTGGTCAGCAATTTCATGGATTCATGACCAATATACAAAATAATAGGTTTCTAACACATCAGTAAAAGCCATCAGACAAAATATAATAATAACATTTATACAATTCACAATTGCACAACAAAAATAAGATAGTTAGAAATAAATCTAATGAAATGGTGTGAAGCACTTGGGGAAAAAATGTGAAATTTTACTCTTAAAATTCTTACGCAAAATTAAAAGGCTAAAAGGAATTTTCTTAGATAATTCTTATGAAGAAAAATAAAAAGATAGAATTTGCTTTTTCAAATACCGGGGAAGATTCTAACCAATAGTAATTACAATAATAAGATCTCACAGAGATACACAAATTTACCACTGGACTAGAATACAGAATCCAGAAATAACCTACTAATCAGTATTAAATTATCTAGTCATACGGAAAATAATTAGATCTTTGCCTCTGGCTATATAAAAATAAATTATAGTTAAGTTAAAGATATAAAAATGTGAAAATCAAGACAAAAATTTTGAAGAAAATGTAAGATAACATTTTTATGTGTTTTCATAGGAAAGAATAGTAAAGGATTTGTGTAGGAAGCATAGAGTAATATTTCCTGAACAAGACACAAAAAAAGCAATAAATGACATCTTTCGATTAAAAAAGTAATCTTCTGTATAATAAAAGTCACTAAAACAAATTTAAAAGATGATTCTCTTGTTTGAGAAAATATATTTTAAGGACAATAATCAACAAAGGATTAATCTCCATAGGAAGGACCGCTTACAAATAAATAAGAATATTACAAATATTCCGATATAATAAATGAGCAAAAGATGTGAATTGGTAAATCCCACAAGGGCAGGCCTGTAACTTGACAAACATGAAGCTGCTGAGTCTTATTATTCATCAGGTGAGTGAGGATCCTAAGTTCTGAAAGTTGACTTCCTCAGCTCCAAAGCTGATCAACCACTTACCAGTTGTGTAACTTTGGGCAAGATATTTCCGTTTCTTAGGGTCCTCTTCACCCAAAACAAGAATGATAATATCATCTCACTGACATACATACTGTGAGAACTAAATGGTTTAGCACATGCAAAAAACTAGAACAGCACTTGGCACAAGGTGACAACTCAATAAATGGTGCCTATCATCAGGCTGTCAGGTGGAAGCAACAGGAAAAGAGCCTTATTGAATATGAAGTATACAGTTAACCAAAAGTCCCTTGAGTAGAATACACTTTGGAAAGAATGGAAAACTAGTTTGAAGGAACAATATTCCAGGAAAAAAATTATCAAAACAATGCATAAAATAAAGCATCCACTTTAAATTTTAAATTGTATAAAATTATATATTGTGTTGGATTATGAATATATGATAAATATATCAAAACATGGTGGGGGAGGATACACGCCAGCTTCAGGATAACAGCTCTGAGAATGACTGGGGGGCAATGGTTTAGGGAATGAACTTCAATGGTGCACATAGCATTGTATCTCTTAAAGAAAAAACAAAAGGACCCGTGGTAAATAAGTCAAAATGTCAACGTTTGTTAAATCCAGATGATGGAAACATGAATGTCTATTATGTACTGAAATTTTTTCTGTATGTTTTAAATATTTCATAATTTCAAAAATTTCTAAATGGGTTGAATGCAGAGCATTATTTTTTACATGCCTGTCAGAGATATTCTTGCTTTATTTTCTAGTTATTCATGTACATAGTTTGACTCTGCTACTAAATATAATTCTTTGACAACACAAGCAATTTCTTTTCTAAATTTTGTCCCTTAGCTCTGAAAATAGTGTTGGATACATAATAAGGATGCAATAAAAGTTTGATGAATGAATGAGTGAATGTTTCACTGGGCACTTTGGCATTTTAAATTTTTAGTACAGACATCTGTAAATAATTCATAGAAACACCTACCAAGCACCTTACTTATTTATTCTAACTATAGAAAACAACCAAATAAATATCTTTAAGTGTTAAATTTCTACTTACAATATTGGAAGGAAAATAATTGTGTATCTCTAACATGTGTATCCATATACTTTCTCTTTACTTGCCCTTTTATTTTAAAAGAAAAACTAAAGGGTTTTGTTTTCATTTATTCATTAAACTTTGTACTGTACTTTGTTACATTCTGACTCTTGCAAAATCACCCCTAGTACTATAGAAATATGTTCAGAAGTTCTCCAACCTTAACTGAATATCCAGGAGTATTCAGAGGGAAATAAACAATGCCAACAACGAAAGGGTTTTTAATTCTTTAGTGAATAATTTATGTTTTCCTCTCAACAAAAGCAAAGAATGTGGCATTTTCCCCTCAGGATCAGGTAGTTAATTATTTTGGGCTCAAAAATACTAGCTCATTATTTTATTTTACTATATGCTTATTTGTGCATTTGTTTTTGTGTGTGGGGGGGTTTTTTAGCTCTCATGATAAAATCACGAAAAACAAATCAAAAAGAGAAAGGCCTTCCAAAACAAAACAAAGCAGGAGCAAGAGCTACTCTTGAAAAAGAAAAGAGATGTTCCACATTGGCTAACCACACACACACACACACACGCACACACACACAAGCTTGGTTTAATGAGACACAAAACAATCTGACCTAATCTGAACATTTGTTTGAGGAATACAGATCTAAGATAATTCCTTATTATTCTGCTTCGGGGTATGTGTTCTCTTTCAAGTCAAAACGTGTGAAATAATCATTTTAGCACTAAACATTTTGAGTGCAATCTTATTTTGTCTTTTAATTTCTTCTAAATGCTCATACGAACTTCAGATTTCTCTCAACTTTTTTATAGCTGTTTTACTTCTTTCACATGTTCTGTCATAATGTGTGGAAATCCTACATATTACTATACAACTTCTGCTAATATTCTCCCTCATTTATTTTAATATTACCTAAATTAAGATATTTCTTACTCAAAAAAAATACCAGTATCATTAAAAATGTTAGATTTAATTAAATAACACAATATTACTGATAATCCTCTTATATTTTTTGTGTTGATAAAACAAAACAATAATGTATGGGCACTACCGTCAAAAAATCAAAACTAGATCTGAGTATTTTGAATAAATCTATAGGGAAAAATTCAAAGAAAGATTAAAAGATTAACCTTAAAAAGATTAGATCTTAATGAAACTTCTGTGTATTCTTTAATAATAAATTACCAATTGCCAAAGCCAAATCTTAATTCAGGAACGTGAATGGAAAAAAAAATCTAATTCATTTTGTTTCTAAAATTCAAGTTTCATACATTCTGAACTATTTGAAATTTCACAAGCATGTCATGTTTTTCATCATTCAATTTTTCTATACTTCCATAGATTGTATTTTCTCTGCCTAGAACATTTATAATAATATTGATCACAGGGCAGTGTAATCATTTGTTTACATGCTTAACTACCATACTGGATTGGACAGCTGGAGGGGAGCACACTGTCCCACTTACCTCTCAACACCTGAATACAATGCCATGCCTAGCAAAGTGTCAGTGCTTAATCCATGGTTACTGATTATGGTTCATTCTCCACCATGATAAGATTCAGGGAGATTAAGTGGCTTGTTGAAGGCTGCATAAATGAAGAGACCAATATTAGAATGCAAGCATCACGATTCCTAGTTTAAACCTCTTTGAGCACGCCTCACTTCCTGAACACCAGCAAGCCAGAGGAAGGCCACAGAAACGAACACAAAGAGAAACCAGCAATAGCTTCCTAGCAGTTTCATAAACTCAAGCCATTTGTCACTGGTGTTCAGGGAGAGGGGAGGACTGAAGAATGAAAACGACCAAAGTTATCGCTGTTTGTGTCCCCAGGTTCTGTCTAGCACTTATATCAGTAAATTTTATATTAATTATGAGCAAATGAAGGTAAACTGAATCTTTTTCTAATTAGCTTTTAGTATTATAGATGAATCCTGCCTCCAAGCAGTGACATTAACCTTATCACTGCCCCAGCAACCACCCTCCTTTCTTTCTTTATTGCATCTTTTTGTTCTTAAAAACAGGGTCCTTTGGGTCTTAACAATTTAATTCGTATGTGCTATGTGATACCTGAATGTTGACATTTTTTACTAAATTTCTTGCCTTCATTAATTGCCAGTAAAATGGCCTGGATTGAATTTACATCATAACACATTCCAATTATCTCCACACTCTTTGGGTAGGGAGATCTTGGTCTTTTGGCCTTTGTCAGATTTATTTTTGTCCTTGGCAACTTTTTGTGAACTTTTGAGTCTACACATTTTCTCCTGGACTTTCTTTACTCCCTTATCATTCTGTACTCAAAAGAAAGAAAAAACAATCTTGCAAACTAAAAAATATCTTATTTTTAATTTTATAATAACTTCTGAACTGTGAAAATAAAGATATATTCAATTTATTATTTGACAACAAAATAACTGATAGAGGCATTTATATCGCTAAGTCTAAACATTTTAAGAAACTTCCCCATTTTATAGATACTTGATGGCATGATTGTTAACAAAATCCAATTCATGTTATGACACAGAAGAACATAATTCACTAGAGAAATTTACAGGAAATGGGGCTGCCTTGGGGATTGTACTGACTATATTTTCTTATTTTCTGTACTTTTGATGCTCTGGCATTTGGGGCCTTGATCCTGGAGAGACTGCCCCTCGCTGTGCTAGCTAACACCTAGAGGTGGCAAAAAAATCCCCTGCCACCTCAGCTATGATACACAATCCCACCAATCCAGAGCCCACATCCCCAACTATCTTCTGTATCAAACTTTCACATACACCAAGTCAACCATTCCCCCTGCCCTAAATCACCTCAGGACCAGTTATGGGGCAACTAGAGACCATCCCTAAAAACCAGAGACCAATGAAATTATTCAAATTATCCAATTCTAAACTTACTCAGCATATCTACCTGCCTTGCCTTACCCATTCCTTCCCACAAAAACCCAATTAAAGGCTCTGGGCCATGTTCTCCCTTCTTGCCCCTCTGACTTCTGACCATCCCTGGTCCTTCCCCACGTGGCCCTGATTGATGAGCTGTGCCTCCTGTTTCCAGGGATCTGTGAGTGTAAACTTCTTCCTTTGTGACAATCATTTCTGTGTCTCTGTGTCTTACCATACCTGATTAAAACAAATCTTGGCGGGGCGGCTTTGTGGTATAGCGGTTAAGTTCATGCACTCTGCTTCGATGGCCTGGGATTTGCAGGTTCAGATCCCAGGTACGGACCAACGTACTACTTCTCAAGCCACGCTGTGGTGGCGTCCCATATAAAGTAGAGGAAGATGGGCACGGATGTTAGCCCAGGGCCAATCTTCCTCAGCAAAAAGAGGAGGATTGGCAATAGATGTTAGCTCAGGGCTAATCTTCCTCACACACACACACAAAATCTTGGGTACGTTTTTAACACAGGGATGCTTATTAAAATAAACCCAAGGTATTTCAGCAGTATGTAGATAACTAGTCAGGGATGATATAAAGAGAATAAATGGACAGGAAAAAGGATAAAGAATAGATGACTTCTAATTTCCTTCCAGCTCTGAGACATTATGATTCTATAATGATAATACCCATAATTGGCTCTTAATCAATAATGAGTTTTTACTTTCATAGAACGGTGTACGTAGGAAACACACATATACTGAAATATGTGTACAAAAAATAAATTTAAAAATGAATTTACTGTGTAATATTGTAATGCCTAAAGTATGTGATTAAATGTGATCCCAGGGAGGAAGGGGCGTGGAGGGGTTATGACTGATCTCTCAAGAAACTTGTACATAAATGCGAGGACATAGAGGAAATGATGGCAGCTCACTGAAGTGGCCCGGAAATCCAATAGGATTAAATTAAGTATTTCCTTAGGGGAAGTTAGATGGCTTTCTGCAAAGGAGAGTGTTTAAGAGCTAAGCAGCTAGAATGGTCATTTCAAGTCGTGATACGTGAGCTGAGAACTAGAGTCAGCTCTGCACTTTGAGTTCATTACCTCTTTTGGGAAGGGTTTCATCTTACGTGAGGATGTAAAAATTCTACCATTTAATAGATTATAGTAGGAGACATCAGCATGAACTCATGTTTAGCATAATATACATGGTTACATATAGAAATATTTATAGGTATGTGCATATGAACAGGTTAGTATGTGCATATGCATTTTTTTGCTCCATCCACTGAGAGGGCCTAAAAGAAATGCTATCACAACAGGAAAGAGCACACCTAGTTCCTAGATCTTGATTTCGAATGCCATCCTCCACTAAAACACACCAACATTACAGGGAAAAATGGCTGATCCTAGGGTACAGGAAATATACAAGATGAGCCTGGAGCATCTTGTTGCAGAAATTAAAGAAGTGGATTTATAAAAAAACAAAACAAACAAACAAACAAAAAAAACCTCACAATGTTGGAGTATGTTAAAGAGACAAAGGAAGTAACTGAAAAACCTCCTGATGGCCAAAGTGGAAACAATATGATCAAGAAAATAAAGTAGTGTTGGATTATAACCCAAAGTATAAAATAAATATTCATGAGTCCATACTGAAATAAAGGAATAATTGAGTAAATAAATAAATTGGGGAGAAGAAACAAATTCCAAATATTTTATGTGGATACCCGGCCCTCAAGGAGATATTGCATATCTCCACATTCCTTAAGTGTGGGCTGTGCACAATGACTGCCTTCCAAAGAGTAGAAAAAAGAACAACTCTACAGTAGAGAAACCTGACAAACAATACCTCACCAGGTGGTCAAGGTCAACATCAACAGTGATAAGTCATGTTGATTGTATGATATTGTGATTTATAATGTGAAATATATATTTGGTTTTAGTCTCGATTCTGGCACTGAGCTCCTAAAACCCTTGGAATTTCCTAAGTGATGAGATCCATAAAGGTGTCTTTTGTTATGTTTATGAGGTTACCTTTGGACTCATCTAGTTGCCAGTGTTGCCAACCATGTGATTAGAGGGCTGGAACTTTCAGTCTTACCTCCAAACTTCTGAGAAGGGGAGAGGGACTGGAGATTGAGTTCAGCCACCAATGGATGATGATTTAATCAATCGTGCCTATGTAATGAAGCCTCCAGAAAAACCCAAAAGGACTGGGTTCGGGAACCTTCCAAGTCCATGAAACAGAAAACTTCCACGTGTCACCCTTCTGGCCCGAAACTTCCTGAGGACAGAAGCTCGTTTGTTCAGGACATCGCTCTAAGTATCTCTTTATCTGGCTGTTGATTCCTAGCCTTTGTAATAAACTGATAATCTAGTGAGTAAACTGGTTTTCTGGGTTCTGTGAGCTGCTCTAGCAAATTATTCAAATCCAGGAAGGGGGTTCTGGGAACCTCTGATTTATAGCCAACTGGTCAGAAGCACAGGTAAGAACCTGGACCTCTGATTGGAATCTGAAGTGGGGGCAATCTTGGACTGAGCCCTTAACCTGTGGAATCTGATGCTATCTCTGGGTAGATAGTGTCAGAACTGAGTTACATGGTAGGACACCCAGTCTTAGAGAACTGCTTGGTGGGATGGGGAAAACCTCTGCCACATGGTGAAACTAGGGTGCAGAATCTTAGTACCTTTGGTAAGATGTGACGAAATCGCATTTTGGCTCTGTGTTCTTTCTCCCCCAAACCCATAATCCCAGTCTAATCATAAGAAGAACATCTTACAAATCCTAACTGACATTCTACAAAATACCTGACTATACTCCTCAAAACTGTCAGGGTCATAAAACTCAGGAAAGTGAAAAAATGTCACAGTCAAGAGGAGTCTAGGAAGTTGACTACTAAATATAAACATGGTGCCTTTCGTGTAACCCTGGAACAATAATAAGAGGCCGTTAGGTACAAACCAAGGAAATCTACATTCCCACCAACAGTGTGCAAGAGTTTTAATTTCTCCACATTCTTAACTTGCCTTCTGGTGCTTTTATTTTGGTTCTCCTGACAATTGTGAGGTGATATCTCATTGTGTTTTTGATTTGCATTTCCTTGATGACTAGTGATGGTGAGCATTTTTTCATATGCCTATTAGCCATGTGTATATCATCTTTGGAGAAATGTCTATTCAAGTCCTTAGCCCATTTTTTAATTGGGTTATTAGTTTTTTTGTTATTGCATTGTACAAGTTCCTTACATATTTTGGAGATTGACCTCACATCAGATAAATGGTTTGCAAATATTTTCTCCCATTCTGTAGGTTGTCTTTTCACCCTGTTTATTTCTTTTGCTGTGCAAAAGCTTTTTAGTTTGATACCGTTTTTTAGTTTGATACAGGCTCAGGCGGGAAGTGTGTTTGTTTGTTTTGGTGAAGTAGGGGAGATTATTTTTGTGGTCCCATCAACTTACTTGTTCTGACAACACACTCTACCTCAGAGCTTCCCCACCAGCATGCCATAGCGGGAAAGACTGCAGAGATGCTAGGATGCCAAGATGCCATTTCTCCCAGCTCTTGTGGTCCCCAATGAGGCCAGAACTCCCAGGCAAGTCACCCTCATCTCAGGCATCCTCTTCTTTGACCCCGTTGTGACATACCAATACCATCATTTTCTATGCATTCTTTATGTGGAAAGGATAAAGAAAGAGGCCTTTTTGGGAAAACAGTCTTTGGGAGAAGAAAGCTGGTGTTTGGCCTTGGTATGCTTCTGTTAATAGTTTCATGCTGAGGAAGAATTTTCCATATCTACTCTTGAGACAAATTAATATTTTATCATTCAATAGAAGACTCAGGTATTGATGGGGACATACAATGTTAAAATTGACAAGGATATTGAGATTTTATCAGATATTTACTAAACGTATCACAACCTCAAGACAACTTTCAATTTATAAATAGATTTAATATTTATTATGATCATGAGTGAAGGAAATCAAAGAAGTTTTATACTTTAATATTTGATGGCTTCATACAGCATTGCACTAACAACTGATAGAGTCAAATTAGTGTCTATACCTAAAGTTGTTACATGGAAATAAGAGGAAGAGAGAGTGTGTGTGTGTTGTGTGTGTGTGTGTGTGTGTATTATTTTTTTCCAACCCAGCTGTTTCTCATCCAAACATGCCATACTATAAATCCACAGAGTTTCGGGCACCATGTTCACCCAGGGTAAACATCTGACACCTGGAGATATGAACAAAATAACCCATGAGCTGTATTTAGCGGTTGGGTTTTGATTTCAGAGACATTATAAAATGCATTCTATGAGGTTCAGGTTAACCAGAAAGATCACCCAGTGGCTCTTGGATTCTGAAATAAACATACAATAGGCCAGACAGAAATTGTCAGCCTGTCATTATAATACTGGCTGTTAACAACCACAATTAAGGCAGACTACATATCAATTATTATTTGTCTGGAACATCAACTTCCCTAAGCATAAAAGGAAGCGAGGCAGCCTGCATTACTGTCTCCCTTCTTCAGCTAATTAGTACTGTTTCTAATGGCTTCATCTGCCCAGGATCAATTGTCTAATAGGAACAGTGCTCTGTCAGTTAATAAGGTGAGGAACTGTAGAATGCGATTATGTCTGGCTCCAAAATAGTGCTTCAAACAACACTAAAACAATCATGTGACAGAATAAATAGACTAATAGACCCAGGCAGTATTTTTCGTCTAATTCTTATACAAACATAGTGTTCCAGTAACATTTAGGAAAAAATTAAAAAGGAAAAACTTTAAGAAAGAAAGAAAGTGAAGGGAGATTTAAAGACAAACACGAGACCATGCACACACATGTGCACACACACACGTATACACACGCACATGCATAGTCTCTAAAAACTTCAGTTCAGAGAGGACCCAGCAATACTACAAACCTATATGTAACGAGTATTACCATAGGGGACGTTGATGTGATGATGAACCTTATTTTCCAAAAATGCTTTTTGCAAAAGTAAACTATTCTGCGGTTGTGCTGATTGGAACATAAACTGTTCCTTTTCCTGTCACAAAATGCAACTCAGTGAAGAAATGGGGACTGATGATATTTGTTTGCATTCAATTGGCTTTTAGCATCTATTACCAAGCTTATATAACAACTTTGATTTGAGTAAATGTGCTAAACAATAGCCTGCCTAATAAAGACATATCTGAAAATATTAATTCATGCTATGCTTCCTAAGCCAACAAAGGACTGGGCTCGTGAAATGAACCGAGACAAATTGAGATGAATGACAGAGAGCAGTTATGATCCCAAGAGGTAGTGTGTGCAGTGGGTGAGGGTGTGGGCTCAGGGCCCATGTTACCTGAGCTTAAATTTCAACGCCACTACTTACTAGCTTGCATAACCGGGGCAAGTTACCTTACTTCTCCGTGTCTCAGTTTCCTCGTTTGTAAAATAGGTATGATAAAAACAGGATTTTTAGGAGGATTAAATGAATGGCTCAGGAACTTAAAGCACCATCTGGCACAAAGAAAGCATTATAGAAAGTTTAGCCATTATTAGGATTACTAAAGTCCAGTTAATCTTGATCAATTAGTTGAACACAGACATTGACAAAGGTATTTTCTGAGCTGATAACTCCCATCAAGCTCCCTTTCTGCAGCTTAGCAACCATGCAAGAAGAGTCTGATTGACTCTAAAAATATTATACCTTGAAATATGCCAATTCTCTAAAACTGTGGTTTTCAGTGTTATCCCAGGCCAGAAGTGTCAGCATTACCTGGGAACTTCTTAGATAAGCAAATTAGCCCCACCTAGGTTCTACTGAATCAGAAATGTCAAAGGTGGAGTCCAGCATTTAAAAAGCACTCCAGATGATTCTGAAGTGCAATAAAGTTCTAGAACTACCGGACTAATAAAACCCTGAAACTCCAGATGTGTTCCTCCTTACTAAGAGATGAGTGAATTCCAAACTACTGAAAATACAGGTTTCTTATCAACTGAATCATATAATATTGTACAAAATAAATCTAACCCTGAATCCTTGTTAATGTTATGTGTTTTAAAATCCTAAAAAAATAATCCAAAGCTACTAACCAAAACTCCTAGTGTCAGTTTGAAAACATTAACATCATGCAGAAAAACTTCTAGAATAAAGGGGAGAAATAATCAAATTATGAACAAATAAGACATTAAAAGTGTGAATCAGATACTTTTTCTTTCTACTTTGAGAGCTCGCATGAGATATTGTCTGCTACATAATTGGTTTAAATAATTCTTATAACCCAGCTTTTCCTTTTATTAATTAATTTTCATTAACTAATTAATTATTAAACTCAGAGCTTGAGTTATCTCAGCTTTTATGAAAATATTTAACATGGCTCTTAGAAGGGTACGATATAATATACAAATGCGTATAACAACACGGTGTCTGTTGACCTGCAGAATTGCTTTATTTAACCAGAACAGTGTTTTGAAAATCAGGAAATTTCTCATAAAGATTAGAAATGCCTCGGGGCCACCCGGTGGCGCGGCAGTTTAGTCCGCGCTTGGCAGCCCGGAGTTCGCCGGTTCGGATCCCCGGCGCCCGCCGACGCACTGCCCATCAGCCACGCCGTGGCGACGTCCCATATAAAGTAGAGGAAGATGGGCACGATGTTAGCCCAGGGCCAGTCTCTCTCAGCAAAAAGAGGAGGATTGGTGACGGATGTTAGCTCAGGGCTGGTCTTCCTCACAAAAAAAAAAAAAAAGAAATGCCAGCTTCTCTGGAAAAACTGTAAGCTCTGGAGATATGGGCCTACATTACAAGTCTTGTGTTCTCAAGGGCTAAGTAGCCGCTGCTCTCTAGGGATCTGAGTTTGATTGCCTCTGGCTCAGCTGACTTCACTGGTCTTATCTGCCCAGGCACTGGACGACATCTGATGTTGTACTCCATCCTAAAACAAGCCTGGCACAAAAACCCTCAGTGAATGCCAGACCTCTTCCTGGGCCGTCTATCTTTCTCCTTTCTCCATTGGTAAAATATTAAAAGCTATAACAATAGAATTATTCCAATGGCTTTGGGGTGGGGTGTGGTGCTGAGGCAATAATGTGTAGATGAATTTTTAAACCTATATACGCTCATTCCCATTCCATGTATATCAACCGATGAAGCTATTACATCTCTGTAGATTGCCCTGAGCCTAGCGGAGAAGAGAGAATTGGTGTACAACTGAAAGTCTCTTACTGGAGTCAATAGCAACTATGGGAATTAGTGTTTTGACAGTGAAAACCTAGATTTGACCACCTTAAAGTTAGAACTTTCAAATGACGTCATGGTAAGAAATTAGTTAAATCCAAATGTGTTAAGGATAATGTATAGAAGAGATTTTTACCAAGATTTTTTTTCCAAAAAGAGAATTATTTGCTAGAAATAGCAGTTTCGCTATCTCTGGAAACTTTGGTTTTAATACTGGTCCAGCTGTGAGTGCTTTGTGGATCTGAGCTAGTCATTTAACCTCTCAGGCCTTCAGAGTACTCTTCTGTAAAATGAGGGGGCTGGGCCCAGGTGCCTTCCAGCTCTCAAAGTCTATTCTGTGATTCTAGGATGCTGGGGACAGACAATTCATTTCAGTTTTTTGTATAAATGACATCCAGTGTCATGAAATAATGTATCAAGCGCAGCAGCAAGGTCTTTCTATCCTGAATTTGGTTTGAAGCCAGCAGATAGGGTTGCTTGAATTCATTTTCTTTCTTTGGTGAGGGGATAGGTTTGATGACCTAATGGGCCTTTTCCATCTCTTGTGTCTTTGATGAGGCTCCTGGGCCTCTGTGTTGGGAACTGCAAAGAGTTACCGTGGTGAATTCTCCTTTGTAGTGATTTTCTCTTTTTTCATCACGTTTGACATTTTTGCAATTGTGCTTCGATTCAGATTATATCTACTACATAGCTCAGTGTGCTAGTGAGCTGAGACTTTGCGAAGATGTAGACACCCGAGTATAGAAATTAAAAATGACCAGCTCAGATATTGCTGCATGCTGTTTATATATATTATTTGAAGTAGCCGATTGTAGTTCAGTGAAGTTCCATAACGCTCATATGGGCTTCAACAAAAAATTGTGATATATATTTTTTTCTGTACAGTAGCTTACTACTGAATTATGACAATATCCCCTTCTTTCCTTGTCTCTTTTTTCTTTGAACAATTCCTGAGACGCATATTCCTGTATAGTCCAGTCCATAAAATAAAAATGGATATTCCATGAAAATGGACTCTAGTTATAAGGATAATTTTTACTTCAGGCAAAAGGAAAAGAAAAACCATTTTTAATTTAGTTTTTCCAAGATATAAAAGTTCAGGAAAGAAGCAGTCAAATTTGCTTCACACACTTCACCATTAACAATAATCTTCTATAGCATTCCAAACAGTGGAGAAAAGTAAAATCCAACAAAAATGTGCAATTATCCAGAAAGTAAAGCCATTAAACAGAATTTTCATAGACAGAAAAGTTTTGATACTGTCTGTTAATGCTGAAAGTTATATTTATATACATATATATAAGCATTTGTACCAAACCCATTATACAAAGTTTGAGTTTTACATGTTGTTTTCCAATTTTGTAAGTAATTTAAAAAAAAACAGTAAATTCCTTTAATATTTCAGTCATTTCCAAAAGCCAACTGCAATGGATAGGAGCTGAAGTTGAAAGAATCAGAGGAGACACAAAAGGAAAAGCTTCAAAGAAGAGAAGGGAGATTGAAAAGTTGGCAACTATTCTCTAAAATGAGTAACAATTATGAAGAAATCTAGGAATTAAACATGTCAAAAGATGAAACAGTGGAAATTTTTCTCTAACCAACATTCTCCCTTAACACTAATAATGATAAAAACATGAAATTTATATGAATCGAGTTTATGTTAGTCAGAAAGCATGATAAATATGTTAATAATAAATGAACTGAACACAGGACTCAAAAGCAATGATAGTTTCAAATAGTTGTAGAATTCCTCCTCTGTGAAAGTTATTTAAAGTTCAAATAGGAACACAATAAAATCTTTAAATTCTCTCTAAGTCATTTCAATGTTAATATGCTTAAATAAGATAACAGCAATTTTACTATTAAGTCTTTAGTTAGAAGTAATCTTAGGTCACACCAAGATTGTCAGGACACATACACACACACATACCTTAGCATACTGTGCCAGTTTACAAACCACTAAAATTATGGTCTATTACTGTCTGTTTTAGATTAAATTTTGACTCTAATTTTCCTTGCTTTAAAACAGAGGTTGTTTTATTAAAGAAAAATGTTTCTATTCTAGGACAAATATGAATGTTAGAATCAGATTCACTAGAAAGTGAAAGTAGTCTAGAGGATGTTAACATTTAAATTAGGCAAGGAATATATGTTTGACAAAGAAATTTTCCATTGAGCCCCTCTCTCTCTACCCATTTTTCTAAATTCAAATAAGGGTCAATTAATGGACTTTCCTGTTCCAATGGATATTCTAGTTCTTATTGTCAGTTTTTTATCCACTGGTTTCCTTGACACTCATTAACTTTTGCCAAGGGATTCCATCTTTTTACACAAAGACATGCATGTAAACAAGCCTGCATATTGATAGAAACAGTACAGGAGAATTTAGTCAGTTTTGATAATTTCATACCAAACCACATCACTCCAACAGTGAGAAATAAGTTTAATCAAGCACAAGGAAATAAGTTACACCTAAATAGTTTTGTTACAATTTTTAAATTCAAGCTCTTTTTAAACTTTATATCATTAAATAAGCTACAAGCATCTTTAATTAAATTAATGTAGTGAACACACATTGGAATTACCAACTATATAGGAAATGAGAATCCAAACAATTTGCTAACTCAGCCCTTCCTCTAAAGAAAATGAATGAAGAAGTAGAAGAAACACAAATCTACAAACTGAGTCTCGTATCATCAAAGAAACATTTGGGAATATACTAAAACATCTCAAATCAGAAATTCAAGAACTAATAATACAAATAAATAAAGTGAAAAGAAGTAATGAAATGAAAAGACTTGTAATGCAGGCCCAATATCTCCAGATCTTACAGTTTGTCAAGAGAATTGAACTGAACTTGAAAAGAAAAGATGACAGAAATAAAGATTAAATTCTAAGGTACCTAAAACTAATAGATTTGAAAGCAAACTTACTAAAGAGCATAGAATAAAACTGGTAAAACAATCAAGAGCATAAAATAAAATAAAAAAATAAGTAAAAACAGTCAAAGAGAAAATATTTGAAATAAAGGTTAACCACAGAAGAGCCAATAATGGCACAATTGGAGATCTTGAAGAAGAAAAACAAAAAAATAGAAAAGTCATGTTTATAAACTATGATCCAAGAAAATTTTCTGTAAATAAAATGAGAAATAGGTCTAAATAATGAAAGGGCCATACTAGTTTCTATGCTGCATAACAAATTAGTACAAATTTAGCAGCTTAAAACAACATGCAGTTATTGTCTCACAATTTCTGTGGGTCAAGATTCCATGTATGATTTAGTGAGTCTTGGCTCAAGGTCTCTCAATGCTGGAACAAAACTGAGCTGTGTCCTCTCCTGGAGACTCAACTAGGGAGGAAGCGTTGTTGGCAGAATTCATTCCTATATGACTAAGGGCCCCAGCTTTCACTGCTATCAGCCAGGGGCCACTCACGGGTCGTAGAGACAACCCAGAATTCCTGCCACATGATATCTCCATAGGCATTTCACAACATGGTAATTTGCTTCTTCAAATCCAGCAGTAGACTAAGAAGTCTACCAGCAAGATGAAGTCTTATATACCATAACAAAATCATGAGTGATATATCATCAAGTTTGTAATGTTTAATGGGTTAGAAGAAAGTCATAGTTCCCATCCACACTAAAGGGGATGGAATTATATATGAGCATGAATATCAGAAGGCAGGGGTCATTGGGCGTCACCTTAGGGTGTTTCTGCTCCAAAGGCCAACTGGGTTTGAGAGATTCAACCAGTTACAATCTGAAACAAACTGAAAATTCCTTTTAATTTTGTCTTTATAATTTATAATTTCTCCATAAAAGAAATTCTATTCAAACAACTGAAGTATAAATAAATCAAGAATTAAAAAGTGAAGTTAATTAAAAAATAAAATAACATAAAACTGAAAAAATGAAAGTATGTTGGAATTAAAAAATTAAATGTCACCATATTAGAATATATTGGTAATAGTTTTTATCCTTTTCCTTGTCATAGCCAGAACTTCCATCTTCTTCGCACCATATTTTCTACTCTCAATTTTTTTGTTAATTAAATACTACTTAGTCAGCAAATAAATATTAAATATTTGCTACCAATCACTATGTAACAGGCACTGTGCTAGGGATTTCTTCATTATAGTCTTAAAAATAAAATATCTATTTAATAAGCTGGAACCCTCAATTTTTAACTGGAAGTAGATTCCACATTCACATTTAAATAAAAATAGAAATTCTAGGAACGCAATGTAACACTTTGCCCTTTGCTTCCCTTACATGCATATTCTTTGCTTAACTAGGTAACTTTGATATCTGTTTCCAATCTACCTGCCCCATACGCCACTTTCTCATGATTTGACTCTTTTTTTGCATTCTAAAATCTCTATTTCTAATTCATCTTTTATTTTTGTTCTCTACTCTGGATTTCCCATAGATCTAGAGCCACGGGGAAGAAATTGTTCCATCCCAGGGGATATGGGAATTCACCAAATGGGCAAGTCTCCCTGGTTCCTACTATGGGGGAAGGAAGATTAATTTTAGCCTGAGCAGCAAGCCAGCCTAGCTTATCAAGACCTCCAATGTCTTCCTTTCTGCTTCAATCAAAATCACCTTCATTATTATCTTCCCTATCATCATCATCAATACCATTGAACACTTGTCATGCAACCCCAAATATTCACATCAAATTGATTGCTAAGCACTTTGAGTACATAATTAAGTTAGATAATTACCTCTTGAGTTTTTATTATCACCACTTTAGAACAGTTGACAACCTCAGTAACACAGAGGTTAAATGACTTGTGCAATCTGTCAGAGCTGAGACTGAAACACTAGTGTGATTCCAAGTCAGAGAGTAAACCACTGTACTAAACTGCCTCCCATTATCAATGTTGATTGAGCAGTTAGGATTTGTTATAAGCTGAAAACTCCTTTCTTTCCATGATATAGAGATAAGAATCTACTGCAATTTAGGTATAGTTCAGGTTTGCCATATGCATTATTGATTTAAGAACACGCTCCTCATTTAGAACAGAGCTGATTTCTTAAAAGTTTATAGTAACCATTCCTTTCATAAAAGTTAAAGAGTTATATGGTTGTAGATATCAGAGGAAAATAAAATATCCTTGCCAGCTTTATTGAAAAGAGTTTAAATCTATATATAAAAATTTGGAAATCCATGGTTATGGAAACCGAAACTATTATTAAAAGTGGCTACTTTCCTGAAATGAAAAGAGGCTGTGAAAATGGGCACAATAATTTAAAAATGGATACAATTTGATGCCATAAAACAAACCAAATCTCTTTGGCCTCTAAAGTAATGAAGAGCAGAAGTGAAGAATTGCTGTAAAGCTCAATCAAAGATTTCAACCCAGTGAATAATCAGGTGAGAATAGCCAAGTGCATACACGCTCAAAGTGAGTGAGTCACACCTTAGTGATGGTGGATCCCGGACCTGGTGCAGCCCCTGGGCAAAATAATGGGTATCCCAGAACCAGCCTGGAAACAATTCAACACTTTGCTCTCAAAGGAAATTTGCCAGAGAAAACCCAGTTATTTAAATTATGTATGGCCACTCAGCCTAACCATTACCAACATGACAGTTAATATGGAGACTTTGGAAAGCTAAAGCTACACATATTCAGCATGTGCACATGCACACACACACACAAACACATCCACAGAACACACTGGATCCAATGCTTTATGATTCATTGGTAGAGGTATATCTGATCCATAAATTAATTTCAGTATATTAGATATTATATAGATTATATAATATCATTGTTAAGTCACTAACAATCAATGTGAAGCTGTGTATACAATTTTGTTCTTAGTACAAAAAAGTTAGTCTAACAAGGAAGGATAGACCAAAGAGGAAAGAGGTATGAATCAGAGAAGACATACGTAAGCAGGCAAACAAGTTAATATGTCCTCATCAGATGTCCCTAAGGTGCTGGAAAGTTACGGTCATGAAGGAATAAGTGTTCTGGAGGATAACATATGTCACGATAAATGATGAAGAATGGGGTGGCTTGGGTTTTATGTGGTCTTCTAGTAGTCAACCAGTATGGTAAATATGCCGTGTGATATAAGGCCTTGATTAAATTCTGTAAGCAAATATAAACCAAAACTAAAATGATAACTGAAATTATTTAATGATTGAGATTACATCAAAATTTAGAATGTAAATGGATACACCAACAGTTCGTTTTATGCTCCACTTTCGTAAGATCTCCTTCAGAGGTAGATGCCTGGTTATCTACTTCTCTGTATCTCTTAGTAGAGTATAACTAAATTATAAGTATCTCGTTTTTTACTTTAAATCCCCATTATATAATGTAAGACCTGGCAAATAGTAATCATTCAATAAATGTTTACTTATGAATAAGATTATAGCTTAACACATGATTACTAAGCAATAATAAGGTTTTGCTATAGAACATCAGATCTTATTCACTAACACACAGCTCTGAACTTTTATGAGGCTGCCCACAGGCAGGAGTGCAGGACAGAATGTGCCCTCTCTCTGCATTCTGGCTTAAAGCAGTGAGGGCTAGGAGAACTCAGCTATGCACGCTCATTTCTTCTTCCAGATTCACCAGTGAGCGAGGTCACTCTTCCTTCCTTAGGGAGGACTGGAGATTGGTAGAAAGCTAAGACACACGTGTTACTCTAGCTAAAGTCCCTCCACCATGGGAATATGAGGGGAGGGAAATGAAGGTTTTCCTTTAGTCTTCGCTACTAGGTGTTGAAGCAGAGGCAGAACCCGAAGTGGGACCCAGATCTGTGCACTTTCTTCTGTCCACCTGACTCCATTATGCATTTAATGGAATGGATTGAAGACAGCACAAGGTATAGAATATGGACTGAAAAGAAGGGTTAAAGAAAGATATATAAGCTCATTCCTATTCCAATTTAGGAAATTCCTGAAGCTAAAAGGACACTATTGAAGCAACCATAAATTATCACCAGGGTTAGTCCAACACCTGTTCACAGTAAGAAGGGCTGGAGTACCCTTTAAACAGCAAATAACCCAAAGTCCCACATATATTAGACATCCAAAAAATATTTATTAGATGTCTGAAAAACTGATTCCACAACAACTTATGACACTAAGAAACTACTGCTTTTACCAGCACCAATATAGGTAGTACTTATAAATTCGTGTTAAAAATAGAAATACATCACTAACCACTAGTCACTATGATTAATATAAGATCCCTCAGTGGAAAAACAAGATTCAATTTTACAGTATCTGCAAAAATAATTCCTGTAGATTTTAATATCAGTACAACTTAATCTCTTACCATCCATACACATATATTCACCTCTCATAAAATAGAAATTATTACATATGTGGAGACAAGAATCATATTTAAAATATTTATTTGGCAAACAACTCATGCATTACTAGAGTGTAGACATCATACAAGATTAAAATGTATGCAAACATCAAAATCCACATTCAAGAAATATAAAATAGCCACCTTTAACCATAAATAAAATGAAGGACATTAAGCATATAGAGAAAAGGTGGGAATGAAGGACAGACTCTAATACGTCTAGTCAAATGCTATAAATGGCATTTCACTCCTGCTTAGGCCAAGAGCTCTACTTGGACGTTTCTCTTGGACACAGTAATTGACACCCTGCACACTTTCCTAAAGCTGCATCACATGTGTATGTCCCCAGAGTTTTTAATTTTATTTTTTATTTTCGTAAGGACCTAGAATGGTCTAAAGCAGTAAACTTCCCTGCCATTGGCTCAGAAAGCAGAGTTGGTACAAAATTTTCAATATATGTGTATCTGAAATTACACATCCTGTGTATATGTGATTAGTATCTGAATGAGAATATATGAAATACATAGTTTTCCTACAAACTTTAAGCTGCACAGCTGTTTTTGTCATCTTTTATCCAGGGATAAAATCAAACATATTTTCCACTGACAAAATCATAAATGCCATAAAGGTTTAAATACATTGTTCAAGTAGTCCCCATATGAAAAAATACATAAAATGAAAAATACAACTCCCTTTCTGTATATAGCATTAAATAAGTGGATTGAATATATGCCGAAAGGTGAAGGAATAGATTGTAGTTGGAGGCAGAGAAAAGAACATTAACATGTTATCCTCTCAGTTTGCACATTATACTCATTTAAAATGTAACAGTTGAATTTTACTTTGGCATTCTCTCTCCACTCTCCTTGCTTTGAAGGGAAAAAATGCACGTATATATAATTTTTAAGGTAGAGAGCCCCAAAGGTAGTTGAAAATAATGTTTGCTCCTCAAATACATCAGAGAACTTCTTAAGGCATCCATGGACTCAGATATTTGTATCTTCTTTTAGTTAATTGAAACCTTCTACTGTGATAAAGCACAGAGTTCCGTCAGAAAAAGGTTATGCAACAAAGTTTTCCTTGCTATTGTTACTGTTTTTACTGAATAAAAAGAAAATTAAAGAAGTGAGGAAAGAAGGAATAAAGAAGAAAAGAACAGAGGAAAAAGGGAGAAGGAGACAAACAGAGGAAGAAAGGGAGGCAGGGAAGAAAAGAAAGTATTGTATTCTCCTTAAAGGATGTCTATTCCTTTCAACATTTCCAATTATGAATTATCATTGGAAAGCAATTTTTTGTTCACAATAAAATCTTTTACTACCAAAATTAAGAAATTCCTACAAGTCATTACAATTTTATCAGGTTACTATTAACGCCTGTTATGTTTCCAATACTTTACCTAAACCATTAATGCAACCAGCAGAGATGAAATGATAAGAGCCAAGAAATGTATAGTAACAATATGAGTTAGAAACTTCTTCCATCCAGTGGTCAGGCTGTTTCCTCCATAGTTGCAGGGTTGTGACTATGGGAGATGTGATGCTACATGACTTTTGAGCCTAGATCATAAAAGGTTGATATGCTTACCCCTGCTTCTCTTGATCTGGCCTGAAATCACAAATCTGCTCTTTATCAGTCAGGTGTCTTAGGGGCCATTTGATTACAGTGGAGGACAAAAACAGTCCAAATAACATAAGTCTAAAATGAAAAAGGCCAAAAAAATTTTAAATAAAGGTGGAATATAAAGGATTCTAACATAGAAAACATTTCCGAGATATAAAAGCTTCTAAATTCAAGAACTAGAAGGTCATAAATAATCAAGGTGCCATGTCTCAAGCTTGCTCATTTGCTCATGTGTAGCAAGTGCCCAATAGCAGTCAGAGTTACAGGTAACCCCCCAAAGGGGGTAGTAGGACGTTTTCATAAGATGAGTGTCATTTAGGGGACACAGTAGAGGTTGTTTGCCATGCCATATAACGCTGGTTCAGTCAAAAGGGAAGTACTCTCAATGTTGATTAAAAATGACCCACTATCTAGAGACAAAAGTTATTGTTTGGAACATAGCCCAGGATATGTGATATGGTATAAAAAGCACTTATTTCAGAGTTACCAAGATTTAAGAGGACTAGGCTTTAAAATTTGGAAGCAGTAATAATAATAATAACAACAAAATATCTACCACTGATTAATACTTTTTAGGTACTGATGACTATGCTAAATATTGTAAATACACAAACTCATTTGATCATCACAACAACCTTCAGAGACGAGTACTGTTTTTAATTCCCATCTTATAGAAAATTGAAATTTACTTATAGAGGTTGAATAGCTTATCTAAGTCTATACACTTAGTAAATATTGTACACAGGTTTTGAAGTTATTGCTTAATCCAAATCACTACTTTGTAATCCCAACTACCTAATTTCTTTGAGACTCTTTTTTTTTTTCCTATAAAGTGAGGATATATTAACTGTCCTATCATAGGACTGGAAATTTTGCATGTAACTGGCTCAGTATAGTTCCTGGGTCATATTTTGTACTCTAAAATATTAATTATTATTTTGACCATTATGTTGATGAAAATTATCATTATAGTCATTTGGAGTAGATACAGATCTTTAAAAATTATCTGTCTGTGGATCAGAAAATAAATAGATGCAGACATATTTGGAGTCGGTATGATCTGGATTATGTGAGTAGTCTGCTTATCACAGGGAAAGAAAAGAATGTTTCTTTATATTTTTCTACAAAAATTAATTATTTTTCTATTTAATTAAAATTGGTCCAGATATTAATTATGAGACCAGGACTCAAATTGGTAGTAGTTTAGGGGGAAAATATAAATAGTAAGGCATGGAGAGAAACTGGAACATTGTAAAACAACCTTTACTTCAAGGCCAAACACACACTAAGCTCAGAATATCATTTTCAGAATATCATTTTCCAGAAACTCACCGAATAACACTGGATGAGCTTACAGTGTGCAAAACACTATGGAAAAACACAAAACAAAAAGAAAATGGGAAACATCTTACAGAAGAAATAGAACAAAGAGATATAAGAAGAATACAGGAACAAGTAATAATATTCTTGAAGATAATAACATTCCAGACCACACGCACATTGCATATATGTGCTGAGATGATACAGAGCAATCAAATGATTGGAAATAAATGGAGTTATGCCAGGCAAAAAGAATAAGCACTCCTATTGTTGAAATACTGACATTGATTTAGGTAAAACAACTTCGTAGCCATAGAGAGAAAACACACAGAGTACTTTTTGCATTTTTACTTGTATAATGTAATCATCAAGACTTTTTGCTTGAAAAGATAAAAACTTAAATCAATCCAGTTGAAGTAGACAGGAAATTTGTTGGTTAATGTAGCTGGAAAAAAACTAACATTGCTCGGAGAATCACAAAGTATCCCTTCTTTTCTGTTTCTCTTTGCCAACGGGCCTCATTCTCTCCAGCTGCAGGCAAGCACTTGACAGGTTGGGGAAATGCGGCCATTATAGACTCAGTTGAGCAACCTCACTAGAAAGAGAATGTTTTATTCTTCCATCATCTGTATGCTATTCCCAGGAAAGATTCTGAATATGCATTTATGTATATCATCGCTTATTCAACAAAAAATTGGCTATTTCTGTTTTGGTTAAATAAATTTATCACAGTTTTCCCCAAATGATAAAGATGTTCTTAAATTAAAAGTAATGCTCCTTTTCAAGCCGTTGTTTTCACCCAGATAAAATTGTCAGGCTTTGTCAGAAGGTTAAGCTACTTAGCTACTACAGAAAGTTTTATATTACACTACCTGTGTCTCCAAGAGATTAATTGATATGTGAGCTTATTAGCAGTAAATTGTTAAGAAATGCTGCTAAGGGCAGCCTTGATGGACATGTGAATTACACAATTATCATTGACGCTATGAATAAGTGAGCACAGTACAAATAATTTTAACTAACTACATAGGCCCATGAAAATTTAATTTAGTTGCCACATATAAATTTATATGGCTATGTGATTATTTCACTGGTCATTGCATGAATGGGCAAAAGGAAGAAGTTAAGGCTGGGAATAGTGTTAGAAAAAGCATCAACTTGTGAGGATTTTTATGACATGACTTTAGTAGCTGAGGAATTGAAACAATACATTATGAAATTCAAGTGTGAGAGAGTTCTACTTCTAACATGGCAGGATAACAGATACCAGACTTGACTTCTGCTTTATCAACTCAAAAACCAGGCAGAACACATGAAGCGACTGTTTTCAGACGTTGTACACCAGATGTGAAGATCTCCGAAAGGCAGTGTGGGCACCCTGGTGTTTGCACCTGCTTTCTGCCGGGTGGCACTTCTGAGACCATTGTGGAGTGAGAGAGAACCCAGGCAGAGTCCAGGGTTCTTGCTGAGTTGAGGAGACAGAGCTAACAACTCGGGGAGGTGAGGTGAAATTTGTGGGGAATTTCTCAAAAGGAGAGAGCTATGTAGTAAATGGGCTCCAGAAATCTACATAAGGCTCTTGTGTTTGCTGGTGAAGTACCCTGAGGCTGCGCAAAGAACTGCTGGGGACCTGTAAACTAACCAATTCTCAGAGCTAACACAGGGCTAGGAGATATTTGAACTGCAACCAGTGACAGTAGAGAGAACATTGTGCATGGATTAGGCTTTCAGTAAAGAACTGGAAGAAATCAATTCCTAATACAAGAGCTGCAATGTACTAAAGGTTACTCTAGATCCCCTTCAACTAAAATTTATAAACAAGCAGTGAATGTAACTCAACCAGCAGTCAAAACAAAATGCAACAGTCTTTCAAAGAAGACAATTGAAACCCAAGACACTCAACAATGTAACACACACAACAGTCAGCATCCAATCAAATATAACTAAAAGCAGGAAATGTGACCCTTAATGAGCAGAAAAATAAGTCAATAATAACAGACCCAGAAATGGTAGAAATGCTGAAATGAATAGATATGAATGTCTAAAAAGCTGTTACAAAAATGTCCAAATATTTGAAGGAAGTGTGACCACACTGAAAAGATAAACAGAAGATGTAGAAAAGAACCAAATGGAAGGATAAAAAATTCAGTATGTGATAGGACAAATTTACTAGCTGAGGTTCAGAGCAGATTAAATGCTACAGAAGAAAAGTGATTAAAATGTCATATTTCTTGATTGCTATGTATACACGTGTATACATTTGTCAAAACTCATTCTACTGGGTGGATGTTTTGTACGTAAACTATTTGACTTTAGAAATAAAATTCTATTATGGATTTCTCTGACAGAATAGTAGATCAAATACATTCTTAAACTTCTACCCTTGCTCCCAACAAAATAGAAAAATCAGAAACAGAGAAGTCTCTTGCTCCCAGCGGGAACTGGAGACAAATGCAGCTACTGAGAGGGCAGTCTTAACGTTTGAGTGGAAATAGAGGTTGGAGTCATTCACTCCATTTGTGATCTGAGATTTGAAATGCACTTCCTGAGCAAAGCCAACTCTAGGCCCACCAAGATCTGAGCTATTAACCAGTTCCCTGCCGTAAGAAGAGGGACTATAAAGTCACACTTTGCAGGCTGGGCCCAGGATGCACACTCTAAACCGACGTAGAGCCTGAAATTGTACTATGTGCGTTGCAAAAGAGTTGTTAACATAAGTCCTGATTTACAATTCTGGAGCCTAAAGACACTGGAACACAACTGTTAAACCATTTCACAAGAAGACTTCAAAACCCAGAGTACACACAGAAAAAATTTCCCATGAAAATTTTCACAAAAATAAGAATTCCAGACCACAAGAGAAAAGTCAGCTTAGGAAAACAGATACAAGAGACAAAAAATTCCTTAGAGATCTGAAAACAATGTTATCATAAATGCTTTCATAAATCCTCAAAATATAAAGGAGAAAAGAGTACATAAATAAAGAACAGAAATTTTAAGAAAAATCAAGGTAAACATGAAGAATCAAGCAGTAATTTTGGAAATTAAAATACATTTAGTAAAAATAAAAACTCAATATTCGTGCTACATAATGGCTTCCAAAATGCACCTAAGAGAAGCTCCAGAAAGACATAATAAAGACCATGTTATAGAGGAAATGTTTGAAGGGTTGATAGTTTGAAAGTTTTCCAAAATAGAAGACATGAGTCCTCAGGTTGAGAAACCCCGTAAACAGTTTTATATGTGTGTGATGTGTTGATTTTTAGACACACCATACTGAAACTATGAAACATCAGGGACAAATTCTGAAAGCAAGCAAAAAGAAAACAAAATGACTAAAAAGGAGTAACAATCAGATTTACAGAAAACGTATTTTATTAAAAACAGTAGGCAGACTATACTAAATAATATTTTTAAGTATTGATGGCAAAGGATTGTGAATCTAAACTTTAATACAGCTAAACTGTCATTCAGAAAAATGAGGTTTACAAAACACTATTTTCAGTCATACTGAGATCATGTAACACATACATACCTCTCCTAAACTGATCCATATTATAGTAATTATATAAGAGATGATAAAAATCAATAATGATATAAAAGTTTTTCAGAAATAAGAGCTTTGATCTGCATGTTAAAGACTACAAAAATTAATAGAATAATCAATAATGATGCATATTCTGATACCACTAGATTTCAAAGTTAAGGAAATAGTCCTTTGGGCATATGGGCAAAATGATCAAATCACCTGAAGAAAAAATCAGATTCTACTCAGACACTCCTTTGAAATTAAGTGCTAGCACACAAGTAAGCAATATCTGAAGGTCTTCAGAAAAAATAGTTGATCTTAAAATATTTAGAACTCAATAAAACATCTTTCCATTACAAAGATAACAAATACTTTTGAAGGTTCAAGAACTCAGAGAATGTATTTTGCAGATATTCTTGGAGAGACTCCTAGAAAACAAAATTCGTCCTTGATATTCTTCCACTCTGTTTAAATGGTGTCTTCCTGTGAATTATATGTTCAGTTGTTTGCTGTTCATGTAGAAAAATGCAACTGATTTTCATATATTAATCTTATATCCAGTCATCCTTCTAAGCTTTCCCACTATTTCTAATAATTGTTGGTACAATCTTCTGGGCTTTGTAATGTAAGTCCTCTTTCCATCATTAGATTAGATCAATGCAATGAACTCAATAGATAAAATTAATTTTAAAAAAGAAATAGATATTAGGGTTCAAGAAGTAGAGATATATACTATTTTCATTAATAGGAAGATAATATTATGAAAATATGTTGTCTCCAGATTTGTCTACAGATACAATGAAACTCCAATCTAAATCCCAACAAGATTTTCCATTGAATTTGACAAGGTTATTTTAAAGTATATGTGGAAGACTAAGGGTCAAGCATAGCCAGGATGTTTCTGAAGGATACAGGACTTGCCCTACCAGATGAAAGGACTTGGTGTGAAGTCATAAAAATAGCAACTGAAACAGTGTAATACTGATAGGGATATATAAAATTATTATCTAATAAATATATCTAACTATACATATGTATATATAATTAAATGTATATATCTATAGTCTAATATTTTTTTATAACAATTTCAAATGAAATAACACAGAGAACCCAGAAAGAGTTCCACATATGTATGTGATTTTTATATAAAAAGGCAACATTTCACATCATTGAGAAAAGAGAGATAAATGGAGCTGGAAAAAAAGTAATATCTATAAGTAAAATTATGAAATTGCAAAAAAGTCAATGATTTAATTTCATTAAAAATCTTAATGGGTATTTTACTCTGCTGAGGCTGCCATAACAAAATACCACAGACTGGGTGATTTAAACAACAGAAATTTATTTTCTTATGATTCTGGTGGCTGGAAGTCCGAGATCAGGGTGCCCTCACAGTTGGGTTCTGGTGGGAGCTCTCTTTCTGGCTTGCAGATGGCTGCCTTTCTGTTGTGTCCTCACCTGGCAGAGAGGGAGAGCTCTCTGATGACTCTTCCTACAAGGGCACTAATCCCTTCATGAGGGCCCCACCCTCATGACCTCTTCTAAACCTAATTATTTCCCAAAGACCCATCTCCAAATACCATCACATTGGGGGGTTAGAACTTCAACATATGAATTTGAGAGGAGAAGCAATTCAGTCCATAGCAGTGGGAAATACAAGTGAATATCTTTTAGACCTTGAAATAGAGAAAGATTTCTTAAACAAGAAACAAAATAATTGGCTATAACGTTTGATATGTTTAACAACTTTCCTCTCCACTTTGGCCAAAACTCCACGCACACCCTCTTAAGGAATCTTATGTGATTTACAGGATTGTTTCCTATGACACCATCTAAGCAGGTGGTAATATAAATCCTCCAGTGATTTTTATTCTTTCCAAAAGGAGGATGACTGAGACTAGAATCCTAGGATCTGGGGAGTGTTCTGTTGAAGGACTTGGAAGAAGCAAGTCAGAATTTTGGTGACAAAGAGGTTTTGGGGAAGGAAATGTGGTTGCACCACTCAGAATGAAATTAGAATGTGAGAACATTTGTATCAGCGGCTTTGAACAATGGGGAGTTGCTTAACTGGGAGGTTTGCTGTCTACTAACAGGTTAATTATACTAGACATCTTCCACCATGAAGGAATTAATATTTTTCCTTATTCATTTAATCAGTCTCTATCTGCCATCTACTTTTCTAACAGCTGGAATTCAGTGGTGAAAAGGATGAAAAAGGTAAATGTCCTCCTGAAATTTATATTCTAATAGGGAGTCATGTAATAGAACAAATAATTGACAGTTGGAAATAGATGTCAATTTTATTTCCTTTCTTTTCCTCACTCTTTCAGCATGGATTTTCATGGTCTCCCATACATCATTGTAGCAGACCCAGCAACTCACTTCGCAGGGGAGGTCATAAAGCAACGACTAAAGGAAAAATCTCATACACATAATCACTCAGTGCTTCCTAGCAGAAGCCATAAGGCGGTCACTACTCAAAAACTGCTGACCTTACAGAAAAGTAAAATGTCCTGTGGAAAATCCACTCTTGGTGGCAAGGAGACTTCCTTTGACAGCCCGATTCTATCTTCAGTATAAGGTATGCACCCTGAACCAGTGCCTAATATATAGTACTTTTTCACATGGACCAAAACAGTTCTGAGAACAAAGTGATGGAGACTCCTTTCCCTATAGACCCTTTAAAACCTACAATCTAAGCCTTTAAATTTCTAGTGTAGAGAGATGCCCTTGGAAAAAAATGCAGTTTTAGTATTTCCTTAGTATTATAGTCTGTAGCTTTCCTTTTGTATTTTTAATTTTGATCCCTAGGGGTTTTTCTTAAAGTTTTGAGATTATAGCTATGCTTTTATAAGAATGCTTATTTTATTTGAGATTTGGGTGTGCTCTTAGAAGGAGGATTTTTCACACTATATACTCAATAATATTGCAAGAAGCAAATGTTCCAAATTTGCAAAATCTCAATATGAAATTGTAACATGAGGAGAAAAAAATAGACTTTCCATAAAGATGCTGTGAGTTATGGTGAAAGGACTGTGTATTACTCCTTTGTAAGAGTAGAATAGTGCATTCTTGCTTTTACAGGAGATATTTACCTTACATGAGGTTGGAATGTTTAAGAACAAGCAATCAAGTAATTATCAATTAAAATTAAATGGCATCTTTCTATCATTAAATTGGGTAACTAAAAATAGTTTTATATTCAGTACAAGGATAGGTTCAGAAAAATCAGCATTCTTAATCACTGGTGGTGGCAGCTGAAATCCAAATAAAATTTAGGAAAAGTAAATAGAAAAACTGTATCAAGAATCTAGAAATGTGTCCTAAAGATGTTATCTATTTCCAACTAAGATTGCTACAAAAATATTTTGTAACTGTTTGTTGAATGCCTATGATGAGTCAGTATGAAGTGCCTGCAACAAGACCCTGCTCCTGCTCTCCAGCAGTTTACAGCTGTGGAGGAGGGGAGACAGACGATAAGCAAATAAATACGATATAGATGACGTGGCAATAAGTTCTATGAAGAAGGGATGCTATTCCAATCAGCTGGCACCTTCTGTATATCAAGTAAAGGGACAGAGAAGAGTCCTGAATGAAGGCGCAAGCTTCTTCCTTTGGGCAGCAGTGAGGACAGCTGTGCTGTTTTGATTGGCTTGACAGTGAGGCCACCCTCATGGTAAACTAGAATGGAGACAAAAAGCAGTGTCAAGTTTCCGATAGACTTGGCACAGTGGACAGGAGCTTCAGAATCCAGTCTCAGGAAGGAATCAAAATCCCCATCTTACTAAGAATTGATGGGGCTGATCACATCTGATTTTCTTGAGGTTTTTGCAAATATTTGAGAACGAGGATGGTGGGGGATGGGAAAAACATCCTTTGAACCCTAGGACTGCAGTCTGTAATGCCAGTTCAAATGAGAGATGACATTTAATCCTACTCCCCACCCTGTCACTATATGAACTGCTGACTTCAATTCTAGCTAAAACGTCCCTTTATCCAACTAATCAGCAAAGTCAAAAACTTCTTTAAATAATAGAACATTGACAAAAGACAGATTTAGTTATTTTGGAAGTCAACCAGTAAAATAAATAAGCCATAAACTCAGTGAGAAAATGATTGAGTAAAATGCAGTAAATAATTGCTTGAATTAAAATGACCAAAAAAAGTTGCACACACTTCTCTTCAAATATAAATATATACTAAATATTATGTTATTTTATTTCATTTTTCTCAAATGTCACTATGTTTTTTAGTATAGATAAATATACTTTTAAATATTGTTATACTGTTGGATATCTTTAAATGAGGGAAGGCACACATTTCATTGGTTCCTTTCTTTTTTTCCATCTCTACCTAGTCATATAAATCACCCTTCTAAAATAGATTTGTTTTTAAATTCCAACCCCCTCTAAGACAATTTTTAAATTTGCTGAAAGGTATTACTCGTTTCTCTGGGCAGCCAATAAAGACAGTGAAACACTGGGTATTGAAAGCTGTACACAAAATAGCAGAAAAATACATTAAGAGACTTCTAAAATCAACTATTTCAAGTACAAAATGAAAATGTTAAAATCCCTTATTCAGACAGCTGTACTGAATCCCCCGATGTTATGCTGATGCAGTACAAGTAAATGTACTTTATGAGGGATACCGAAAAATAACGAAGAGAAGTTTTTGAAATCATATATCTTGGGGAATGCCATATTTTTAACTTAAAAAACTCACACACATTTCTTTTGAAATCTTAGAAAAAAAAAAAAAACTTTCTCTCTCAATGACCCCTGCTTGCAAGCTCCCTACCAGAAATGAATTGTTTGGGAAAATAAGTTTTTCAGGTTTGGAAATGGATAATTTGCCCCAGGACACTGACCCTTTTCTAATAGAATAGAGTATGATAAGTTCTCAAAATATTCTCTCCCCTGCTTCTCCCCTCTCTGTGGTTCAAAAGCACATGGACCCCTTTCAGTTTTCTAGTGATCAAAAGCTAGATATGGGCGAAAAGAGAAAAAAAACAGACATTACTATTCTGCTGGCCTTTTTTCTCTAATGAGCTTAACATTTCATAACATGCTATTGATAAAGGAAGATTGTATTATTGTTGTTGTTTAGAATAGAAAGGACCCCTCTCCCTGCTGACTGTACCCAGGCATCTCTCTGAAGCAACACACCCCTGAGGGGGCCACCATCGTAGCCACCCGAGTCAGCCCCATGAGCCCCACCACCATCTGATTCCTTCTTCCTCAAGTTTTTCAAACGAAGTCTGGGGATCAAAGAGAAGCCAAATCCACACTAAAATTACCATATATATATATTTTTAAACTGAGAAATGTGCTTTTCCAAACTGCAAAGATTCCTAAAAGGCAGGGTAAAACCAGGTTCCTTTCTCTGTAAGACTTCCCCTGCAGAGGGAAGCTTTCCTTTCTACTGTTCACACACAATAAAAGAGGAAGAAACAAAGTAACTGAGGACATGATTTCTAGGCAGAAGATGTGAAGATAGCCTATTATTTTCTCTCCTACCGAGCTGGGTAACAATCTGGATTGCTTTATTAGGTACTGTTACTCAAATAAAAATAATTAAGACAATCACCCGGGTGAAACTTTCCTTACAAAAATGTAAGCCTCTCAAAGATAACAGGAAGTAGACTATCCTGCTTTTGTACTTGACTGTGAGTTGAAGAGATTTTATTCATTCAGTTTCCTTAGATATTGTTATTACTGGTTTATTTAAAGAACAATAAACTTACATTCTTAAATCCAGATTTATCTTGCCTAATGAAAGTGAGTCATTAGAATGATTTATCTCCAGAAAGATTTTCTTTGAGAATTTTAAAAGCCACATAAATAATTTGCTATTACAATTATAATGCAATCCTCTTTAAAAATGGGAAATACTATAAAATAATAATAAAATCTTAATATAGAATTTGCAAGTCATTTGCATATCAATCCCATGGGAAAGGCATGGCAGGGTTCTTTTGCTCATTTTGTGAAATTAGGTGGCCATACAGGTAACAAAGGTCACAATTGATCTAGAACTCATATCTTGTTTATAAATCTACCTCTTTTGCCCAAAGTCGATCCTGAGACCTGTTAAATATCAGAAAGTGTTATCAAGTACAATAGAAAATTCTTCTTTGAAGAGCTCTAAAAATGGGGTCGCTCATGTATTATTGTTAAACCTAAAGTAAGGGGTGAAGGAGGTAGGCAAGTAGGGGTGAATAAAAGATAAGAGAAACTTCCTTTTAATCCAAAAGAAGTTTAACATTTTCAAATGGAGCTGAAATAAAATTAAGCGAGGTTGATAAAACAATCACAACAGTCCAAAAACTAAACAACAACATTCTTAAATGGAGAACAAATGGGATGCAATCGCAAATAAAGTTCTTCTTAGAGTGCCTCGTTACGGAATGCACTTAATATGACCAATCCTATTTTTGAAGTCATGTGTTTATTTCAATAAAATTGAGTATGCTTTCCACAAACATTTGTAATATTCATTTCAAATCATTGAAACAAAGAAGGAAACTTTGTCAGTACCTTTCTTATCTTCTTACTGATCAGTTATTAACTTACTGTTTTATGAAAATAGATAACATGTAAAATACTGTCTATAAACAATAATTATAATTTAGGAAAACATGTGCTTTTATATGTAGCTTAAGCCAAATAACATATTTGAATGATTTTTCCATTTCTAATGAGTTCTTTCATTCTGGTGGTGACACTGCCAAAAGCTTTAGCAGAGAAACATCAATTTCTAGGATATATTTATCATTTATTGAAAAATTTTTCCAAATGCATTCAACTGCATCAACTTAATTATATTCAATAAAATTTACTGAATGTGGACTATGTGCCAAACATTATGCTAAGAACTAGTGAAGTAAAGAGGAAGTGTCATCAAGACAGTAATTACCATCAATGACTAATTAGCAATTATTTTATGCTTATAAGCCACTTGTAAGCCATTACATATAAGCTATATGTAATGATACCTTTGTGAAGGAGGAAAAAATGTTCCTTTACCCTTCTAGGTGCTTCTGGCTAGTCTAAGAATTAAATTTACATGAGATAGGTTAATAGGGGAATATCAAATTTAATTGCATATGTATGGGAACCCCACATACCTGAGAGGGTCAGAGACTCCACATACGTGAAAGGTTCAGAGACAAAAAGGTAAAATGAGGGATATATGTCGTCTTGAACTAAGGAATGGGACAGGGGCCTGAGGCTACAGAGGGAAGGAGGGTAATTCACGGGATGATAAGGAGAGCAGATGGTCACTAATTAGAGGTTTGCCTTGCCATGCAGATAGGTCATAAAAAGTTATTTCTGGTAATAACTCTTATTACGGGCAAGGCCCCCAACTGACATTCTTCAAGGGAGAGGCATCAGTTCCTCCTGAGTCCACAGGGTCTTGACTGCCTTTAGCTCAAAATATTCCCCATCCAAAGTGGCACCTCTTTTAGGATTTTTAAGGATACTATGTAAGTGAAATTATTTTGTGTTCTTTTACGTGTAGGACTAATTATTAATTCTAAAAATTGTTTTGCTACACAGCATATTCAAAACAAGATTTCTTCAAATGGAAATATATATAAGTGAACGCAAATAGTCCCTCTTGGATACCACGTTTTAGTTATCAAAACCTGTACAAATTCCATTAGTTTCAGTTTATTCATTCATCGCACAGGTTTTTTTTGTCTTGGTGAAGAGGAAGGTGCACCAAGCCGTCTTATTTATTTATGTTATTTTTTGTGAGGAAGACCAGCCCTGAGCTAACATCCATTGCCAATCCTCCTCCTTTTTGCTGAGGAAGACCGGACCTGGGCTAACATCTGTGCCCATCTTCCTCTACTTTATATGGGACGCCGCCTCAGCATGGCTTCACAAGCGGTACATCCGTCCGTGCCCAGGATCCAAACCCTCGAACCCCAGGCTGCCCAAGCACAGTGCGTGAACTTAACCGCTGTGGCACTGGGTAGCCCCCTGGATCTTATTTTTAAAATAAACCTTTCCACTTGATAAGGAAAAAGAAAATATTTTCCTATTTGAAAATAAGAGACAAAATTTGTCAGGAATAGGGATTGGGGAAATTGTCATACTTAGAGAGAAAATTATGAACAAAAGATCAGAGAGAAACTAACAAAATAATGTGATAAATACTAGTGAGTGACCAGGAGTCCCTCTGCAATGACAGAAATGCCCTATATCTGTGCTGTCCAGTAGAGTAGCCACCAACCGTATGTGGCTATAGAGAACTTGAAATTTCGCTAAGACCACTAAATGACTAAATTTTTTATTTTATTTAATTTTGATTAATTTCATTATACATATGAAAACTAATGCTCTATTCAGTTGTTAGAAATGTTTAAGTATTAAATATTAAGAATTAAAAACTTTATCATAGTCATTTCAGTCTTCCTTCCTCCCATTATTTCTGTTATATGTTGTTATATGTTACATCAACATTCTGGAGGGAGACACCGTCAAGGTGTTGCAGCAGAAGTATTTTATACTTCCAGGTATATATATCTGTATATCCATAAGGTATCCTCTAAGATGTCTGTGTTTACATCCGTGCCTCGGGTAACCAATCCACTAGTCAGTTTGTGTTGCCCCAGGTTGCTATCTTCAGAACTCCTTTCAGGTTGCCCTGTGAGGCTGCTCTCTCTCGGTGATTTCTGTGGTATTTACAGCTACACAGCACACTTTCTAAGCCTATGGGCCCCACTGGGCTGTGGGGAGATTCTGTGGAACTGTCTGTGGTCATTTGCTACTTACACATATTACACAATTTTTTTTCTTTATTCCTATAAATCTGGGTATCTCTGTCTGCCACATGTAGAGGGAGAAGATGAATCCTTTACCCTCTGGGTCCTTCTGGCTGGGGTACAAGTTAAATTGACATGAGGCAGAATAACGGGAGAAAATCAAACAAAGCTTTATAACATGTATACATGGGAGAGACTCAGGAAAAACTGAGCAACTCACCAAAATGGTGGGGACCCTCATCTTAAATACCAACTTCAGCTAAAGACAAAGGAGTATGTTGGGGCTGGGGGAAGTTAGTTATGGGAGATTACCAGAAAAGCAAGTAAACCAGAGTAAGGTTATTATGCAGATTTAAGTCCTTGCCTTCTGCATTGATAAGAGTTTCTAGAGATAAGGTCATTCCCCCTTCTCCCTGGTACAGAGAGAGAGACACCTTTACAGATGGAGATTTCCCTTACAAATGTAGATGTCTCTTACAAAGGGTAAATTCTACTTTTCAGAGCTTCTCCCATGTCTGTAGTTTTTAAAAGTAATAATCCTCATTAGCCCCAAATAATCCTCATGCCAAAGAGACACATTTTGGGGTGGCCAATTCTGATCCCCCACACATACAACTGGGGTCAAATGCTGGCTTCATACTTACCAGCTATGTGACTTTGGGAGATTACTCAACCTGTCTGTATCTGAGTTTATTCATCTTTATAAAAGAATAACAATAGTACATACATCCCTCACAGACTAGTTTTGAGGATTTAAAAAGTTACATACTTATAAAACCTTTAGAGTTGTGTCCTATACATTGTAAACTCTCAACTCTCACATTTTGTTTTCAAGATCCTAAATTATATGGAGTACTAAGTTATTTTTGAGTGTTTGAGATTCTTGGTAAGTCTTTGTTTATTTGTTTAATCCCAGCATAGTAAGTCTTGCTCAGATTCATCTACAATACATAGGATAAAAATTAATTCTGCCCATGATTACTTCCTGTCAAAATAAATGTCATCAGCCACTCTCTCACACTCACACACACGTCAGCAACCACCCTCCTAACAGACATAAAATTATAGTTACAAGGACAAGATTTATTGTCCTTCAGCTTCATGTGGAAAAATTTCTGTTGTTCCATTATCTGCTTTATCTCATGTGGCAGCCACTGTAGGTTACCTGACTCAACTTCTATTTCCAGCCCCTCTCTCTCGTCTGACTCCATTATAGAGGATGTAAAAGCCAACAATTCAAATCACCAGCTTTCCTGTCAGTAAGAGAATAACCCATGTGCCACAGTACAGGACAAAGAGATGTAAGCAGAACTCTTCTGGTTCTATTTCTTCCCTGTCTTCACTTTTACTGTTTGGAAGGGAAACAACTGGAGGGCTGCAGTGTCAGCAACTATTCTATGACCATTAAAGGAAAAGCCTTCTGATTTCTCAGGAAATTTGTTTATAATAAGAAATGAGGAATAAGTAGGAAGAACATTCCAGGGAGAGACATATGCATTATACAATGTATATGGGGCAGAATATATAGTAATAAAAATAAAAACTCCTTATTCTCTAAATTCAAGAAGAGATTGACTGTGTTCTGGCCATTGCCCTGAACTGTGAATTATTAACCACTAGAACTGACTTTAAATCTGTCCCAATCCAACTGTGACCATGCCTCTGTTTCAGTAACAACACCTCTGAATTCCAACCAATCAGCAACAGGATCACTTTTCTGAAAGCCAATCAGCAACAGCCTCACTTCAGTGCTTGTACATCTGAAAGTCAATCAGCTGCAGCCACATTCAGAAACCATGCTTCCACAGCTGACAGCCAGCCAACCCCTAAACATTTATGTTTCTGAACGTTCTCCACTTCCAGAACTCCTTGTGCTTTGAAATTACAACTCTCCCTTGTTTGGCAAGAAATAAAGTATGCTTTCTAATGTTTTTGTTTGTTTCTTATACTGAGTGGTGTCCTGTTTTGATAGTGTGAAGTCAGAGAAGTTCCTGGAGGAGCAAATGGAAGATAGAGCTGAAAGAATCACTATCAGCCAGATAGGTGATGGAGGTACTTCTTACCCATGCCCTATAACTTTCAGCTTTGCACCAAGATTGATGAGGAGCTGTTGAAAGATTGCCAGTTGCTGTAGAGAAGACTGTTATGATAAAATTTACATTTATAAAATGTTATTTTAGCTTCAGATTAAATATGAAATTGGAGACTTTTGGTGGAGGCACTTCCATAGACACATTGTTATCCATTTAGGAAAAAATGATGGCAGCTTGGATTAGTGAGATATTGGTGGTGATGGAGAAAAGTTATCAGATTTGAGTTTTAGTTTAAAGTAAAATCAAAAGAACTCCCAAACAGATTAAAGAAATGGTGTGAGGAAATTAGACATCAGAATCATGGTGGAATGAAATTCCCTCTTTGAATCTCTGCCCCCTAAGACACAATGAAAACATCATTCGCATTCCAACACAGCTCAATCAAACACTACAAAGGACTTCTAAGAAACCCCTGCTGCCATACATCGGACGGTGGAGGCGCAGGAAGCCCAAAAGGACGCGAGGAGAGGTAAGAAGTTGTACTCCCCCTCCCCAATCAATTGGCAAAGACAGCACGGCTCGCAGACAGAGGGGGGAGGGGCGGCCCACAGCGGGGAAAACTATCGCCATCCAGGTGCTCTCACAGACTGTCGAGAGATCCCCACTGGGAAGTGACAGACAGTTTAGGGGGTGTAGCAAACACCCTAAGAAAGCCAGAAAGGAAACCCCTGGGTTGAGCAGGAGAAAGAGAGGACCCCTCCCCCAACATGCCCTGCATTTCAGCATAATCCCTCCTGGGGCTGCAGCGGGCTCAGAGCATACCGCTCGTGATCTCCATCCAGTGGCAGCAGGTGGAAATCACAGGACCAACTTCAACATGAGAGGAAAAAATAAAGCGGTCAGATCCTTGCGACAATTTGTTATGGCTACAGACCAAAAGGAAAATGACAAACACCCAGAAACCAACCCTGAAGGCACAGAATTTGATAACCTGAATGACAGAGAATTCAAAATAGCTATCATAAACAACCTCAATGAAATACAAGAGAACACACAGAAACAAATCAACGAATTCAGTGATTTTGTCACAAAAGAGATTGAAACCATAAAGAAAAACCACTCAGAATTATTGGAGGTGAAAAACAAAATGAACGAGATAGTGGAAAAAATGGAGTCTTTAAAGAGCAGAACTGACGATATGGAGGAACAAATTAGCATTATTGAGGATAGCCACACAGAAACGCTCCAGATAGAGGAGGAGAGAGAGCTAAGACTAAAAAGAAATGGTGTGAGGAAGAGGCCAGTGTTATGGCTGAATTCTTGTATTTGGACTTTTGCTGCTAAATGGAGTGTGGGCCATTCACCAAGATGAGGGTCAATACAAAACAACCAGGTTGGGAGCAGGGAAAGAAGATCATGAATGTATTCTGACATAATGAGTTTGAAATGCCTTTGAGAATCTGTGCAAAGATTTCAAGGAGCCATTGTGGAATATATGAGTCTGGAGCTCAGAGAAGAGATCTGAGCTGAGAAGAAAAATGTGGAGTCATCTACCTACAGATTTCCATAGATTCAGGCTTAAAGGAAGTGCATCTGTAAAGGAGATAGAGAAGAGATATGGAAGGAATGGTTAGAGAGGAGGAGGAAAGTCTAGAGAGTTTGGTGTCATGGAAGCCAAATAATCTCTCAAGAAGAAGACAATGGTCAAGGATTTTGAATCCTGCTGAGAGGTCACTTAAGATGAGACCTGCAAAAATGGCCCAAGGAATTAGTGATCTGGAGATCATTGGTGACCTCAGCAAGAGCTATCTTGCTGGAATGATCGGAAAAGGAACCAGATTGGAGTTAATTAAACTAAGGAGTGGGAGCTGAGGAAATGGAAATGAAAAACCACAAGGGTAGCCAATCTTGTTAATACACATCATTGGGAAGAACAAGGACTGTCTAGGGAGATGGCTGGAGAGGAAAAGAGGTAGGGTTTTTTGAGGGGAGGGATTATTTTAATGAGAAACTCCCAATGTATAAAAAGCATCAAACTTGTATTTTCAGTAAACTCTACATTCTATGAACAGTTACATTGTAGCACATTCTCATAGCAATAATATTAGTTACAAATATGGATTTCCCAAAAAGATATGTTAGACTCCAACTTAAACTGAAGCAGTTCATGTCCAATTAGAATGATAACCAGAGTAGCCAATTTCAATTTTTGCATCTTAGTGTATTTTAAAGTTTTGACAGCCTTGGACTGTTGACTTCTAGTTCATAATGATGTTTTATTTCTTAATAAAGTTTTGCTTTTATTTCTTGTTAACTGTTAGAGCTTCTACTAACAATTATATTGAGGAAAGATTTCCACAGCAGGTGGCAGCTGCATTTAAACATGTATATTAGCATGGGGTACCAGAAAGAAAATTGTAATGTCAACTTTAAAGAGGTAGACTTGTTATTTTGCTTTATTTATCTTATTTCTTCTTGACCACATTGTTCATTGGTTGGATTGCTATTCTGTGGAAATGTAAACTAGAGTAAATAATTTCTTTTGAGGCAAAATATAACTTCACCGCAGTTCAAAGGTTATCTCACAATAAAGCCAGAAATCTACAAGCTAGTAAATAGTAAAAGGTGAATCAATGAATATATAAAATTAAGGCCTGAAAAGAGAACAAAGATGCAATGATCACTGGCATAACTCGCTGGGAAGAAAAGGCCACCCAAATTTTAGGCACATAAAAGGGTTTATCATCATATTTGCATGACCACAGAAATGCTGGTGCAAGGTAATGAATGAGGGAATCAACAAATGCAGATGAGGGAGCAAGGAGTCGTATCAGTTCAACTAGAAGTCATTGAAGTGTGTGCCTTTTGAATACTTTGCCCAAGAATACCTGAAGTTCTCCTCAGGTAAACAAGTGTTTCAACATAAAGAAAAACTACAAATCACACTTACCCTACTGGCCTTGATCCAGAGAGGTAAACAAGATCAACAGAGTGCCGGAAATGCAGGGAACAAAGGATTTTACAACATGCTCGAGCCTTTCAGTCTTGTCAGAATTTAAAGAGAAAATCATATACCATTGAATCTTCCCAATTGGACTGCCCACCACTGTTGCTAAACTTCAGGGACCCACCAGCAGTGCCTTGTCAACTGGGAAATCAGGGCTGTAAGCCAGGTTGTTATCCGCTCCTGTTTCAGACCTGGTACAAATGTGTCGAATGCCACATAGAAGTGTGAATCCCTGAACTGTCTGTCAATATTAACTGCTTTCTCATTTTCTAAGTTAATTAATAAAAAACCAATAGCTTTTACTGAATATTTACTATGTGCCATTGATTAGGCTGTTTCCTTTCTGTATACCATCTCATTCAGACTCCTAAACAAATTATGAGGTTGATGGTACAATTATTATTTTTCCTATGAGGAGAATAAACCACAGAGGAATAAAGTATGTTTTAAAGTTCACGCAGATAGAAATATGATAGAGCAGGGATTTCAACTCAGGCAATCTAACCCCAGTATAGAGACTTCAAATTACATATTTAGAAGGAATTGTTAGGTACATTAATAGACGGAATTATTTTAATATACCACTTTATCTTGTAGCAATGTTTCCTTTCCGTACTGGAATTATATTGAGTATTTTTTCTTTCCAGAGTTTTAATACTTAAGATTTAATTCCATATATGTTACTACATATTTAGTCTTATCCTTTCTACATTTTATTTTGATGAATTTATATAAATATTTTATTTCTTTGGATTTTATAAGTAAAAACATATCTTTAGTCTTCATTTTTCTACTTTACTATTTATACCTCTAGCATTTGGGGTTTTTTTTTCACTTTAATTTTCATGTTTAAAATGTGTTTATTATATTTTTGATCTCTCTTTAACATTTAGAAAACTTTTATGGTTGTGTTTCTTCCAAGATAACAGACTAAATGTCATAAAAGCCCTCTTTATAACAACAAGAATAAAATGGAGCAAACACCCTTTAAAAGGCATTGCTAAACTGGGACAAAAATAAAGAAAATTCTTTGGGGATAAAAATTAAGAGAGTATAGAAACCAGAGTATGAGACTGAAATTCTAACCATGTGTTTCCTGGGGGTATTTGCTGATTCCTGAAACCAATGAGATTGAACATAATAAAGCCCAAGGCCCAGAAGACAAAGGCTTGGGCCTGTTCAAAGTATATAAGCAGAATGTAGACTCCTACACAAAGTCAGGACCCTCAGATAAAGCAAGGGCTAGAAAAACTGCTATTGCTTTACAGCAGGTGAGATAACATACCATCAGTGCGATTTACGAAGCCCTAAAGTACTAAATGAAACTTGTTCTAGGTTAGTGACTTGCTGGGGCATATTTGAGGAGCAAATGTAAATCTTTACTAGGGACACATGCTAGTGTGATCGCCCAATATGCCCACAGATTAATCCCCTCTCCCTGCAATGACTTTATAATCCAAAATCCAAAGCATCAAGAAAACAAAGCACTATTAGCAAGAGTCAGCAAACTAATAGCCAACACGACTATAGCAAAAATAACTTCAGATATCCCTTTGTTGGATAAAACATACAAAATATATATATCTATAATGTATAAAAAGTAAAATATACAAATGAAAACAGGAATAAAGAATAAGACATGTTTCCATGCTTGACCTCTTATAGTCTATTCTGCACAGAGTCTCAAGCAACCATTTTTATACGTACGTCAGATCTGGTGATTCCTCTACTTAAATCCTGTGATGGCTCCCATCGCACTCAGATTCCAGCTTAAGTCCTCACAGAGGCCTACAAGACCCCTCGTGATCTCACCACCATTGCCCCTCTCCCCTTTTCTCCCTCCTCCTATACATGCTCCAGCCAGACTGGCCTTCTTGCTTTCTTTGACCCCACTTTAGTAACTTTGCATTGGCTAACACTTCTGCTTGGAACTGTCTTCTCCCAGATATCCACATCCTTCACTTTCTCACATCTTTAGAATCTTGCTTAAATATCACCTTCTTAATAACACCTTCCCTGACCATCCTTTTTAAAATGGTAACCAGCTTCCAACCGCAGCACTATCAACGTCCTGTACCACGCACATGCTTTCCTGTGTGCCCTCTTTTACGTAACACTTCTTGCCTCCAGTGGATTTACTTACTATTGTTTACTGCCTGCCTTGTCCCACTATGCTTCACAAGACAAAGATCTTGTTTTCGTCTGTTTTTATTTTTTATTAAAATATCCCAAGTGCCTAAGAAGTACCTGGCTTAGTAGGCAAATTTGTTTGATGACTACTATTAAATAAAATCAGGTAAATTCAAAAAAGAACTAACTTATCCTCCTAGGAACTAAAAATGTAATTAATTAAGTTATAATCTTGACAAGTTAAATAGCAGATTGTATAAAGCATAAGAGAAAAGTACTGAACTGGAAGCACAATTCAAGTGTAGTAAAATTAAAGTAATTACAAAGACCTAGACAATGAGATGGGGGAAAAAATAAGGGATTAAGATATATGGGAAATAGTATGAGAAAATTGAAGTCTAATTGAATTTTCAGACATAAGCAGTGAGATGGAGGCTGAATTTAAAGCAGATAATGATTGAGAATTTGCCAGAATTGAAAAAGACATATCCTTCAATTCAGGAAATCCAATAAATCCCAAGCAACAAAATTTCCACATACAGGCATATGCATAATGAGGGTAGAAAAGATAAAAAGAAGCTTTAATAAGAAGACTAAGACCACTAGATTACCCACAAATAATGACAAAAGACTAAGACCACTAGATTACCCACAAATAATGACAATCATAACTTCTCAATAGCAACAATGGAAGCTCCCGCACAATGAAAGAATATCTTCAAAATGTAGGGAAAGGATAAATTCTAAGAATATCTTAGAATCCACTCAGATGAACTATCATTAAAGAAAGAATGTGAAAAAAAAAACAATGTATCCAGTTTTCAGGGAAGCAAAGACTGAGAAAATTCACCAATATGAGACCTTAATCAAGAGAACTTCTGAAGGATGAAATTTCAAAGGGAGAAAATAACTCCAGAAGGAAGTTGGAATATTACAGAAGTTATAATGAGTAAAGAAATTGGTAAACATATGTGTAAATCTGTTTAGATTCATTTATTTTATAACAATGGTAACAATAATTTTGAATTTGGGGGGTTCATAAAATAAGGCAGAACTAAATATTTAGCAATATAAATCAGAAGAAAATTATAGGAGCTAAAGCATTTGAAGTCATTGTATTGTTTAGAAAGAGATGGCAATTAACTTTACACGTGAACTGTGTTAATGTGGGTTCTGTGGAAGCAGAGCGTGAGATATTGATTCTCATAAAGTGATTTGAGGGAGTGCTTTACACTTAAAAGTTGTGCACCATACTGCGTACATGTCATATTCAAAATAAAGAGTGAAAAATAAAGGAAAGAATAAAAGAGAAAGAAAAACTTGTGGAACAATTAATACGATACTTGGAAGTAAACATATTGCTTTAAATGCTTGCATTAGAAAAGAAGAAACATGAACTATGTATCCAACATAAGAAGTTCAAAATTACAACCACACTAATCCCTAGGAGTAGAGAGAAGGAAATAATAAAGACAGGCATAGAAATTGCATAAACAAAATAAACAAAAACACAATATAAAGTAAAATGAAAACTTAGTCTCTGCCTAAGTTCGTAAGATACACAAAATTCTGCCAGTTTGATGAAAATTAAAATACTTTTAATATTAATTAAAACATTTAAAAATAGAGAATGTAGTGTGCTAAATAATAACTTTTAAAAATTCTCAACAGGCATACAGACATGATCGACTACCACTGGGGAAAGTCACTACCCCTCTCCCTTCCCAGAATCCCCCTGTTATAGGAAGGAAAAGGCTTAAGTCACTGGGGGAGGGGCAATATATCTTCTTGTCACTAGGACCTTGGGGGATGGTAGACTCAAAAATCTGTATCTGCAGTTTGGAGAGAGGCAGGGAAATCCCCTTCCCACTCTCAAGAACCAAGCAGAGATCCACTGCTTCTGGTGAAGAGCAAAAATAGAAACTATATGTCACTGAAGAAGGGGCAGAAAACCTGTTGGGTTCAGAATCTTGACATTACAAAGCAGATACCTGCTATCACTGGGAAAAGGGCAGAAAACTTGCTCTCACCCAAGATTCTCACACATAACAGAAACAAGGCACAGTGTGGCTGCCCTGGGGAAGAAAAGAGAGGTAGGAATTCTGAAAAAGGCCCTCCCCACAGGGCCTAGGCACAGAGGCACTGCCTAAGACAGAGACTGGACAAGGTGAACAGAGAAGCCCTCTTCCCCCAACTAGGACTTTAGGATCAAGTTAAAAGAGTAGCCTACAACCTACTCCAGTCTACCTACTGGTGGGAGAGGAGAGAAGCAAAAGGAGAGACCCCTCTCTGGGGCAGTCAGTCTTGGAGGACTACAGAAAGCAGAGGATAAAGAAGGAACACTGAGAAAATCCTCTGGCACCCAAGAATCCACAGTACATGCAAGATAAGAGCAACCCACTGTTTAATTAAACAAGGAGACCATTAGATTGAGGTGACCATAATGCCATGGTGGCTTAGATAAGCAAACCAAAATCTAAGGCAGTAAATGCCTCAAGGTTATGAAATGGAAACCTAAGGACGACGAATCATATACAGCTAACTAGGCTTTAAACTATAGCCAATCAATAATTTTCTTGCTTTGCTTCTGCCTTTTCTCTATAAAAGTCTCTCTCCCAAGTATCTGTGGGTGGAGCACTCCTAGCTACTTCCTGTTTGGTGCTGCCTGATTCTAGTCAATTTTTGCTCAAATAAACTCCTAAAAATTTTAATTTGCCTCAGTTCATCTTTTAACATCACCAATGGAGAAATTTAAAGCCTGTGGTGGACTCTGGGTAATAATAGCAACAATAAAACTTAAACCAAACTCAACTACTGATTACAGAGAATCAAAGTCACACACACAGAACCTGAAGGAAGCTTGCCCTTTTCTGGGCAATAAATAAAAGGTCATAAATAATGTTTAGTTAAGTCTCCACCATTTTTCTACATTACAATCTGACCATCAATTAAAATTAAGAAACACACAAAAAAAGCTAGAAAATAATGACCTGTTGTCTAGAGATAAAGCAATCAAGAAGGACAGACTCAGTAATGACCCAGATGTTGGAATTATCAGACAAGAACATTAAAATAACTATTATTACCAAATTTTATGTTATAAATACATGTTAGCACAATAAAACTCTTTTTAGAAAGAGAGAAAAAATAAGTGATTAAAAATAATAATAATAATTTTAAAAAACTATGATTAAATGTTCTAGTAGAAAAGATGAACAACATGCATGAATGCATGGTGAGTTTCAGTAAAGAGTTGGAAACTACAAAATAAGAGTTAAATGGAAATGCTAGAAATTTTTTAAAAATCAGAGATGAAGAATTCCTTTGGCAGATTTATAAGAAAAGTGAACATGGTTAAGTAAAAATCAATGAACGCGAAGATACAACAATGGAAATTAACGAAAATGAAAAATAAAGAGACAAATGTGTGGGAGAGAGAAAGAGGTCTGAAGAGCTCTGGGACAAAATCAAATGATCTGGCATCCAGGATATTAGAGTTCCAGGAGAAAAGAGAGAAAATGGGGCAAAGAAGTATTTGAAGAGATAACAGCTGTGAATTTTCCAAAACTAATGGAAGACACCAGACAAAGATCCAAGAACCTCAGAGAACCCTAAAAGTATGGTAAACACACACACACACACACACACACACACAAATCTTGGAGAGAAATCAAAGATCAAAAAGAAATCATGAAAGCAGCCAGAGAAAGAAGAAACATTACAAAAAGATAAACAAAGGTAAAAACTAAGTAGAATTCTTGTCAGAAACCATGCAAGCCAGAAGATAATAGAGAGATATTCTAAAGTGTTGAAAGAAAACAAAAAAATGTTCAATCAAAGATTCTATACCCAGTGAAAAAAATAACCTTACAAAACTAGGGCAGAATAAAATGCTTTCAGACAAGTAAAATCAGAGGGAATATACGTCAAATAGATTTATAACACAAAAAAAATTAAGGCAAATTCTTCAGACAAAAAAATTATGATACCAGATGGAAAGTCGAATCTACACAAGGAAATGAAGAATATTAGAAATGGTAAAAAATAAAGTAATTAATTAATTTAATATTTTCTGATTTTTAACCAATTTGAAAGATAGTTTTCTGTATAAAGGTAAACTACTGGGGCCGGCCCAGTGGCATAATGGCCTGGCGCAAACTGACCGCATCGCTTGTCAAGCCATGCTGTGGTGGCATTCCATATGAAGTAGAGGAAGATGGGCACAGATGTTAGCCCAGGGCCAGTCTTCCTCACACACACACACACACAAAAGATAAACTACTAACCGTTTATCATGAGGTTTATAATATATTTAAAAGCAAAATGTATGACAAAAATAGTACAATGGAGAGAATGAATAAAATGTAATATACTCAGACTGTATAAGAAATGATATATTATTTAAAGATATTCTATGATAAGTTAAAGATGATCATTGGAAACCCCGGAGCAACCACAAAAAATAAATTTAAAAAAGTATAACTAATGAACTAGTGATGGAGATAAAATAGAATAATAAAAAATGCTAATTAATTCAAATAAGGAAGAGAAAGAAGGGAAAAAGTAACAAAGAACGGAAAGAAGATATAGTAAATAACTAGCAAGATGGTAGTTTTAAACTGAACCCTGTGAATGATTTTATTAAATGTAACGGTCAAAGCAAACCAATTTAAAGGCAGAGATTACCATGTCAAGACCTCTTTGCTAATTACAAGAAGTGTATGTAAAGATATAAATACATTAACTATAAAGGAAAAATATGTATACTAAAAGACATACCAAAAAGATATAGCTAGAGTGGCTATATTTATATGAGACAAAATATACTTCAAAACTAGGAATGTTACCAGGTATAGAGATGGACATTACAACACGATAAAGGGGCTTATTCATCAGAAACACATAACAATCCTAACTGTCTATGCACCTAACAAAAGAGCTTTAAAATATATAAAACAAAAACTGATAGCTCTAAAAGGAGAAATAGGTGAGTCCACAATTGGAAAATTCAACACTCTTCTCTTAGTAATTGATATACAATGTATGCAGAAAATCAGTAAGGGTATAGAAGATCTTAACACTGTTATCAATCAAATTGACTTGATTGGCATTTATAAGGCAGTTACCCAAGAACAACACAATACAACTTTTCACATGGAACACTGACCAAGATAGACTATAATCTAGCCCATAAAACAAATTTAAAACAATTAAACTCAAAAAAGTAGATTTTCTCACCACAAAATAATTAAATAAAAAATCAATAACAGAAAGATAACTGAAAAAGTCTCAAATATTTGGAAATTAAAGAAAAGGAAATTAAACCCAAAGCAAGCAGAAGGAAATAATAAAGATAAGAGTTCAAATCAATGAACTTGAAAATATAACAATAAAGAAAATCAATAAAACAAAATGCTGCACCTTTAAAAAAAATTAAAAATTGATAAACCCCTAGGCAGACTGACAAAAGAGAGAGAAAGAGAGAGAAGACACCAATTACCAACATCAGAAATGAACATGGGGCATCACTATTGGTCCCACAGACATGAAAAAGATCATAGTGTGAACAGCACTGTACCCATAAGTTCAACAGCTTAGATCAGCATGCTTTTTATGTAACGGGCAGGTAATAGATATTTTAGGCTTGTGAGGTCCCTATTGCAACTAGTCAACTGCAGTGGTAGCATTGAAGCAGCTGTAGTCATTACTTTTACTTACAGTAAACTAGTGAATGCCTTCCTCTAAGATCAGGAACAAGGCAAAGATGCCCACTCTCACCACTCCTATTCCACATTTAATGATTGGTCCTAGACAGTGCAATAAACAAGAAAAATGAAAAAATAATAGGCATAAGAATTGGAAAGGAATAAGTAGAATTGTCTTTATTTAAAGATGATATTATCATCGACAGAAACAATCCCAAAGATTCTACAAAAACAAGTACTAGAATTACTAAGTGGTTTAGAAAGGAAACAAGGTCAATACACAAAGAAATCAAATATATATCTAATATACTAGCCATGAACAATTTGAATTTAAATAAAAAATATCATTTACAGTACCATCAAATATCTGAAATAGTTAAGGATAAATCTAACAAAATATATGCAAAATGTTTAACCACAAAACATTGATGAGAGAAATTAAAGAAGACTTCAATAGATGGAGAGAGACACTGAGTTCATGGGTTGGAAGACTCCTTTACAGGTTCACTCTTCCTAAGTGTATCTATGAGTTCAAAGAAATCTCAATCAAAATCCCATATAACTTTTTTGTAGAAATTGGCAAGGTGATTATAAAATATATTTGGAAAAGCAAAAAGACTTACAATAGGCAAAATAATTTTGAAAAGGAACAAAGTTTGAAGACACACACTAGTTGATCTCAAAACTTGCCATGCAGTTACAATAATCAAGAAAATGTAGTAGATTATACATATTGATCAATGGAATAGAATAGAGAGTTTCCAAGTAGACCCACACACATATAGTCAATTGATTTTGACAAAGATATCAAGATAATTCAATGGAGCATGGGTAGTCTTTCCAATAAATAGGCTGGAACTATTGGACATCCATATGCAAAAAGTTAAATAAATAAAATAACTGTCAACTCTTACCTTTCACTATATAAAAAATTAACTTGAAATGGATCATAGACTTTACCCATAAATGAGAAAAGAAAAATATTGCTCCGTTGGACTTAATAAAATTTAAAATTTCTAATCTTTGAAAGACCACTGTTATGAAAATAAAAAGATAAGCCCCTGAATGGGAGAAAATACTTCGAAATTATAGCTCTATCTGTAAAATAACTTTTGTTCAAAATATACAAATATTTATGACAATAATAATTAAACAAAAACACAACTTTAAAAAGGAGAAAAATATTTCACCAAAGAAGAAATGTGCATGGCAGATAATCTCATGAAAAGATACTTAAAATGATTTTATTCATTAAGAAAATGCCAACTGAAACCTCAAGGAGATACCACTACACAACTTCTGGGATGGCTTAAAAAACAAATAAACATAAAACAGATGATACAAAGAGCTTGCAAAGATGCAGTGCAATTCACATACAGTGGAAATCACATACGTTTCTGGTGGGAATACAAAATGGTATAGCACTTCGGAAAACAGTTTGGCAGTTTGTTCTAAACTTAAACGTACACTTACCATAGGATCCAGCTATCCAAGTCCTGGATATTTACCAAAGAAAACTAAAAACACAGGTCTACACAAAAACTTCCACACAATGTTTATAGCAGATTTATTCATAGTAGCCAAAAACTAGAAGAAGCCAAACATCCATCAACAGGTAAGTAGATAAATAAATCATGGTATATCCATACAATGAGATTTTTCAGCCATGAAATGATTGAACAATAAATAGAACCAAGCGACTGATATATGTAACAGTATGGGTGAACCTCAAAACACCATGATAAGTGAGAGACGTCAGATACAGAAATCTATGTACTATGTAATTCTATTTATATGACATTTTCCAAAAGGCAAAACTATAGTGGCTGAAACCACTAAGTGATTTCCAGGAGCTGGGGTTGAGGGAGTCGATCAGCTTTGCCTGTTTTTGAACTTTATACAGATGGAGTCATATAGAATTCTTTTTTTTTTTAGGTCTGGCTCCTTTCGGTCAGCAGTGCATTTGTGATCTTCATCCAGATTTTGTGTAGACATATAGTATGGTCATTCTCATTGCTGTATAGTATACTACTGCATAACTATATCACAATTTACTTATCCAATTGACTGCGGGTGTCACATTCACAGTTTAAAATTACAGTATAATAGCCTAGTTGGCTAAAATTCTTTTGCAATTCTTTTTTGTCTTAGTTAAGCCTTACAAAATCTAAATGAGATTTTCCTTACCAAGTTACCTCTTAAACAGACATCAAAACTCAGTATGTATCTATAAAATGCGGTGACTTTTTAAATGAAAAACTCCTTTCCTCATTTGGTGAGTTTTGGTTCACCCCCAAATAATATCACATCTGGTTTGCCACTACCTACCCAATTCCTGTTTTTGTTCCTGTGGAATTTCCTTTGTCTCAACGTATTTTCTAATTTAGACCTGAAGATCCTTTCCCATCTATGACAGTCAATAATTTCAGAATATTCATCTCCTTGCTTAGGGTAGCCTTGGCATCCTTCCCAAACAACATCAAGATACTCCCTGAAAGAAAAGGAAAAGGGAGTGTTGGCTCTCAGCTTGAACTCAATTTAGATGCTAAGATATTCTGCCCCAAACAATAACCACAGCAAATCAGGGTATCTGGGATATAAGGCAAAACTCTTGAGAGCATTCCCTTCAATTACTACAGTAGACAGAACCACAGGTATGTGAGTCCATTCCAATGGAGAGGTGCTGGCGTAGTGTGATGAGAGACTCTTTACGGCCACTCTGTAGCGAATGTTTCTGAGTCAGAAGCCTGTACACACCAAGGTAACAAGGTTAGGTTTAAACTTGACTGAGTATTGAGTTTTTGCATTTTATTGTTGCAGTGAAAATCATGTCATGAATACCCCATTTATTCCTCCATATAAGGATGTCCCTAATTCATCTGTTATTCAAAAGCCACCAGTATTATATTAGTAACTGCATTATTTCATGACATTGACTAAAGCCCAGAAGCAGGTTCTTATGCCCTAATTAATTTTTTTAAAGCCTTTTACTCAGAGGGATGCTGCCTACCTGGATCTTTGAAGGAAACGACATTAATGATGCTGCAATGCAGATGATTATATTGAAAGTGATGAAGAATTTATTAGGAAGACAGCCATCATGGGCTGTGCTGTATATGAGGCATGAAACTGCTATAAGTAATGACAGAGTGTAGTTTAGGCAAGTAATGGGCAGCAGAGTCACAAAAAGAGAGCTTGGAGATATATTATTTAGTAATAAAGTTGCCATAAAAATTGAAATATGAGGTGGAAAGATTAACATGGTCATACAAGTCATCTTTAATGTTCATAGCCAAGTTCTGCCTTTTAGAAAGAGTAAACTGAATTTATGCCTGCAACAACATGTAAGTCAAATCCCTTATTTATACATTTCATGCAAATGACTACAGACCTTTGCTTTGCAGTTACCAAAGTAATGTTTAGTAGCATTTAAATTTATTACATTAACATTGGATCAGGAGCTGTATTTCTACCTGTCAAATGGCTAACGTTTGTAGGTCATGCCATCCATAAATAGTCTGCAGTTTACGGCCCCTTGCGTTGCTGGTCCCAAATCTATGAACAAAAGATTTTACTTTATGTTTTTCCACTTTAAACCAAATATAGATATGTTCTCATTTATTCCATAATGATATTCTAATATTAGTAATTGACACATACCATTTGGTCTTATGGCATGTTTGCTTCCACATAGGGGACATATAGTGCTCTAATTAAGAGCAAGGGCTTTGATGGAAATAGACCTAAATGAAAACCCTGACAGCCAATTACCATCTGGTGACCTTGCTCAGATGACTTTACAACTCTGGTCTGACTTTTCTCATCTATAAGAGGAATATAATAATACCAGTCTCATGGGATTATTATAACAATTCAATAAAGTATACAAAATGTATTTAGCCTATGGTAACCAACTCAATTATTATCATCATAATTATTATTATCAATACATTCCGAGTACTTCCATAATGAATAGTGGCGTCAAAAGTCTTGGAGGAGAGGCAAAGCACACCTTATTCTTCAGATACTTTCATCTCAGCTTAATTTCTAAAATTAAAGGTCTGAAGGTTAACTTGTACCTAATGAAGTATGTAATTAAATTGACAGCCATTTGAATTTAACACAAATGTCTTATGAAAATTCTTGTCTTTTATGACTTCTCAGAAGTGGGTATAAATTGGGCTATAGTGTAAAGCAACTGAATCTTAAGAGAGAAAACAGATAAATACTTATAAAACATTTTATTCTGAATTTGAAACCCTTCCTATTTAAAGTCAGTCACATAGACAATGGGAGCAAGATTTCAATTTCAAATACAGTAGTAACAGTGAACTTAATGAGCAATTGGCATCTGAGCAAAGGCCTGAAGGAAGTGAGGATACAAGCCACGTGAGACTCAGAGGAAAGAATATTTTAGGTAAAGGGAATAGCTAGTGCAAACCCCTTAAGATGCCCAGAGGCTAGGAAGGGAGGGAGTGGTCAGGGGGAGTAGTTCACCATGGATGCAGGCAATAAGGTATGCATGTCTACAGAAAATTTCAATACCATAATAAAACTGATTAAATTTTTATCATCATGCACTACAAATGCAAACATCATTGATAAAATACTCCTCCCTGAAAAAAAAAAGTCTGCTGATATAAGTTCTAAGCAATTTCTGTGGTTTCTGTCAAGCTAAGTGGACTGCTGCCATAGCCCATCTTTTGTGGGAGCATTCCAGGAGGGAACAGCAGGGGGCAAGTGTGTCTGGATCAGATTGAAAGAGAGCAAGAGTAGTAGGTGAGGGGGTCAATGAACAATAGCATGGCTAGAACAGGTAGGGCTTTGCAAGCTCTCTTTGGACTTAGGCTTTTACTCTACATGAAATGGAAAGCCATTGGATGGGTTATAGCAAAGGATTTTCAAAATATTGCTCATATTTCAACACACTGATTGCAGTGTTGAAAATAGACTAGGAGTGGGGAAAGGGTGATAGTTGCAGCAGAGAAAACAAAAATAGATGGTGATTGTTCTGTCTACTTTCTATTCACCCCATTGGTGATGGACAAATCTCCCACCCTAAATAGTATGAAATGGCTGAACACATGACACTCGACCCTGGACAGATGAGATTGACAGCAGTTTATCAGTCGAACATATTCAGCCTGGAAGAGGAGGACATCACACACCATATAGGGCCACACAAGTGTTACACTCAGGAATAGAGTGAGTCAGCAGGAGCTGCAAGATGTAGGCTTTGTAGTAACAAGAGAGTGGGGTGCCCCCATCTTGAGGATGTGATTGGTTTATATGAATAAGTTTGTGGGCTGGCAGAAAAGTAAAATATATCGAGATCCAGGTGGAGTGTAGCTGGTCTGGCTGACTTGCGGACTAGCTGGGTATGGAGTCTTTCCCATTGAGTAAGGGGCACATCTAGCAAAAAGAGAGAAACTCACAGCTAAGCCTTTGGAGCCCTGTGAGTCTCAAAGATGTCAAGGAAGTGCATGATACTTTAGTCTTGAAATATAGTGATAGCTTGGGATAGAAGTGGAAGTGGTGAAATTAGTGAGAAGTGAATGGATGCTGAATGTATTTTGACAGTAGAACCAAAAAGAATTGTGGAGGAACTGGATGTGGAATTTGAAAGAGAGGAATCAAGTATCACTAAGGAGCTTAACTATAGCAAATGGAAAGATAGAGTGTCAATCACTCTATCTTTGAAAAATACTGTAGGAATATTAGGATATGGCACATCCATACAATTGAATACTATGTAGTTGTAACAAACATAAACTCTTTATGTTATGATATGGAAATATCTCAAGATATAGTAAGCAAAAAAGCAAAGTCCATGGTATCCAAAGTAGCATTTAGATTTGTGTTTGAAAGGGAGAGAAAAAAATAGATATTTGCTTTGGCTGGTACATGCATTAAAAAAAAAAAATAAAGTTTGCAGGAAGCAGAAATAAGTTAAGGCAAGAGTTACCTGTTGGAGGAAGAGGATAAAAACTAACCGGGTAGAGGTTGGGAGCAAAAAAGGAATCCATTCACTATATTTTTATAATTTCTGATGTTTGTACAATGTGAATGCATTTTTTTAGTTAAAAATAAATGTTTAAAAAGATATAGATACAAATTCTGTTTTAAGAGGGTGGATAGCTGACAGTCCCTAATACAGTATCTCTTTTTACTATTGCTTCTTGATGAAACAGTAACGGAAGAAAAAGGAGGAGGAGGAGGAGAGGAAGAAGAATAAAAGCAACAACAATAATTATAACAAAAACAATAACATACTAAAACATAAGACTAATGAAAAAAGAAACTCCTTACTGAATTGTAAATATGGCAACCTGCTCCCTATTTCTGTAATTTGGAGATGAATTCCCACCAATAATGACGGATACAATCAGACTTGGAGACAAAATTATTGGCTCATACATGTTTTGTTCTGAAAGATGATCACTTTAAAAAAAAGAAAGAAGGCTTGTATCACATGGGATGTTGGGAAATGTTTAACAAACCATTTGGGGGGTGGTAATTGCAACACAGCTGCTCTGATTGTAGTGTTTCCCAATTTTCTTGGTGTAAATATTTCCGTTGTGGCTGATTTCAAGCTACCAATATGATCTCATTTATTCCTTCTCTGCTCTTCCTTTCTTTATGTAAATATAACTTTCAGACTTTACCGTTTTCCTTCTTTCTGAAGAACCTCCTTTAACATTTCTTGCAAGGCAGGTCCATTGCCTACAAACTCCCTCAATTTTTATTTGTCTGAGAAGGTCATCATTTCTCCTTCACTTTTGTGGGATAATTTTTCTGGACCTAGAATTCTAGGTTGGTGCTTTTTTCTTTCAATACTTTTAAGTATTTCATTCCACTCTCTTCTTGCTTGCATGGTTTCTGAATAGAAGTCTAACGTAATTACCCTGTCTTTCTAAAGTAATGTGTTTTTCCTTTCGGCTTCTTTTAAGATTTTCTCTCTCTTTAATTTTATGCAGTTTCAGTATGATATGCCCAGGTGTAAATTTTTTTTGTATTTATACTTCTTACTTTTTCAGTTTTCCCGGGTCTGTGGTTTGGTGTCTATCATTAATATGGGGAAATTCTCAGTCATTATTGCTTCCAACATTTCTTCCATTCCTTTCTTTCTTTGCCATCTGTTATTCCCATCATGCATGTGTTACACCTTTTGTAAATGTCCCACAGCTCTTGGATATTCTGTTCTGCCTTTTTCATTCATTTTTCTCCATGCATTTAAATTTTGAAAGTTTCTATTGATGTCTCTTCAGACTCATTGATTCTTTCCTCAGCTATGTCCAATCTATTCATGAGCCCAACAAAGGTACACTTCATTTCTGTTCCAGTGTTTCTGATTTCTAGCGTTTCCTTCTGATTCTTTTCTGGAGTTTCCATCTCTCTGCTTATATTATGCATTCATCCTTGCATGTTGTCCACTTTTTCCATAACAGCCCTTAACATATTAATTACAGTTGTTTTGAATTCCTGGTCTGACAATATCATCATCTCTGCCAAATCTGAGTCTGGTTCTGATACTTGCTCTGCCTCATCATACTGTATGTTTTGTCTTGTAATACATCTTGTAATTTTTTGTGAAAGGCTGGGAATGATGTACTGGATAGAAGGAACTGAGGTAAATAGGCCTCTAGTGTGAAGTTTTGTTTATCTATCTAGAAGTTATGTTGTGCTTACTGCTTGCTGTAGCTATAAGTGTCAGAGGTTAAAATTTCCTTCAGTGTCTTTGTTTTTGTCACCCCTGTAATCATCAGGTTTCCCTAGAGACTTCTCCTTAAATAAGGTCTAAGACATGCAGTTCTTTTACTTGTACTCCCTGTTACTATATAGGAGCCCTACTGATGCAGTGGTCAGGTATTGGGGAGAGGAAGTGTTCTATAGCCATGTGATAAGGTCCGTCTTTTGGTGAGTCTGTGCCCCTGGGCTGCGACCTTCACTAGTGCTTCTCAGTTTTCTTTATTCCCTTTAGGATGCCCAGAGAGGGCTATAGTTGGGTATTTTCTACTTGGTCATACATTGTTCTTATTTTTCCCTTTAATATTGTTCTCATTCTTTCCTTTAATTCTTTAGATATGTTTTTCATTCATTTTTTAACATATTCATCTTAGCTGCTTTTATTGACTAATTTTTCCTGTGTGCACACCATACTTTCTTGTTACTTTACACATCTCATAATTTGTGTTGAAAGCTGTAGACTTTCATTAATATAATGTGTCAAATCTGGAAATCAGAGTCACCACTCCCCAACATTTCTTGTAGTTGCTACTGTTTGTTTTTTAGTGACTATAATGTCTATATTGATATATAATTTATATATAATCTATATAATTATAATGTCTATATAATTTTCCTGTGTGGCCACTGAAGTCACTGCTCAGTTAGATTAATGGTCTGCTAATGACTGAACAGAGTTTTCTTCAAATATCTTGACCCAATAAGCCTCCCAACTTTTGCTGAGGGTCTCTGTATGAGCATGGGGCACGCCTTTAACACTTAGCAGACATTTTCTAACTCTGTCTTAGACTTCATTTCCTGCTTTTGCAGAACTTCGAGGTCAGCTAAAATGAGAGCTTAGGGCCTTCTGGGGCCTTTCCTGGCCATGCACACAGCCCTGTGCACACATGTGATCTTCTAATTTTCCAGAAATATTTTGGAGCTTGTCAAAGTATCGACATCTTATTCTCCAGTTTTTCCTTTGAAGTTTTTTGGTGAGCTTCTTATTAGCCCCAACTGGTAATGATACTTCAGACAGACTGACATTAAACAATTGTCACTTATCGTTTTTGAAAATTTCCCTGTGGGTAGGCCTGTTCATAAAGAGTAAGGTCTCTGTCAGATCAAATAAAGACAAGCCTGAGAATATTCAGAGACCTACTAATGCAATCAAATAGTAACAATTCCATGTGTATGGGGGGGTGCCTTTTGGGGTGTACCAAACTGACCCTGCTCCCTCCAGTGGTTACTAGATTGTTGGTTTTCACAGCTGTAATAGTTATGAGGTTGTTGGCTTTCAAGACTACCACAGAATTAAGGAAAGGGAGTGAGGTTAGGGCAAGTAAAAGCCATACCTGACTTGCTGTTCTTATGAAGATTCAACCATTTTTCTTGGATAGTCATTCCCTGGATTGTTGCAAGACTTTGCTTAATATCCAGAGTTCTGAAAATATTGATTTTGACAGTGTTTGCCAGTGCTGTCATTACTTCTATAGAGGAGTGGATATTTGGAGGTCCTTACTTTGCCATTCCATAATTCAAACTCTCCTTACATTATTTTTTCATAGCAGTTAACAGTTAAATATTTTCTAAGCTCTCATCTGAAGTGAAATTATTGATTATTTCCAATCAGAATTGTCAACTTTCAATTAGAATTTAAGCTACAGGAGGAGGGGCATCGTCTTATTTACTCTTCCACCTGTCAAGAACTGTGAAGAAGCTGAGATTTTACCCTATCTGCTATCTAACAAGTTAGCCAGCCACAGTTTTATGGAGGTTGGCGAAGGACACAGACTCTGGTTCAAAGATATCGGTCTCTGTTACCCACTGCAAAGCAAGAAGCACAAGCTCATGCTCACATCAATTCCCCTGGCCTCTCAAATTCCATAATAACAATGCAATGTGACCCAGGTAGATGATGTGCACATGGGAAGTTTGAATCACAGACAAGGAATCCCATCATTAAGAACCTAAATCTTTTACAGTGGGTTACAAACAAACCTGCCCTCTGCCCTGGAGGGAATCATTGTTTTTATTATACAACAATCCTTCCCTTTGTTTTGGAGGGAGGAACCATCTATCTTCCAAGGCTATTTGCTGTAAAACCATTCTTGAAAATATAGTCTGGAACAAAATCTGTCAGTACCTCTGCTTGCAAGATATGCAGAAACACAAGAAATCCATAGAGAATTATCTCCCAACATCCCCCCAGGTCTAAAACAGTATCTGCCACATTGTAGACCTGCAATAAATATCCGTTGACTAAAACCTCCAAGAATTTCTGTTTTCATCAATATATTCTATGTCCACAAATAAGGAAAATATGTATTTTTTAAAATCTTGGATATAGGGAATGTGTTAAATAAGGACTATCTCAGTCAGTTTTGGTTGCTATAACAAAGTACCATAAACTGGTTGGTTTATAAACAACAGAAATTTATTTCTCACAGTTCTGAAGGCTGGAAGTCCACTATCATGGCGTCCACATGGTCAGATTCCTCGTGAAAGCCCTTTTTCAAGTTGCAGACTGCCAACTTCTCTCTGTGTCCTCACACGGCAGAAAGAGATCTAGCTAGCTCTCTGTCCTCTTCTTGTAAGGGCACTAATTCCATTCATGAGGGCTCCATCCCCATGACCCAATTACCTTCCAAAGGACCCACCTCCAAACACATTGGGGATTACATTTCAACATATGAATTTTGGGGAGGGGCACAAACATTCAGTCCATAACAAGAACCTTAGAATAAAAACTTGTGTGGAGATTTGATACAGTAGAGTGGCGAATGGAAATTATAAAACTCTATTGGCTGTCTCCTTTGTAAACAGAATGACAAATTTACCCGTTGACTTGAAGGAGTTCAGTCTTCTCTCCTATTCTTTTCTTGCCTCACTCTAAAAAGGAAGAACTGCTGTGTTTGATCAAGGCATGAACATTTAGTTAAACTATGCAGCTCAGGTCTTAGTATGCCTGTCTTTTGCAATTCCCAACTCCTAGAAAAGTAGAGAAATAAGGATGCCTGGAATACACTTCTTTGTGGGCAAATGGGTAAATATCCAACTTACATGCTGCCTCTCTCTCTCTCCATTACTTCTCTCTCTCTCTCTCTTTTCCCCTATCCACATGCACACATACGTGCACACACCCACACACATACACATACACAACACATACTGTTCTTTCACTGTGATCTTCTCATGTCTAGAACATGCTGACAGTTTCTCAACTTGAAAAGAGTAATATTCAAAATTAAGTTTTGGCCTTTAGGCTAGAAGCAGGCAGAGTGGACCTTTTGGCTAGCCTTTTTCTAGGCCCTTAATTTCAAAATCCTCTAGACAAAAGAGGTCCATATACCAATCCAGTCACGTTCTCTGGCGTTCTTTCCTGGGGCTTTGAGCCATACTCCTACATTAAGTGTAAAATATCTCCCAGCCTTACTTTGCCATTTGAAAGGGGTAGCCTATTAAGAACAGAATCTGATTCCCAGGAATCCCAATTCTGTACAATACCCAGCACCTACTAGAGTTTTTTAAAAGTAGAACTATATAAGAGATTGTATCTCGGTCGGCAGTCAGTCATTTTATATTCTACCTCATGATTTTTTTAAACAAATAGAAAATGATATAAAAGTTATTTGCATAATTTAGTCACACACCAAACATAACAGTGTCCTTTTTCTATGCCTACATAGTTTTATCTTTGAGAATATCATGCCATTTTCAGTTACAAATTACTTTATATGTATGTAATATACTGCCTTTCCTTGGTATGTTTAAAATTTATATAATTTCAGTTGTTGTTTATTTTGTTTTGTCATTGAAATGGATTCATTTTGTGTTATTCCAAGAAATATACTTAACTTGTGGATCGTTTATATGTCTCCAGTGTAGCTAGCTACTCTGATGTTTAAACAGTTTGTCTCAGTTAATAGGTTTTTTTTATCATAAATGTTTAAATTACTTTATTCAACTCTTACTGGGATTTCTCGTTTTCCCTTGTGAATGGATTTCCCAGCTCAGTAATACACTTTAGGCCAATTTAACCTCATAGCTGAGAATATTATTTCCTCACAATTGCTCACATTTTTCATATTTCGCACAAACCCAATTATTTATCACATATAGTCACATGTTTATAATTAATTTTAAATTAGCTGCTTCTTAATAGGTGCAATGATTACGTTCAGTGCTCAAAATATCAAAATAAATAATGATTGCAGTATATCACAATGTTTCTCATATTTTATAGTTTTATTCCTCCTGCCTTTGACCTTTTGTTCAACCATAAATATATCCCAAGCTCCTTAACCAAATCTTGAACTGTAAGAAATTGTTAATGATAAAATAAATAATTAAAAAGGAAAGAAAAAAAGAGATTTTTGCCCCTACTCTTCTTTTGTGGTAATTTTTTTTCTGTTCTTCCAGAGAAAATTAAAATATTCTAACCAGTGCATGCTTGCCTCTACTTAGAAAAGCATTTTTTTGCACGTAATGGAGGAATACCATTCAGTAATTCTGAATTTAATTTCTGATTTTAGTAACCCAACACCACCACAGTTCCCAGATAATAATAGCCCTCAAAAATATTAAAGGAAAAATTGCTTTATGATCCAGACCAGGTACTATACTGCAGGTACTATATATCTTTTTCTGTCATTTTCACATAAGTTCTATGTTGTAATTATCCCCACTTTTCAGATGAAGAAATTGTGACTCAGAATATGGCATTTGAGGTAGCTAAACCAGAAATAAAACCCAAGTATTTCGATTCCCAAAGCATATGCTCTTTCAATACACCATGCAACAAATTTCTGCGTATGTCAATTTGGACCAAAGTCAAAAGGACACTTGAACAATTGTTTTGTGATGCCCAAGTAATATTTTGTTTTGTTTTAGAAAATATGTGTATATTTTTCCTATTCTGTTCAACTTCAATTGTCTTTTTCACTTTTAAACATTGCTAAGACAAGAGAGGTGTAAAATGCTGAAAGAGGGACAATACTTTTCAAGTCTCCTCAAATAAAAGTATTATTTGTAGCTTGCAAAGAATTTTGTTAGCGACAGATATTGTGCCTTCTTATTGAGCATAGAGTGCTGCTTTCTTTGTCTCACCTTCTTTTGCATTTCATCCACGATTAAAATCACAACAATATTGTGTAGGGTCCACTCCCGTGATTCCTTTCACCTTAGCCCAAACCAGTAAGCACTACAATTTCTTTTCAAAATGTACCATTAGGTGAGAGAGAGAGTTTGACTTCTCAAATCAAAAGACACGCTAAAAAGAGGCAATCTTTGGGGTGTTTCATTGAGCATCCAAACCCTTGGAGTTTTTCTGCCACTTGCTTTGTGTCTTTCTGCACATTTCCTTGCATTTCAAATTTTCTTCCTAGATCTTATAAGTTTGTAATCTGTCCCAGGAGCAGGTTTAAATGACAGGCCTCATGGAATATTTTTTTAAGATCTAAAGAGGGAAAGAAGGAATACTTTCCAAAGGAAAAAAGTATTTACTTGGAAAGAGAAATTCTCTAAAGGGCATATCCACCACGAGTAGTTCTACTTTTTACTATTCCTTTGGCCACATTAAGTGGTGAAGGGAGACTTCGGGAAGAAGCAAAGGAGCAGAGCAGGAAGATCTTAAGATGGAGAAGAAACGGCAGAAACTACATGAAAGCCGTATGACATTTTTGTTAAGTATGAAAAGAGACCCCAACCTAGATATAACACAAATATTGACAATGGGGACCTTAGATGGGTCAGCCCTCCAGAGTCAAACCCTCCAATAGAAAAAATACTCAAAGAGAAGAGAACCCTTTCTTTTGAGGAAAGAAGGCTTCTTAAAAAAAACAATGCACTCTCCCCAGAATAAAATATGACTGAAAATGTGATGATCTGATTAAGCCTCTATGTATGCTATAAGTCTATAAAGTTTCCCAAAATGCTGGGTTTATTCTAACTATCATCCAAGGTGAACCTAACGTGTGAAAGTGGTGCTAGTTATCAGTCACTTTGTTAATGATATTGGGAGTGTAAGAAACCAAAGTCCTTCTAGAATCCTGAGACTATTTTCAGTTAAAATAAACTGAAGCAAAACAGAAACATGGTTTTTACAAAGTCAAGGAAAATAACAAATTTTAACATCATTCTTTCCAATTAAAATTAAAAGTATAGTTTTAAGGTAAGTAAAATGGATCAAAACTATGGCCTCAAAATTTTAGAATGTTCCTAAATTTTTGAAGTGTTTTGTTTTCAGAGTGCCAGAACAAGCTCTTTCTCAGAATACAAATGCTAAAATGGAAATCTGGAATCTTTGTTAAAAAAAAATGCACATGCTAATAAAGCACATAATAATGTGAATAAAAAGCAGTATTCAAATAAACATTAAAATCTTCCATTATACTCATGTATAGTCCCCTTTATAACAACAAGAGCATTTTGCAGATGATTTCCTGCGGATGGTGGTTGTGAAGACAATGTAGTTCAGAGATGTGCTTTCATTCATTACAAATTATGACACTATTTCAAAGAGAGGAAACTCCAAAGTACTTCTTCCAGAATGCATCCTCCATTCCCCCAGGTCGGTTTTATAATGACAAAAATAAATAAATGTCCGCTCGCAGAACTCTTCGACTGTCTCTTTTTCACAGCTCCCAGACAAAATACATAAAATTGTGAATACAAGTGTCACTACACTTTCTGTTCAAGGTGTAGCTTCTGGCTCAAGTCTCTGTTTATCCTCCTTATGCTCCAGTGTGCATGACTGTCTGTACCAGTCTGCTTGCGATGCCATAACAAAACACTATAGACCGGATGGCTTAACAACAGAAATTTATTGTCTTACAATTCTGGAGGCTGTAAGTCCAAGATCAAGGTGCAATTAGGATTGGTTTCTGGTGAGACCCCTCTTTCTGGCCTGCTGATGGCTGCCTTCTCGCTGTGTCCTCACATGGCCTCTCCTCTGAGTGCCCAGAGGGAGGAGGGAGAGAGATCTTTGCGGGTTCTTCCTCTTCGTATAAGGACACAACCAGTCCTATGGGATTGTGTCCCATCCATATGATCTCATTTAACCTTAATTACCTCCCTGAAGGCCTACTTTCTGGGTACAGTCACATTGAGGGTTAGGGCTCCACCATATGAATTTTAGGGGGACGCTATTTAGTCATAACAACGTCTTAAGTAGTTTTCTCTGATCTTCAATCTGTCACTAATACCTTCCCCTTTGTCTAGGAATTATCCAAGTTACCTTAATTTAGAAAATAAAAAAACTTTTCTTTCATTATCCCTTCTCTTTAAATGCCCTCTTCACTCCTTAACTGGCATTTCTTAGAAGTGAAGTTACTTTTCCTCATGTTGCATTGATTACTCTCCCCACTATAACACAGAATCTTCTCTGATGACTCTGCTGAAATGGTTCTATATTTGTTGATAAAAGTTTAATCATCAAATCAGATAGTTTCTTTCTAGTTCCCATAGCCTTTTCCCTTTTGGAAACAACTGATTCCATTAAACAGTGCTTCTTTGAAAACTACTTTTATATCTTATAGCAATTTTAAGATTTCTATTGGTACCTATCTTTCTGACCATTGTTTTTTTTCCCATTTGTTTCTCTACCCACCCCTTAACTCTAGATATTGCATACAGATGGTCTTCTCATCTCCTATATATTCTCTCTCTTACTCCAGCAGCTCTGTTTGCCATTTAATATATTATCTGTTTCTTCAACTGCCTGGCACCTTCTATATGTTCCCAGCATCTCTCTCTCTCTTTTTCTTTCTCTCTCTCTCTCTCTCTCTCATTCCCTTGTTTCAGCCTTCACCATCAATTTTAGCTCTTGCAGGAGATCACTTATTTAGTTCAGGAATCTCAGTGGAAAAAAGTGATGTTATTTTTCTGCTAAGTAAAGCCCATTACAGATGAGGTGGTCTTGATCTATCTTGTGGCCGTGCCGTCTGGGACATGTGGCCTCCAGTGACACGATAGTTGGCACCAGACAGATGGGAGAGGAACATTGGGTCTCAATGACCTCAGCTCAAAAGTGATATACACTATTCTGCTCATTTTCCACTGGCCACAGCTAATCAAAGGACACCAGTCTAAGACGAAAAATGTAGATAAGCACGTAGGATATTTGGTGAGCCCTAACTCTAGATGATACCACCTCCCATCAAACTCTTGTTTCACAGAGGAAGCACAGGCAACAAAGCAAAAATACACCCCATGAATTTTTTCTCTTTATATGCAAGGATAACTTCTCTCCATAGTTTGTAAATAACCATTATCAGTTCCTCAGGATCTTCTCTCATTTTCCCATCTGATCTCTATATTTAAACTTTTCCTCTATTAACAATTTTACTTTGGCATAAGAACATATGAAAGTCATGCCCTCCCCTCCATTAAAAAACACTCTTGCTTGATGCCAATTCATTCTCTAGCTACCTTTTCTCTTTCCCTAATTTCACAGCAGAATTTATAAAAAGTTTTATTTATTCTCATTATCCATATTTTCTCACCTTATAGGTACCTCATAACTCACAGCAATTTTACTATTTTCTTCCTACTTATCTCCCTTAGAATTGCATTCACCAACAATTAACTTGTGAGTAAATTTAATGACTATTGTTTAGTCATTATGTCAACTTTCTACATTTGCTGTTGTTGATCAAACCTGTCATCTCAAAAAAATCTCTCACCTTAAAAAGAGTAGCATCTTAATCTACTACTTTTTCCTCCTACCTCTGGACTTTCCTTACTGATCTCTTCTATAGAGTACTCTCAATTTACCTTCTCCCAACACATGTGTGTTTCTTAAAAGCTCTCTTCTGCCCTTTATAGATGATCTCATCTACTCTTGTGATTCCAGGCACCATTTATATCACAAACCTTCACCTAAAGCTTACATCTCTCTCTCCTGAGTCCCTTATAAACCTAGCTAGTTGCTGACTGGAATTCTCTGCCTGAATATCCTATGGACACTTAAAATTGATTATGTAAGATTACTGAACAACTAATCTTACCTTCAAAACTCACTTCCGCTATTCATCTCTCTACAACATTTATGCCCCCATCATTTATACAGTTGTCCAAGTTGGAGACTGGGGAAACAATAAAAACCCTGCATTCTGTATAACCATCCCTCACCCTCACAATCAATTCAGTAACCAAGTATTGTCTAGCCTAACTGCTTAATATTTCTTTATATTGTCCACTTTCATTCAACCCTATTGCCACCATTTGGTTCTACATTTTTTCTTATTTGTGGGGCACAAGCAGCCTCTTAACTGACAGTTATACCTTAATCTTTTAGCAGAATAAATATTTATTGAGTACCTACAACACTGATAGATAAGGACATTGTTCACATGGAGTTTACAATATACTAAGGAAAATAAGCTATAAAATATAACTATAAGTCTTATGGGTAAGCCAGGTTTTACAGGAACATATAGAAAAGGAATTTAACCTCGAATGGAAGTCATGAAAACTTAGAGATTCAATGTTTATTCTAAAACTTAAGCAATGAGGATGCATTGGCGAAGAATTGAATGGTTAGAGAACGATCCAAATTGATGGCATAGCCTGGGAAAATTTCAGGAGTAAGAGAGGACATTTAAAAAACTAAATGCTATTGAGTATTGCTGAAAATTTATGGAAGAAGGAGATGGTAAGTCAGGATAGAGGCTCCAAATGAGATGGAGTAGTAGGCAGGAGCACAGTGCTTGAGGGCTTTCCCCCCAAATTAAAGAGAAACTATCAAAGGGTTCTAAGCAGTTGAGTGAAATTCAGGCTGCAGTGAGGATAATGAATAACAGTGGAGAAATAACAGTGGAGTCAGGGAGAAGGTGAACAGGACTTGACATCTGAGTAAGAAATGTAAAGGGTATGACAATGGACATAGAGAAGAGTAGACAAATATATATTTATATAGTACAATTATGGCAGGTCCTAAAGATTGTTGCATGCAGGGTTTAAGGGAGGGGAGAAGAGTGAAGAATGATTCTCAGGTTCTTGTTTGGTCAATTGGGGTTAAAGTGATGCCATTTACTAAAATAGGAAACGCTGGGTAAATAATTGGTTTGAGGGGAAATGTGATGAGTTTGATTTAGTTTTGTGTTGTCTTTGAGGTACCTGGGGAGAATGCAAGAGGAAATATTCGTTACGTGATTTTATATTTGGATCTAGAGTGTGGAAGAAAAAAGTTAGATGAAGATGTAGATTTGATAATAGCATGTAGCTAATAATTCAGACTTGGAGAGAAAATGAGACCTTACGAAAGATTGTGAATGACTTTTATCTGTGTTTGTGCTTACTACAAATTCCTATTGCTTATCTCTCTCTATAGCACTTAGTACACTCATTTATTATTTTCTTCTTACTATCACTTATATATGATATCAGCTCTAATGGCAGGAATAATGCCTTATTCATTTCTGTGCCACCGCAATTTAGTATCGTGTCTGGAAATATTTGTTAAATGGGTAGGTGAATACACGGTTGAATGAATGAATGAAGAGATAAATGAAAATAAATTCAGTTGGAACTCTGAACTCTCTTCTAAACTCCAAAAGTTTTCTCCACCTGTAGGATCTGAATTACTAGGGGTCTTTTCCCAATCCCTATCCATGGTATCCATGATCTCTCTGCATTCCTGGCAGAACATAGAACTCTGGTTTCTAACTCTAGCTGCATGCTATAATCATCTAGGTATCCTATTCCTGGATATCTCCTTATACTTGCTGAACCAGAATCTGTGAGGTTTAACAGTCATTCAGATGATTCTTATGCAATGAGCCTGAAATTGGTCCATCTGTGGGAATGACCAACATAAGAGAGCAATCAGTCTAGCTCTCAAAACTAAAGAAGACTTCCTGATTAGCTCTGTTATGTCAAAGAAAGACTATGAACAGGTACTTTAGACACCCAAACTTCATCATGATTAGACTTTGCATTTTAAATAGAAAAAAACATTAAGACAAAACTTCTCAAGGTAAAATGGATCACACATTTTCACCAGATGGCCTTACTTAGGAAGAAGAAATGTTAAAGAATTATAACAGTGTCTAACCTGGAAAACAAATGCAGAAATTTCAACCAGTGAGCCACGTGCTCAGTACAACTCTTATTTAGTGTTCTTTTAAATGTTACACAATAGTTTCTATTTTAAAACATTCATAAGTAACCCATTTTGTAGGAAAACACCTATCTTTCTTCCTAGGAAACTTAAGACACTATACTTTTATTCCAACCTACCTTGTACACTTTATTTTCCACCATTTGGCAACATACTCCCTGTGTTCTAATTTAAAAAAAAATCTCTTTTGCAATCCCTTAAACATGCTGTGTTCATTCTCACGTCCAGGATGTTCCTTCTGCCTGGTATGCCCTTGACTTTTTCTCCATCTAGAAAATTCATACTCACATTCAAAACCCAATTCAAAGGCCCCCTCCTTGTTGGCACTGTCTTCAATATCCCCAAGCAGATTTATTTGCTTCAAGGTCCATTTTGCAGTTACGTTTTTATGATTGATTTAATAGCATACCCCTATTCGACTGTAATGAGTTGTCTATATATCTCTCACACCATCTTTTGAGTTCCTCCAGGCTTTATTTTTTCTTTTATCTCTGGCCCATAAACATGGTGTGCTTGCAACATAATAGGTGCTCAACAAATGTTGGCTAAGTGAATAAAGACACCTTCTAGCTCCAACATTGTGTGACTCTTTATTTTAAAGTGACTTCAGATTACCCTTTCTTTCCTAACTTAATTTCTAGTACTGTACAGTGTGTGCTCAATATATGAAGGTCAGTGGCCTATAAAGTTAGTGTTCTCGCTGGACCTCATGCTTACAGTCGCTCGCCTTATCATTTTATCTAGCATACAACTGTGGGACATGTTCTTAAAAAAAAATCAACCCCCCACTTACTGGAAAACTTCCAGAAGCTTTCCATTCCTTATTTAAGCAGGTTCAATCTTTTCTACCTGATATTTTAAATACTTTCTGCCTTACTTAACCTATTCTGAGCTGCCTTTTCCACTCTTGGTCTTCATCATCAGTCATATTCGTGTCATTATCTGTGCTGATCCATAGAACCTAGGCATATTCCAATGTCTTAGGATGATTTCCTCATTGGAGGTCAAAAGAGGCAAGGGCTATCATGAAAAAATATCAAATGAGTAGAAAAATGACAAGACTTGGTTCCACAGGGCTGGGGAAATTACTACTTGGGACAAACTAATTCGGGAACTGAAAGGATCAGCACTTTTGTTTACTGCAGACCAAATCAATGTCTTGTCTTTACCTGAGTTCTGGCTGTATTTAGAAAAAATTATATGAATACAGTAAGTGATCAGGGCCACTATTTGAGATGTGTCTGGGTCCTAAGTACAGCACTTGGGGGAGTGGTAAGCTTTGGTCAATGTTTGTTGATTGATGACCCGATAGATCTGGTTCAGCCTTGCATCAGAAGTCCAGATTTTTTAACAGGTTTCTCAAAGCTTTCATTCCTAAAGAAGAAACTAAAGAAAACCAGATGACAAGATTTTCAAACTGTAAAATGTTCTGGTTGTCAAATTTAAATAGGGGTATCCTGTGCAATGGAGAGGCTGACTGGTGCCAATTTCACATTTTGTTCTTTGGTGTCTGGACAAAGCCTGTTGTGCCAGTGAGCTGACAGGTCGAGAGCACTCCAGGTTCCACAGGCATGTGAGAACATTCTACTTTTCATGGTGTTCCTGCATTACATAGTGATGGACTATATTCACAATGAAAATAGTTATGATTCATCGTCAATAGAGAGATTCTTCCATTTTCCGGGTGCCCAAGATAAAGTCTGGTATAGTCAACACTCCCTCTCACATAGATCATGTATTGAAATGAGAAAACTATCACCTAACATGGCCAGAGAGATGAAGGGAGCTGGCCCAGCTGACCACAGGAGACACCTTTAATTCAAAACCTAAACCATGAACACAGTGATTGTGATCAAGGAGCTTTACAGCACATAAGGGACTCAAAAAGCATATTAATCCACAGCACCACCAATTTAAAAGAATGGTTAACCTTCTCTCCCACTTGATTCAACCTGGCATGTGTATTATACCACTCTAAATGCTAGCAGACTCTATGCTTATGGGTTACATTAGGCAGCATTTAGTATCCATGAAAACTTTCTTCAAGAAGTAATTACTTTTGAGACCAGAAACGTTTCAGATGGGAAAAGAGAAAAAGAAAAGTGGCACAAGTAAAGGGAACTAGGAAAAAATAAGAAAATACACAAAAATACAGCATGTTGATTCAAAGAGGTAATTTAAAGGTGATTTAAATGATACTAGATGAGCATTTGTTCTGTTTCTGCTTTAAGTAAAGCGCTCTGTTCTATCTGTTAGGTGTTGTACTTGTTTACTATCTAATGTATGTTAGAAGCCTCTTGAAAGAGAGATTTGTTCATTTGGGTATCCTAGGTCCCTAGCTGGATGAACACACAAGCAAGAGGAGGTATGGAGTAGAAAGGACCCTGCGAAGGCTCTGGAATCCATCTCTTCCTTACAGTCATTTAGACTCAGTCTCCTCCTCTGTTTAGTGTTCACAAAACTTAATGCAGATAGAATGCTGGGGACACAGAAGGTACTCAAGATTGTAGGTTCTTACAAAGTAGGTATCTAATACCACTTTTCCAACATCTTCTCTTAGGAAAACAAATATATTTTATGCACAATGAGGCTTTCTTTTAAATTCTACACTTCTAAAGAAGAATACATGTAGTGAACAATTTATTTGCCTCCCCATCTTACCCTACTGACATTATTCAGGTAGGGTCAGTTTTATCTCAGGCAGTTACCCCCGTGTGGTTTGACCTGCTTTCCAGACCTTCCTAAAAGGATGTTTTCCTGCTCTTCCTTCCCACCCCATCCTCATTCTATTTGAAATGTTGAGATCCTCCATTAAAATGCAAAGAACCCTGAAAAATTAAGAAGAAGCAAAATGTTGGTCATTGCCAGCTCTAGTATGACTACATTAGAGTCTAGATTATGCGTGATGAAGCCGGGGTTGGAACCCCCATCTGCCTGACTTCAGGAATCGGAAGTCTAGACACTACGTGCTGCTGCATTGGAACTTAGACAAAGTCCGAGAGTGGAGGACACTCCTGATCAAAAGGGGAAAGTAAACCAAGGGCAGCGTTAATTATTCAATAATTAGTAAAAGAACGACCATGGTGTTTCTACAGAGCAGGACATAAGACAGTATTAAAATAAATGCTCTAAGTGACACAGCAACATAATGAAATCTCCTTGAACTACAACCCTTCTTAAGTCACACCATACCATCCACCCCACCTCGTCTGGAGAGTCAAAAGAAAGAGGATGCTGATCTGCGTCACACCGACATTAGATCTAATTTTAATGAAGTTTTACTTCAGGGACTGAAGTTCCCCCAAAGAGAGGGTGAGCTTTTCCCTGAAGAAACAGCTCTATGAAATAATCAAGAAGGCAAGGAGGGTGGTATTAATTGTTCTAAGTGCAGGGATTTCTTCTGCAAGAAGAGACATCAATCGGAAAGAGCAGCGACCAATAATTACTTAACAAAACTGTTTCAAAAGTAGATTTTTAGGGGCCGCCCGGTGGCGCAGCGGTTTAGTCCGCGCTTGGCAGCCCGGGGTTCGCGAGTTCGGATCCCGGGCGCCCGCCGACGCACTGCCTGTCAGCCACGCTGTGGCGGCGTCCCATATAAAGTAGAGGAAGATGGGCACGGATGTTAGCCCAGGGCCAGTCTTCCTCAGCAAAAAGGGGAGGATTGGACGGATGTTAGCTCAGGGCTGGTCTTCCCCACAAAAAAAAAAAAAAAGTAGATTTTTAAATCTACTTTTTAATTAATTAATTGCTAGAAAAAAGTTTAGTAAGTTTACTCATTTAGAGGAAATCTTTGCAAGTCCCTGAAACCAGGAGGTATTTTACCATAGGTGATAAGGTCACTAGACACCTACCCAAGAGGAACTTCTTCCACTAATGGCCGCCATCTAGTCATTTCTGACACCGAGAACTATCAAGTATCTTTAGAAAACTAATATGAAAGGAAAGCTTTACACCTTATGATAAAATTTGTTGCAGCTGATTCTTTGATCTCAGCACCGTGTATTAATTTCCCAAAGTTGGAACTGAACCCTGCCTCTAGAAAATGCGCCTTGGGTCATTGCATTGAAAATCTCCTATCTTTTATTCCTTCTTGTATACATTATTAGAAGACCAATAAAAATGCTGGTATTAACTATGAAACTATTTTTCTAGTAATGAAATTGAGGAGAATACAACTTGCATTTTATTGTTTTTTGTTTGTTTGTTTGTTTGTTTTGGTGAGGAAGCTTGTCACTGAGCTAACATCTGTGCCAATCTTCCTTTATTTTGCATATGGGGCTCTGCCACAGCATGGTCTGATGAGCAGTGCCTAGGTCCGTGCCTAGGTCCACGCCCAGGAGCCAAATCAGTGAACGCCAGGTCGCCAACGTAGAAGAGCAGGCGAACTTAACCACTACACCACTGAGCTGGCCCTGCATTTTATTGTTTTTCTACAAAAACAGGAGGTTCTTTTCCACAAAGACTCTCATTAGCATTAACTCTGGAGAGAAATATTTGTAGTGGTCTCACGGCTTAGTGGTGACAGACTTGCCTCTATTGTTTCTCCTGCCTCTATTGTGGAAAACGGGGCACACTTGGGCTGAGGATTCAGGCTGCGACAGGAAAAAAAACAAGAAAAATATCCTCATTAACAGCGTGCTTTAACTAGCTCCGCTAATGGGCTTCAGGCATTCTAAACAGCAGCAATTAGAAAATAACTTTAAATTTCATATATGTTTTTTTCCAGAAAGATGAAAAGCTGAGACAAGTTAACCTTGATGTTATGGTGGGGGTGAACACAGAGTTGGATTACTCGCTGTCAAAGCAGAAATCACTATCTTACAGGGAATAAATGCAAATGAAGAAAAACAGAGTAAGCCTATTATATTAAGTATATTTGTTTCTTTCCTGAACGCTTTGGCCGCACAAGCTCTAGCCACCGTTTCCGGAATGACCATCAATGCTTCCTAAGAATGCCAAGGCGGTGCTCCATCCAATTAGCGGGGTGCAGAGACCGGCCAGAACGTGGATGCGTTCCACCATGGAGGTGGGGGTGGGGAGGCAAATGCAATCAGGGCATTGCATCTGCTTTGTGTGCTTTACGAGAGGAAACATTATCCTCTCATCACTTCTTTATCCCTTCCTTGCCTTATATTGCTTAATATGTGTAAGTTTTACGAGTCTCGGATAAGAGAAAACTAAAAACGCCAGAAACAAGATAAAATTGCTTCAACGTGGAAAGTTCTTCTTCAAGGTGAAGAGGATCTAGAACGAGCAGGGAATATCCAGCTCCTGAAATCACTGTATGAAACAGCGATGCTTCCAGTTTGCCTAACCTCTCACTGACCAGGTTATAAGTAATTTTAGTTATTATTCTTTAAGATTATAGTAGGTAAAAAGTCTCAGCTGTATGCTAAAAATCTTTAATACCTATTTATCTTTTTCGTTGTTAGCCTTCCTCGTCCCACGTTCCAGCTGATGGTAGCAGTAACAGATACCCAGATATTAAGAGGGCGGAACTATAATGGTTCATTGAGTACAGAAAGGAAGAACCACTAATGGTTCCTATATATTCATAAAGTGGATCACCATCAAACAAAGGAATAAGCTTCCCCAAGAATAAGATGACAGCATATGATTGCTCCTATTAATGAATTCAAGAAGCCACTTTTAAGTTATCAGTGGCCACTGCTTCTGAAGCAACCTATAGCTTTATAACTAAGTTTATTATATTTGATTAATTTAAATTAGAGTAAATTATATTAGAGTTTCTTAATACAGTTCACAAATTTTAAACAGTTTTGTAGTGTTAGCATCTGTCTTTAAATAAAATGCTTTCCTAAGCTCAATAACAGAGTTTTTCTATTGTGTAAACAGTGAAATTACTGTGGAATATCTGGTAAACTTGATAGGAAACCCCAGATGTCAGCAATTTGCTGTGTAAAATTTAAAGTGGCCAATGCTGTTAACCTTCTTCAGGAGCAATATCGGTGGGCTAAGCCACGGGGGGCTCCCATCTGTCACACTCACCCAGGTTAATGTGAGTGAGAATCAAAGGGCAGTGAGACAAGGACCTCTATGCACAGATTCCACTGGCAACAAATGGCCTAAATCAGCTCTTGTTATGGAAGAAAATAACCCTTTAGGAATCAGCTGGAATCTTATTTTAAGTTTTACAGGAGGAAGGATATTATTTAAACTTTGATGAAATGGAATTCTTAATACCTCTTAGTTGTAGTGAGTACATAGGATTTCACCTAGTGAAAGATTTAACAGATTTTACAGAGGAAATTCTTCTCTATGGCATTTTTGTGGTAGAACAGATAGAAACAAGGTCAATATTTCTTTGAAAAAATAAAGTAAAACGTTTACAGAGAGTAAGTCATGATTCATTCTAAAATATGCTGAGTCAAAGGAACATGAAAATTGAAGAAATGGAAGGTGTTGGACTTCCCCAATACTCAACTGTGACCTTTCCTCTGGTGTCAGAACATGGTTGTGTAATTACTTTAATCTCAGTGGATTTTTCAAAAATACCAGGATCTTCAGACTTTGGTAAGCCTTGATTATTGTCTCTTGCCCCCACACACATTTATTTTTTATCAGCTGCCCTCAGAGATATATTCTTTACGTAATTATTGTAATAGGTTGTTAGACTGTTGGCCCCCAATGCAACATGCTTCACCATTTCCTCACCCTGTGTAGTTTTCTTCCACATTGACCTCATGTGATTTGCTTTTGCCCAATAGCATATTAAGAACTGAGGCTTGGAAAGTACTTGTACGTCAGGGCTTATCCTTATGGAAACCTGCCATGGGAAGAAGGCTGGCTAGCCTAATGGAGACACCTGGCTGAGCCAACAGCCAGCATCAATGACCAGACATCTGAAAGTGACCAGCCCCAGTCAAGCGGCCAGATGATGGCAGCCTCACCAATGACCTGAGGTGAAAGCAACATAGATCCACCCAGTGGATCCCAGACCAAACTGCTGATTCACAAACTGTGAGGAGATAAAATGCTTGCTGTTTTAAAGCACCAAGTTTAGGAGTGGTTCATCACATGGTAATAGATATAATTACTTCACTGTTAGATTATCTTTCCTCTTTAATATATGTCCCATCAAATGAGTATAATTTTATTTTAAATATGAATGGCAGAGGATTCTGGGGAAATGATGGTGGCTACAGAGAAGGTTTTTATCTCTGAATATTCCACCACTCCCCTAAAGACAAAAATTTAAAAAAAAAGGAAAGTCATCTAGGATAGCAGGACCAAAAACTCTCAGACAACATCTACGAACAAGGTGTCCACATGAGCTGCAACATATAACCAGGTAGAGACAAATCAACAAGAGCAAAAAGATCTACATATGGTATCCAAAAGAGTGTGGGAGGAAGTTGAGGGAAGGAAAACCTGATTTCATCTTTCAGGAAAGCCAGAGATCCCTGTGATTGCCATCAAAAACTCACTGAGAAGAGAGGCAGAAACTGGGAGTGGGCCTTGCAGGCTCCAATTTGCAGGTGAGTGTAAGAACTTTGAGATTCTGAGGGTGCTGAAGTGTTCTGGGGTCTATGAAACATTGACATCTATCAAACCAAAGCACTCTCCCAGATCCTCATACTCAACAGGGACAGGAAAGAGGAGTTCCCAATAAATGAAAGTGGGAGGGCAGATGAGGAAGATTTTAGAAATTATAACATCATTTTTTAACTGTGTCATGAAAACAATAGAAGATAGTGAGCACTGAAATTTTAAAGCTAGAAAATATTTTCTGATCTACCCTTCTCTCCTAAAGTGGAAACATTTCATTTAAAAATGAGCAACAGGAAAGTATTCCATTCAAATCCCATAGAAAGTAGAAAAAAGTAGGAAAATAAGGATGAGAAGAAGGTCCCAGCAGATCCCGAAAGCATTACAGAAAGACATGCCCACAAAAGAAATGAAATCTGTTGCTTAATATTTTTAAAAAAGTAAAAGGAATTTAAAAAGTGATGGAAACTAGTTTTAAAAATACATAACAGAGAATTGGAAAAACTCAGAAATGAAATGGTCGGAAAATTGGAAATTTTGAAAAGGTGAAAGAACTCAGTAAATAATTTAAAAAAAATCATTTCTGGAATGAAGGTTTAAACTAGAAGGAACACAAGTTTGAATAAACACAATGGATAATGTCTCCTGGGAGAAGTGGCTGCTTTCAGATCCATCATAGGAAATGAACAAGATGCTCCTGTTATATCTTGTCACACCAGAGAGCTGGGAAGACTATCAGAGACTACTGTGGGTGTGTCAAAAGGAATTAGGAGCCAACTTGAATAGGATCCATGGACCAAAAAAGGGACGATCTGTGCACTGATAATTATAATGACCTCAACGAGAGCAACAACAAAGAAATGAAATACCTAACTGGTCATTTTTGGAAGAGACTCTGAAATTTTTTTTTTTGTAAAACTGGTAAATAAAATGAGAAGCATTTATTCTGCCTTTCCTAATTGCACTGTAACTCAGGGGAACCAAAGAGTTGATGAGAGGAATATTCCAGCTAATATATGAAGAATAATTATGCAATTAGTAGAATAATACCATTTGGTACCAGTAATAAATTATCGGGTCTAGACATTGATCATGAATGGCTGCAATATCACAATAAGACGAGCAAATGCTTTATAACCCATTTTGGATTTAACTCATTTTCTAACTCATTTTGGAATTAATCAACATCACCTATGAAGTAGACTTGACAAAAAATCAAACCCGAATCTTGTCTGTCCTTTAGATCTGTCTGCCAGCTGATAGTAAATACATGGATAGTAAATAAAGGAACACAATAAATATATAAGCATGAAGGGGATGCAATCAGCATAATACAAACAGTTACTGAACCCTGCAGGATGAAGGCTTTGCATTCAATACAAATAAATAATTGCAAAAAATAAGAATAAATGGAGTGCTTTTAAACCTATAGTTTAAAAGAAATTGTCTTTGGATCATTAATCAAATAATGGTTATTGAAATAAAAATACTTATATAGGACAATCAAGGAAATGTGAACTGACTGTATATTGTTGACATTAAGGAATTACTGTTATTTTGTGACGTGTGATGATGACATCGTAGTTGGGATTTAAAAGGGCAGTTCTTACATTTTAGAAATATATATATACTAAAATTTTTACTGAGAAAAACTATGGAATTTGCTTTAAAATTGCTGGGAATTATACTGGTGGTAGTAGGAGAGGGTATAGAGAAAATAGATTGGCTGGCACTCGATACTTGATAAGATCTATCCATGGAGGTTTCTACCTCTTTCTACGTCTGTAGATGTCTGAAGTTCTCTGTACTATAACAGTTTTTATGAACGTAGATGGATTGAAATTTGCTCTTCTAAACTCTTGGAACGGAGAAAGCCATTCTTAAATTAGGAGGCTTCTTCTCTGGCCAAGAACTCTAACCAAGAACTCCAAGTCTGGAACTCTGGCACCAGAGTCCTTTAAAAGTCTTTAAAACGGCTCTTCAGTCTTACCCAGAAGAACAACAAAGAGGAAAGGCTGCTGCTAGATCTGGGGCAGATGGTGTAATATCAATATAAGATAAATATATATATTTTCTTCTGAAAACCAGTTGTTACTATTGTGTATACTTTTGCAGTAAAATTTCTTTTGTGCATTTTCAGAATTAAAATAAATTTACTATTTAGGTAGTATTTGAATGATCATATATTCAAAGCCTAGAAATAATCATCTAGTCTGAAATGACCTTAAATCTACTTTGGCCATTGTAGTGTATGCTCCAGTCTTGTTTGCTTTGTCTGTAAGGTCATGAAAAGGTGTGAGATCTACAAATCATTCATGGCAGGATTCCAAACAGGTTCTTCGCAGCTTGCTTCCTCTATGTTCTACCTACTCTCAGGAATCTCTACTCCCAAACTCATGGATTTATATCATCCCTCAGATTGTTGTATATGCCACATCTTTCCAACTAAACCGCAAGCTCCTTTCAGGGCAGCAACCAGTTTTATCAATGGTGAGTTCACTTTGGGTCTCCTCGTCCCAAATCTGTATTGCTTAGTATATATTTGACCATTACAAATTATGGAAGCAACTCTATTTTAACTAAATAATAATAATAATAAAATACATGAAATAGAGTATAAATAGGAGAATGGAGACAGCAATGGAAATCCCAGACTATGAAATGAATTATCCCCAAAGTCATTGGCCAATCTGTTGATTATAAACAGGTACTTGTGAACCGGTCACCATTTAAATTTATAATTGAAGGAAGGGTTTAAACAAATTTTATTACAAAAAAACCAAAGATTTTTTATACCTAAATTTTTTTTAGCTCAACTAACCTATAGTTTTAATAGAATTAGATGAGATATAAAGTATTCATTCAGATTCCCAAACGACCCATTCCCTATTTTTCTTTATGAAACAACCAATTAAAACTAATATAATTTGTCAAGAATTCACCAATCTCTCCTTCCTTTATTATTGAAGGTTTGGTATCATTATGAAATCAAGTCATTTTGTAGACTTTAACAATTTTAAGATCCCTCATCAATGTTACTTCACTAAGACAAAATAAGATCAAAATTAGCAAACCACTGGCTATACGCTGAGAAATGACCCTTCAGTGATTCACTTGGGGTGGACTAACATTCTGACTACACCAGAACTGGCCTTTCAGTTCCGAAGTGGACCACTAACCCACAGCTTCTCTCCTCTCTTTAAAGCCATCGGACGTGAACCTGCTGCCTGACCTTTGAGATTCTGCAGAGACCACGCATATTTATATCCTTTGTCTCTTTTAACTTCCCTAGCCCTTTTCTAGTCTCGGGAATGGCGAGTCCCAGATAAGTACAAGGAGTACAAACGGCGTGGTTGAAAGGACAATTTAGTCTTCTCTGTGGCCAAGTTACTCATAGGATAGACAAGTTTGTTTACACGGTTTCTCAAGGGCTTTGTTTAGAGGGGTCTCGGGTTAAACCAGCAGCATTGTCAGCGGTCTGAAATAACTCTGTGGAAATCTAATTGCACACACCCGAAACGTGTCCGTGAAACTTTTTATTCAATCTCAGATACAGAATTTTACTCCTTCTTTAAGCTTGGAAAAATATATTCAGATAAAAAAGGAAGAAAGAGAAAATTTGTATAATACTTCATGCTCTCTTCACCTAGCGCCTATTTTTCCCCCATTTCATCAGAAAATGATATATTCTGTAAGAAAGAATTTTTTTAGCAGTCCATCCCCTTAACCACTCGGCCTCCTACAAGAATTTTTAAAAATTATTAGATCAAATATTTAGGTGTATTAAATCTCCATATTTATTCAAGTTCCTCAAATATAGTTATCTTCCCATCACTTTCTAAAAGAAAGCAAGAGGTACAGTTGTACTTTTTTCTTAAGACTCAAGGTTTATGGATATTAATTATTATACTATATTGAAACACAGATATGTTTTTAGGAGACTTTTGAGATATACAGAGCTATTCATTCCCATTCTAAATGGCACTTCTTTCTCCTTTGCTTTCTGCTTGTATTTTTCCTGCTGCAATTAGAGCGTATGGAGGCTGCCACATATTGTTTTATCTGAGGTTCTGAAGGTGAGGTGGTATATTCTCTCCTACAGAATAGTAAGAATAGGTTTGATGATGACTGTTAGCCTTCAGAAGCCTCCTTTTCCACTCATTTCCACTTCATATCCATGGTGATATGTCTAAAACAGATGAGTAAACTCTGTCCCAGTGACATATGAATCAATTATTTGATTTATTTGACTCATGTTCAAAGCAGCTCCTCCCAAAATATGGCTTTTCTGCCTGTGAGTTGTAGCCCATTCTACAGCCAGGATCCACTACCACCATCAGGAATTTTTCTCTATGGTAATATCACATAGATTTTGTCTGTTGTTACCTTAGCCACTTGTAGGAACTGAGTTTTCGTTATTATACTGTCCATTGACAAATTAGTTAAAGAAAATATGGTGTATACATACATACAATGGTATATTATTCATCCATAAAAATGAAGGAAATCCTGCCATTTGCAACAACATGGATAAAACTTGAGGGTGTTATGCTAAGTGAAATAAATCAGAGAGAGAAAGACAAATACTGTATGACCTCAGTTATATGTGGAATCTGAAAAAGCTGAAATCACAGAAACAGAATGTAGATTGGTGGTTGCCGGGGGCTCGGGGTGGAGGAAATGGGACATTGTTGCTCAAAGGGTACAAACTTCCAGTTATAAGATGAATAAGTTCTGGGAATCTAATGTACAACACGTGACTATAGTTAACAATTCTGAACTGTATAGTTGAAATTTGCTGAGAGAGCAACTCTCAAATGTTCTCACCACACACAAAAAGGGTATTTATGTGAGGTGATGGGTGTGTTAACTAATCTTACTGTGGTAATCATTTTGCAATATAAATACATGGATCAAATCATCACATTGTATATCTTACACTTACACAATGTTATGTGTCAATTATATCTCATTAGAGCTGGGGGGAAAAGGAGTCAAATGGAGCAGGGTGAGGCTGGTGGAGAAAAGCCAGTGAGTTGGTACCGAGGTGGATGGAGAACTGGGGGTCTGGTCCAGCTCTGCTGGGCAGGCTCTGTCACCATCTGCAGGGAGAAGGGGGGCCCACACAGGGGTGATCTTTACTGTCGAATTTAGGCAGCCTCGGGCAGCTTTTCAAAGTTAGAGGCTGAAAACCAATAAATGAAATTATAAGAAACAATAACATAAATACCTTTATTCTCCTTAAGGTCCTCTTGGCAAATTTTTCCATCTAAATGCTATTCTCTTTAGTTCTCAAATCAGGAACATTAACATGAAACAATAGCATCCAAACTTTTCATCATCAACCCCTACACCAAAGAGGAGTTAAAATTTTATGGCCTCCAGTAAATTAAGCAATTTTTAGATTTTTAATATTTATCAAGAGAATATTAAACAGTTACCTACCGAGTGCCAGGGGAAAATAAAAATGATAAGACAGAAACTTTAAACATAGGCTTTTTTCCAGTACTATTCTTCCTTTTGACTTCAGTGTAAGAGCTCCTTGATGTCCGTGTCAGGGGATAAGCAGATGACAACAGAATCCAGGGTATCTCTTCCCACATTTTGTGACTACAAGGTGGGTCCTAGAATTGCTCTATAGCTTTGTACTCTGATTTAAGGAGATATTAAAAGACCTTCCTGTCCCAAAATACCTCTGTTATGTGGAGGCTGGAGGTGCCCCGCAATTGACTCAAGATACTGTTTATTTGTTTAAACCTTTAGAGTAGTTTCTACTTAATAAATAAGTACAGATTTTCACCAAAGTATCTATCCCACTACATAGCTCAGAGAAAAACTCTGACGGAAAGGAAAATAATATGGGCAAAATTTCAAGGTTCCATCCCCTATACATGTGATATTGATGGGCTTGTAACACTTACAGAGGTACCCAGGGACCCTGGGCATTTAGTAAACAAAAGATGTCAGATGGTGGAAAATAAGACTACCCCCACACCAGGAGGTAGATTAAGTAGGTGGGGTTTGTCTTTTATACTCTCTTCTCTTCTCGTATACTACTGCTCTTTCTGGTCCAGTTTCTCTTGTATCCTCAAGTGCACACATGTGCATATACACATGCATAGAGTCCCCAGTTCTGCTCTGTCAAAATTCAGCTTATACTAACTAAGGACAATGTAGAATGTCTTATATTTTACAGACTTTAAAAATACTTGCATTTTCATAGAAAACTTTTAACATCTCAAAACCATTTCTGACAAAGGAAGTCATCTCTAATCCTGAAGGTTGACAACTGACAGAAAATTTGGGGAGCACAGAGACAGGCCTGACCTCTCCCCATCCACCATCTTCCACATCCTCGGGGAAAATTCATCAACACACAGGCTGCTGTCCCTTCTGCTAAGTCAAATCAAGCTTTACCAACATCACAATTTCACACAGAGTTCCCTAACTCCCTGTGATGATAGGCACTTGTTATGTATTTTATTTGTTGAAGGCAAGCAGAACATACAAACGAGGGAATCATCTGAAACTACAGTGCATCAATATAGATAGAGATATTTAAATTTAAGTTGAAATTAAATTACAATTTGAAATTGTTTGTGGCATTTTATTTTTAAAAGAATCTTTTGGGAATTCTAACCCCTAATTTAACTCTATATTTTCAGAGACGGTATTTGGTCCAAATGAAGAAAATCTTCAATTATTGTTCTTTTATTCCAAAGCAAACAAGAATTTATATTCTCTTTTCATGAAATACAATTATTTGACAAATAGAGAACAAATATTCCATATTTTTTAAAACTCAAATGATTGATGTTGTTAATCAGCTTTAATAAATCTGAATGTTTCCCATCACTGACTCTAGCTTGTACCTGAGGAGTTGAATATCTATTTAGCGCCTTGAAACTATGCCATCACAGGTCTCTAAATATGCAGTTCACGGGGCTCACCACCAGAGGGCACTAAAGAAGTTAAATTTTGAAGCTGTGGAGTGAAAACAGTGGAAGTTTAAATAAAAGCAACATTTCACAGTACGCTTTTCTGACCAATGTTATATATAACAACTTAATGGATTACATGCACATGGATTCTGAGAAGTCAGCAGCACACTTCACTGGCCAATTTCTACGACAAGGGAAGTGTAATTTGAGTGTAGAAAAACAGTGTATTTATATCTTAAAATTCCACCCTCAGAAGCTACTTGCTATTGAAAAATTGTAGAAATAATAGCTTTCTGTAACTCAACGAACAGGCTACCATTATCAAGAGTAGAATTTATCTTCCTATGATGCCCAAATGCACACAAAAATGCATATCTAGGAGAATGGATAAACTCTGAGTGACATACAAAAATAAATAATTCTTCAAATGGAAAAAGTATGAGATATAGAAGAAACAGCTCTGTACTAGTGTGGATATATACAGAAAGAGTCTCTAAGAAACAAAAAATTCACTTCTAGGTAGTACTTTTAGGGATAAGAGAATTAACATGGATGAGGGAGAAAAGAGAGTTTTGTTGTGTTGTGTTTTCAGTGAGGAAGACTGGCCCTGAGCGAACATCTGTGCCGCATCTTCCTCTATTTTGTATGTGGGATGCCGCCACAGCATGGCTTGATGAGTGGTGCAGGTCCATGCCCAGGATCTGAACCCGCAAACCTGGGCCACTGAATTGGAGGGTGCCGACCTTAACCACTATGCCACCAGGCCAGCACCAAGAACTGGTTTTTAAAATATTTTTATTTAGTTAGTTTTTATCTTCAGAATATAAGGGGGTAGTGGCTTTCAGACCAGTATCCCAATGGAACAGAGGAACTGAGAACTATACTGGAGCCCAGCCATGTTTAACTATCTTGTAATAATACTGGTGAAATACAGTAAATTATTTGAACTATAAGCATCCTCTCTGAAAATAATCTTAAGGCATCAATCTTAATTTAGATTAATATATTCACCATGCTACTTATGTTTTTTTTAGAGAGACAGTATAGATTCTGGATCAAATACATACTAATGTCAGTAGACCTCATGGATATAAAATATTCTGACTCCTGTCACTTAGAACATGCCTTTAGAAGAGGAAAACTGGGTAATAATTTTCCCAGATTTCATATTCTATGCATATTTTTAGATAAGAAGCATCTCTGGTAAAATATAGTGTTAGGGATTCTTTCTTGGATGGTCTCCAATATGAGAGCTGACAGGGGTTCCTCCTTCCTTCCCAAACATGTATGGGGAAACAGAGGTGGGCATGAGTTAGAGGAACTGTCTAAATAGAACATTGTAATCAATACTTTGTTTTTTAAAAATAGAAACTTCTATTTAAATCAAGTGTTTCCATTGAACAACACTTAATACCAGTTCCTGAAACCTGGGGTAACAAATATTTTAAAGTTTGTGTATTTGGTCATGATTGACTATAAATTATGTTCCTTTCTACCAAAATTGGACTGGATTGGTATAATATTATATGAATGCAATTTCAACTACAAATTACAGTTCTGTGGGGTCAATAACTGTCTAACTCATCTGTGTATTCCCTAGAAAAATTCAGAGTATACTTAGTAGGAGTTCAATAAAATTTGATGGAATATATTACTGACTAAAAGAATATATACAAGAGGTACAAGAGAATTATAAATTACACTAAACCATAACAATTTTTAGATTTAATAATATGAAATTCTGTGAATTTCATAAAAAACATTTGAAATTATTAATGTATTTTTGAGGACATATATTATTAATGATAAATGTAAAAATCTTCAAAGAAATTTTAGTCCAGGTTACTTTTGACAGTAATAATAGGAAAAAGGTGTTCTCATTAAAGATGTTTCCCTTAAAATGCACTTGTCATGGCAACTTTATTGCTTAAAATTCACCTAGATCTTTTAATGAGGAAACCTGTTAAAATTTTCCCACCTGTTGTGGTTATTTTCTTCCTTTATATGTTTACCCTTAATTAGAAACTCCTAGAAGGGGGAAATTTCCTGGGAACAGAGTAAGAAGAGTGAGACCAGAGTCAGGGACCACAGAGTCACAGTGACACACTAAAGGGTGCAGACTGAGGAACACTAGGTGACTGACTATCTTGGTCTGATATAAAGTCTAACTTCTTGGACTCCAAAGCATAACTCTAAGAGATTCACTTTCCCTCTAAATGGGCATTTACTTTCACTGAGTTAAACAGAAGTAAGATTTAATTCCCCCTCAAGATGTGGTTAGATCCTATGGGTAGCAAAAGCCAGTATCAATAAACCAAGAATTCTTACCCAGTAGGTGCCTTGAGAAAGTCAAAGGTGGCTCAGGAGCAATTAACTGTTTTTTCAAGTTGTTTCTTTTCCTTCTGTATGTTAGGAGATGTAACCACCACCATCCTGAAACTGACCAAGTGAGAAACTCAAGGGAGATGTAACCACCAAACGTCCTGAAACTGATCAAGCCTGACCACAAGAGCTGCACCCATGATCTTTGCCTTATTTTTGGGCAAAGATCTCTCCAGGAGGAGCTTAGGCCTCATTATGTGGAAGCATGTTCTCCAACTGAGCCCGTGCAGGTGAATATCCACCTCTCCCTTTTGAATATTCACTCCCATCCAAAATAAAGGTCCCTGCTTCCCTTTGTTTGGGGATGCCATGTCTTTGGAAATGATTCCTCATGGCCTCCTATTTGCTGCAAATACACTTTACTTAGTGAGATGACTTCCACTGGTGTAGAGTCTCATTTCACTCACCAGGAGGCGAGCCCACTTGGTTTGGTAACAGCATTACACATGGTGGTGGTGGAGAAGGGACACTAGAAATTTTCCCTGCAAGCTGTGAGATCTGGGGAGCTGGCTCTGCCTCCTCCCTTGGTGGGGCAGGGGTAGCAATTCCGCAATCCGGATCCTGCCCACATAGTCACAACACAGGGCAGACCCTTGCGCCCTCTTCTTCATGGGTTAGCAGGGTGTACATACTCCCAGATATTTGTCTGGGACTGACCTGCCAAGAAAAACGTGACCCACCAAAGCTTTTAAACTATATTGCTAAGACCAATCACACACACACACACAGAGTTCAAACATACTGTTTGCAAAAATTCAATCAACTATCTTATAATTAAGTAGTGTAATTCAGCTTGGCTTACAGATAGTAGTGACAAAAGACAGAAATTCTAACCGTAAAATGGCAACTGTTTGATGGGATCAGGCTCCTAAAGGCCATTGAATCTAAAGACTCATATAAATGCCATCATACATTGTTATGGGTTGAATTGTGTTCCCCAAAAGGTACAGTGGTCCCCCCTTATCCATGAGGGGTGTGTTCCAGGACCCCCAGTGGATGCCTGAAACCATGGATATTACCAAATCCTATATATACTATGTTTTTTCCTACACATATATACCTGTGATGAAGTCTAATTTATAAATTAGTCACAGTAAGAGATTAACAACTAACAATAAAATAGAACAATTATAACAATATACTGTAACACAAGTTACCACAGATCTTAGCAACCTCAGCATACAATTTTTTTCTTTCCTTATTAAGTGGAGAAGTTTCATCATTTCACTTAAAGGAAGCACTTTATGGTTTCTCTCCGGCATATCTGAATTGCCAGCATCACTACTCTTGCACTTTGAGTAAAATAAGGGTGCCCTGGACACAAGCACTGCGATACCACAACTGTTGGTGTGATAACTGAGACAGCTACTAAGTGACTGTAGCATATACATTGTGGATGCAATTTAAAACTCATGAATTGTTTCTGGAATTTTCCATTTAATATTTTTGGACACAGTTGACCCTGGATAACTGAAATCTCGGAAAGTGAAACCATAGATAAGAGGGAACTACCGTATGTTGACATCCTAACCCTCAGTACCTTAGAATGCGACCACAGTTGGAATTAAGGGTCACTGCAGATGTTAGTGGAGATGACCCCTGAGATGGTGGTTGCATGTCGACTGTGCACTGACCATTCCCAAATCACCAACAGAAACAAAGATGAAGGCACAACTGAGACTAGAACCCAGGTCTTCCTATTCCCAGAGTAATAAACAGTTTAAAAAACTAATTCTTATTCATCAACTCAGTACCTGTATGTGGTTTAAAGAGACATTTTTAACAGAAAGCTTGTAATTATGTTAAAAACAACAAAAACAGAAATCTTTTACTTTCCTCATCTCAACCCCCCATCTTTCTGATCACAAAGATACCTTTAGAAAAAATAATTTCTTCTGTTATTTGAAATAACATACTTGCACTGTTAATCTTTATTTCATTTTTCATTTTAAACACTATCCATTGGTTTCTAATAAGATTTGTCTTTAGCTGTTTCACAACATTCTCTCTCTCTCTTCTCTCCTTTCCGATATAGATATAACAAAAATCGCTATTAAATCAATATTCAGTGTTTGCTTTATTTTGATCATGCAAACATTTTTATTGCTGAATCACACGGCAAAATAGAATTACTTTAACTTTTATACAAACTTTTGTTTTACTTAGACTTGATAACTGCCGCATTTTTGTTGTTTGTTGGCTTGCTTAGCTTTCTGTGTATGTATAATTAAATTATTCACAGACTCCAATGTAACTATAGAACTCCTCTCGATATAGTTAAACAGAACAGGAAGAAAAGTTTTCTGAAATATTTGAAACAGTTGAAAATGTCTCAATTCCACCTTCATACACAATTAGTAGTTCGGCTAGATATGCAATTTTAGGTTGAAAATTATTTTTATTCAGAATTTTGAGGGAATTGATCATTTTCTTTTGGTTTCCTGTAGTGCTACTGAGAAGTCCTATACCACTCTCACTATTGATTTTTTTATATATGACGTTGTCTTCTGCCTCCCTCCCTCAACAGTCCAGAATGTTTTAGGATCTTCTATTTATCCTCAAAGTTCTGACATTCCATAATAATGTGCCATGCTATGAAGTTTTAACTCATTTTCTTAGCTCTCATTGGATTTTTTATATCTGGAAATCCACGTACTTTACTCCTGCTATATTGTCTTGCATTATTTCTTTGGTAATTTCTCTCAGTCCTTTTCCTCTGTTTTCCTTTTCTGAAACTGATATCAGTTGGATGTAGTACCTCTGAGATTGGTGCTCTACCTTACTATTTTTTTCTCCTATTTCCATCTTTCTTGTTATGGTTGTTCTATTTTCTGGGATATTTCCTCAGTTATATCTTCTAAGCCTCTTAATAATTATTTAATTTATTATGTCATAACTTTTTAAAAGATATCTTTCTTGTTGCTTTGAAACACATAGCGTTGGAATCATAGATACAGTTTTTTGAAGTTTTTCAACCAATATTAATTATAATATTTTAAATTTTTGTCTGCACTATGTCTTGCCTATTTTAATTTTGTTTTCCCTTTTACTGTTTGCTGTTTGCTTGTTCGTTTCTCTGTATCTATTATGTTAGATGCTTTCTGCAAATGTCTTTTAAACTTGATTATTTATTCATTTTAGGACTTGGGTATCGAAAAGCTGATTCGCAAATCTGTGAACATGAACAGGCATTTCTACTATTTGTCAAGAGCTAGGTTGCAGAGTCACAACCAGCTGGGGACAGGGATATTTCATTGTGCTTATTCCACATCAATGGGTCCTTTTCCCTTGGGCTCAGAATTTCCCTGTAGAGGAATTGTCCATTCATCTGCATAAAGAACACCAACTTGGCAACCCACACCTGGGAGAATAAACAATGAGTGCATTATGCTGACTTTAACTGAAGTGAAATGAAAAGACGGTAAGTTTTGGATTAATTTATGACCAAAAACACAAGAACTTTTGAAAATGAAAATCCAGTGGAGATTTATGTTTCCTATGAAAAAGAAATCTGACTGGGGGCCAGCTCAGTGGTGTAGTGATTGAGTTCACCTGCTCTGCTTTGGCGTCCTGGGGTTTGAGGGTTCGGATCCTGGGCTCAGACCTACACACCACTCATCAAGCCATACACTGGTGGCATCCCACATACAAAATGGAGGAAGATTGGCGCAGATGTTAGCTCAGGGCCAATCTTCCTCACCAAAAAAAAAAAAATTAAAAATAAAATAAATCTCTCCAACCTTCTTAAAAATTATACATATTTTGCAAATTATATGAGTATGAAGTTATTCTAACATTTTGTTTTATCTATTTAATTTGTCTATTTATTATTTTTGCTGAGGAAGATTAGCCCTGAGCTAACATCTGTGCCAGTCTTCCTCTACTTTATATGTGGGTTGCTGCCAGAGCATGGCTGATGAGTGGTGTAGGTCCACGCCTGGGATCCAAATCTGCAAACCTGGGTCATAGAAGGGGATCACACCAAACTTAACCACTATGCCACAGGGCCAGCCCCTATTCTAGCATTTTAAATGGTTTCAGCACACACATAATTTCCTCTACCATCACCATCCTCATTCTTCCCAATTAAATTATGTGACTTTTTTTTTTGGTCCCTTAGTACATTTATGTATGTTTAACTCTCCTTTTCTGAACTAATTTCCCGGTAACAAAGAAATAAAGGACACATGCTGATTCTGGCTCCAGGGGAAGTTTGGCTCAGCACACTGGACTAGGCAACAGGCTTTGGTGCTGGTTTAAGGGACTGAGCCCCTACAGGGAGTATCCATGTGGACATCAGGGCCCGGTCCCCACTGCAGGGCACATAGACAAACTTGATACAGCTGGAGCCCACCGAGAGGACTCAGTGGGTGGCTGGGGGCTTCTCTCCCTAGGCTCTTCCTATCAGCCAGCCTCCAGCTCTCCTGCGTGACAATGACTTCCTACTCGAAACTTTATTTATCGCACCATGCTGGTGTGGTGGGCAGGGTGGGGGGCCTGCCCTGGACTCAGGGTCCCTGCTGAGCCCTGCGGCCCCCACCATAGGTGCCAGACCAGATCCCACCAGTACTGCTGCCAATCTCACACCACCCAGGACTCCACCTCCCCAGGGAACCTCCAAGAACCTTGACCCCCCTACCCTCAAACTCCCAGACCAACCATTCTCTAGCTCTAGAAACACCACCTGCAAAAGATCCTAGCCTGCTGGTGAAGGACAAGAGGAAGTGAGGGGGAGAGCCCTACCATGGCCTATTTGTGTGGCATCTTATATGGAACTGGTGAGCTTCTGAAGACCTCAGAAACATTTAACAGGATTGAAGGTTCTGGAGCAGAATGCATTTTATTGCCATCATTCTAATTTCATCATTTGTCTAGATAATTCATGCTCTTGGTGCAAAATTCAAAAGTAACAGAGGTGAATGAAAAGTAATTCTCTGACACACGTTTCCTTTAGCCACCCATTTTCCCCTCCTAGAGGCCATAAATGGTTACTAGCTTCTTATATATTTTTCAGGGGCAGTTTAGGCATATATGAACATGTGCCATATAGAGAATAATTCCTTTTATTAGGGTAAATTTGTATTTTTCTCCTGCATTGTAGTCTGCAAGCATCTGAAGCCTCTTGCTAAGAAAAGAGTTCAAAGAGAGAAGTCTGCTTCAGTGAGATCCTAATCGTCTTCTTATTCTGTCTTATCCAAATAATATCATATTTGCATCCATCAATAAAAGTTAGATTTATTGGCTTTGACTGTGCTGACCTGCTCATTTGGAGGAAAGGATGGTTGCGATGTCTAAAGTAAATGGAGCTACAAGTTTATTAGCGTGTTAAAATCCTGGCTGGGTCTCTCTATGCTCAGGGCACAGCAATCATCCCGCTTTCTGCCTTTAATATCATCCTGGGGATCCCCCTCACCTGCCTCCTTGATTGAATCTCCTGTTTTCTGCGTCCCACGTTTTCCTCATTTCTGGTTTGCTATCTCATATTTGCGGAGCATACGCTACAGTTGCTTCCTAAGAAGCAATATATGGGGAGCATATTTTCTGAGATTGTGCCCATCTCCAAGTCCTTATTCCATCCTCTGCTTGATTAACAGTTTGTGTGAGTATAGAACTCTAGGTTAGATCTCATTTTCCTTCAGAAAATTGAACATATTAATCCATCAGTCAACCTTCTAGCATTGCTGTTGGAAATTCTGAAGCAATTCTGATTCTTAATACTATGCATGTTTCTTTATTTTTTTCTCTCTTTTTGTGAGCAGTTAGAACCATAAATTTGTTCTTAACTTTGCAATGATATGCTTAATTTAATCCATTATCTTGGGTGCTCAGTGGGTACTCTCCATAGAGATATTTATGTTCTTTGTCTTGGGAAATCCATTTCCATAATTCCACCTTCTGCCTTCTCCCTGCTCTGTCCTTCTGGAACTCATATTATTCAGATATCACATTTCTTGAATGGGCTTTCCAATTTTCTCTCCTCTTTTCTATCTTTTTGTTCTATTTCTTATAGATTTTCCAAATTAATCTTCGAGACCTTTTACTTTTTTTGTTTCTTCTCTGATGTGTTTATAATGTTTTTCTGAAGAACCTGAAGGGTTGAAATAGGGATGCCTAGAAGCACTAGCTTATAAGGCAAAGGGCTGGGAACTGTAATACACATTCATCTTTGTTTCTTTAGATTCCATGAAAAGTGCTTAGCACATAACAGACTCTCAATAAATAAGTAATTGTGGAACAAATAAATATATAAATAAATAATAAAGCCTAAATTCTGGTCCCAACTTATATTTCTTTCCCACTTCGTCATTTGCCTGGTATGCCCTCTCTTGGTCTCAGTTTCTAACTAGCAATTTCAGACTACATTTTCTCTCAGCCACCGACAGCTCTAACATTATCTGATTCAAGCAATATAACTGATCTGCATTTTTGGTTAAATGCATACTCTTTAATCCCTATGATTATTCCTTACTCACAAATATAATTTTATTTATCTACACACACACACAAATTTTGGTTAACTGAAAATTTTAAATTATCTCGTATACAGACAGAACTTACTACACAGGTAGAGAGTGATTTAGGATAGTTAAAAGAATTGAGCTCTCTAGTACGTGAAATCCTCTAAAAATCCATCCCAACTTATTATGTTTTTTCTAGAACTAAGCTATTTACTTTTAGTAAATAAACCAGAAAAGAGAGCAGTACTGCAATTTGGTAAACTGAGTTCTTCTTTGAATAAATTTCAAAATGATTTCTTATGTCATATATTATACAGAGATCCAGCCATCCACACTGGTTCATTGAAATGCGAAACAGTTTTATACAATTCTCCTCATTAAGCAGGGTCACATGGAGAATTTTCTTGCAACGTGGAACAGTGTAAAAGGCTTATGTATCTTGATACTGATTAAAGGAAAGCTATCAAGCTTTGTCATACAGTAATTTCACATTAAAAAAATAGTTTAAATGTAAGTCTTCTAAATTCTAGATATCTATACCTTTAAATCATTCAGGCAATAGCCAGATCTTTTAAAACCTTTGACTCCATTTGCCAATCCACTAGTTTAAAAAAGCATGCTTTTCATTCCTCTTTTTAAATAAAAGCCAGCCTTGTCTGCACTGATTTCATCATCTTCTTTGAAAATGTTTATCTGCCAAATGAAAAAGAAGAGTACAAATTAGAAACACTGATACATCTTCTGACATTATTCATTTAGAAGCTAGTTCTCAAGTTGTCATTACATTTACCACATAAAAATTAGAAATGATTTGTTTGGAAACCTACAGCTATTACTAGATCCAAGATGTTTGGACAACTGTAGATAAAGTTTCATTATCAGACTGAACTAAATATGCTGTAATTATGTATAAATCAGGATGATTTTTGCTCCATGAATTTAAGTTATTAACTGTTCAGGCCAAGCATCCAGGACACCATCATTCTCTGAAATTATACAAGTGTTTTTCCCAGCCAAGAATGTAAAAAGTGATGTTTGAAAATTACGGTCAAGGATTGGTTGGACAATGCTCATGTTTCTATCATCTGATTGCTTCCATCGTTCTTCTGGTCCATGAAACCCAGGCTAGCCTTGCACTTCTAGGAAGCCTTGTGTTTTCCCATTTATCAGCACTTATCACACTTGAAATATTAGTTAAATGTCTGTTTTCTCCAATAAACAATAGATTCATTAGGCCAGGGGCTTCTGCTGTCCTATTTTCTTCTGTATGTCTAATACTACCATATTAGGTATCAATTAATATTTGTTGAATGAATGAATGATAAATGAATGAAGGAGAGGAAACCTAACTTATCAGGCTGATAATTAAATTAGGGAATGGAAGTTTGAACTGACCCTGTGTTTTCTAAAACTTTTATACAGTGACAGTTTGTTTAAAATTTGGAAAGCAAAACGTTATATGCATCGAGTTAACAAATAGTAAAGAAGAATGATGGCATAAGTAGCCGAAGACGTAGGTTTCAAGTTACCTGAGTCCTAGGGAAAGTGAGGAAACAAAAAAAAATTCATATTCTATACTTACGTACTTAAAACATAGGATTTAAGAATTCATCATTGTACTGAATTATCATGATTTCTAGGCTAATTAGCATCAAAATTCATTCGAATGACATATGAGATGCAGACCTCTCAGAATATTTACCATGTTAATCAAATGAAGAGTTACACTGAAATTTGAGTTTACTTTTCCAATATATCAAAATTTTGTACTTAGGTAAAAATGAGATTGACATTTTCGAGAACTTTTTTTCAGTATAGAAAATTTTTGCTAATTTTGCATTTTGTGTTCTTCTTAAAGCAATTTTCTAATGCTTTCTTTTTATATGTTAAGGTATTTTTTTTTAAACTTAGTTTCCCTGTAGGCATACAAACATGACTAGAACGCTACATAGCAGTGCTTTAGACATAATCTTAAAAACGTCCTATGTGCAACAGCAGAGACCAATGATTCATGAAATTGCTCAGTGTTGGGCATATTCCTTCTTATAGCACTAATAGTTTATACAAGACATTTTTCTTCAAACTTTGAAATAAAAATATAAATTCTAGTCAGTATGTCAGCATTTACATTAAAATGAATTTATCACTCACGGGAAAAGCTTTAATTAAGTGTATTTGGAAGTTTGAAAATCAGCAGCACGTCATGGTGAACAATTTAAATGTTTCTCTCCCTACTTGGTTTGGAATAAAACAGGAAATGTAGGAGAAAAACACAAACAAAAACAGGAGGGAGGTCCTTCTTTTACCTGTCAACAAAGCTGTTGGCTTATCTGCATATATACTGGTGTACTCAGCTTCTCTCCTCTAGAATGGAAGAAATGTCCATTTCCTACCAAAGGCTGTTTCTCTCTTTGTGTTCAAGATCCCATCCCAGTTCACCACTCAAGATTCCATTTTTGATACCATCCCTTTTTGTCTTACATGGTCAATTTCTTCCTTTATACTTGATTATTCTCCAAAATACATAAGTAGACTCTAATATCTCTCATTTTACTTATTTTCTAAAAGCATAAACTAGTGACTCTCATTCTGCCAAAAACGTTCCCCTACTTTAAAATCTCCGTCCATATACTGTCCATGTCTCTTCCAACAATTACTGTAAGATACATGAAATCCATTTCATCTCTCCTTAGATGAGATTTTCCTTGAGTATCTAAGGTAGGAACCCTCCATCACTTTCTATCATGTCTCATTGTTAATTCCCTTTATTTTACCAACACAATCTGTACTTATTGTATTCATTTTTGTGAATTTGTTAATTTAATCTTTCTCCTCCAATTAGCATATGGGCTCCTTGAGGCAGACCCCTGAACTCTCTTGTTCATCACTGTATCTTGAGGTCCTAGGAGTGCTCAGAACATAGTAGTTACTTAATATATATTTATTAAATAAATGAAAGACCTATACCAATTCCTTTGGAAAAATTAACAGTGTCAGCCTCAAGTAACGGTGCAAAGAAGGCGAAATGTCTTGTTACCACTTGCATTGCTCTATTCTTCCTTCCTTCTTTCTTCTAGATACCTTCTACCCCTTTGTTTTCTCACTGTAATATTCTACCCAGGATTCTGTCCTCTAGACCAACCCCATTCTCCAGAATAATCACTCATTTCAATAATCACTCAATTCAAGTAGTCCGTGTATATTTAGATGAGTAGTAAGAGAAAGCCAGCTATTTAAAGTAATTAACTCATATTAAGGCAAAAATTAAGATTTGTATTTTCTTTTCTGCCTGCTTTCCCACTGCATCTTAAATTTTTCAAAGGAGCAATCATATCGTAGCCATGTTTGTCAGGAAATTAGACTCTGCCTGATTCTCCAGGTATCTTCACCAATTCTCAAAGATCTGTGTAACTGTCTCCCACACAACTTTTACCACTTCTTCCACTATAATGTAATACTGGTCCTAAGCATAGATACTGAATTTCCTAAACTACTTTCCTCATCTCTATTCTTCCAAACCTTCTTCTCCTGCTTTTCTCATCTCTATTAATGGGACCATCATCTACCTCTATCATATATGACCATCATCATATGACTTTATTGCTCAAGGCACAAAAGAATTATCCACTTCTTTCGCTCCCTACATATTTAGTCACCAAATGTTGTTGATCCTACCTGCAAAGTAACATGAAATTCATCAGTTCATCTTTTAATTTACATTCCTACTTGTCCCTTAGTCAAGGACCCTGAACTGTGCCTCTAGGATAAACCCTCTTCCATACAACCCTTTCTCCACACAGTTAGTAAAATCTTGCTAAAATGCAAATTTTCAAGTCATTTCCACTTCCAGCAGGAAAATAATTCCTTCAGAATCTAGCCTTTGCCTTCCTTACCAAACTAAACTCTCAACTTGTCCATTTAGAGTGCATGATAATCATAACTAAAACATCAAATTTATTAAGCACCCACTCCATTGTAGATGGTATTCTAAATATTTCACCTGGATAATGTCATTTATTTCTTATACTAACACACCAAAAGTACTAACGTTATAATAATGAAATAAATAAATTAAAAATGATAAAGTAAGGCCTAGAGAAGTTAAATCATTGTCCCATGCTAGTGAAGGGAGCCAGGATTCAAATCCAGACAGTCTGCCTCCATCACATTCTTAATGGCCACACTACAGCATCTTGCTCTTTCCACATTAAAAAAAAAAAGACTGTGTTGCCTCTCATCTCTATCATCATTGCTGTGCAAAGAAACTGCAGCTTAGAGATGGTAGGTAAGTTTCCCAAGATTGCAAATCTCGTAAAATTGTAGGGTGGCCTTGAACCCAGGCTACTCTGAATCCACTGTGCTGCCCCTCTTCTTCCTCTGCCCTTGGACTGTCTGGTCCCTAAGATGAGATGGAGAGCCGCACAAACACTCAGTCTTTCAACATATTATTGATCACTGACCGCTATTAGACTTTATTAAATGCCTTGAACTATACATGATAATGTTCAAAAAGGAAAGATGTTATAAAAGGATGCTGGCTACTTCCTTCTCTCCAAATGCCATCTATCCATAGTTTAAAGTCAACTTGTGAGAATATCAAATTTATGCAATTTTCTCTTGAGCTATGAGGAAACATTAATTTGTGTGAACTAAAGAACATGATTAAAGCATGAACTTCACTCCAGCTGTGACTATGAGAAAGATTTGGAATGAATTGCAGTCTCCACACCACAGTGCATTCATGCAGTCATTCCAAGGGCCAATAACCCGGAATGTGACAGTGGCTCAAGTACGCCCATGAATAGTTACCCAGACTGCATGCAGATTCAGACACGGCTTCCGTTTTGAATGAAGATCAAAAGTGCAGAAATTCAATAGAACATTGTCACTAGAAGTCAGATTTGGCAAATGCTTTAATACCTAACACAAACTACAACTCTAAAATTCTTTTACTTCTTTTCCTCTGAGGCATAAAGTGTCAGAAAACATTTTAGGCATTCCTTATACCAAAAAAGAAGTAAACACAGCTGAACATATCTGTAGGTTAGAAAATTAGCACACAGAGTTTTTGCTGTTGTTAATCACAGACCATGTAATTCCAAATGAACAAAAATGAAACAGTGTGCAATATTCCTAACACACGATCTGCATTAACAATCAGTTAATCTTGAAAGCACATTTATTGTAAGTAACTATGAATCATAAAAATACTTTGGCATAATAGATAAATATATACTTTTATATTGTCTAAATGTCCTCTGTCTTGGTAGAAAGACAAGTTTAGCTATTCTAAGTGGTATGGTGCATGGACAATCATTCTATAAATATTTAGGTTCTGACAGTCAAAATGTGTAACTGAGAAGAGCAGAGCCCAGTCCGGATGACGAACACTGGCCCTGAATAAACTGGAGAAGACATAAATGTAAGCATGGCAATTCTTTTATTGCATTATGCTTTATTTACTTTTAGACACGATGTATCAATAAAGCCACAGGTGTCCAGTCTCCCTAGATTGTCATTAGAGAGTTTATCTTTTTGGCTTTTCGGTTTCTACAATAACATTATTCAAAAGATGAATGAATTCACTTTTACTAACTAGGACATAGTTTAATCTGGATGGTTTGAATAATTCTCTCTGAAAATATATCTTTAATAACAAATCTTTTCCTTAGAGTTTTAAGGTCTGATAAATGACAATCTAAATGGTTATTACTCATTGCAAAATGGTCAAAAACAAGGTGTAGCTGTTTCAAGCTGAAACCTTCCTTACTTCCAATAATTCTCCCATTAAAGGCCCAAACATAATCATGCCAATTCCAGAGGCAGAACATATGAACAGAGTAATTTGTTTACAATAGTATCTCTGCTGGGAAAACACAAGACGACAAGGAAAAAAAATCTCCACTGGAAGAAAAAGGCAAATAGTAATAATAATGAATTTCAAAGTTAGAGACAGAGAGCAACTTTCTTCAAAGATTATATAGACAACTACTTATATAGGGCATTGATGGAATATAATTCAGAATAGAAGACTCAAGAAAAGTCATAATTACTGTAATTGTTGTTGTCAGTAATAATAAAAAAGGCTTTTTCAAACTAAAATCTTGAAACATCTATTTAGTGATATGCATGGCATGTGGTGTTTCACTGGCTTTTTCATTGTTATCAATGTTATTAAATTAACGTGCTCAAAAAAAAAAATCAGAGCAAATGCAAACTGAAATGCACGAGGTTAAATGTGAGGTGTGTTGGCAAGCCACCTTCATTTTGAGTGACAGCAGATCTGATGCTTTCTCATGTCACTTCATTCATGGCCCAGGTTGATTCTGTCAAGCAGGGTGCTTTTTCTCTCACAGCTCTACCTTTTCACAATTTAACACATTCCAAGATAGATGAGGTCGTAGGTCATGTGTATAACATCACCACCATCACCAACATTACTTTTCTTCAGCAGCTTTTATACTCAACTTGAGTGTAAGCCTCCCAAGGGCAGGGACCATTTTGTTTATGCTCACTGGTCCATCTCTATTGCCTAATACAGTGCCTAGTACATGGAAGGCGTTGAATAAAGGCTTGTTGAATGAACAAATGAATACCTAAATACTATTGGATGTTGGTAACATCTGTTTCTTTCAAGCACTTATAATATTGTTTCAATAAAATAATAAAAACAGAATTGAAAGGTCCTTAATAAACATTTATTCCAACCTTTTATTCAAATGAAAATCTCTATCACAACAGCAACAGCAACCTCTTATGTGTCAGTACTATGCTAAGTACTAAGAACTATTTTAACACCAACAATAAAGTAGGCATGATTATTTTGCTTTTACAAATGGGACAATGAGGCTTATAAAGTTCAAGACACATGTGAATGGCCCACAGCTAGCAAGTGGTAAAGCCAAGATTCTAACTGATGTTGGAAAAGCTCATATATAAAGTCAAATTATGTTTGGCTGAAAGAACAGAAAACTTCATAACAATAGCGGCTTAAACCCAAGGCTGGTATGGCAGCTGTGCTCTGCAGAGTTTTTAGGAATCGAGACTCCACCCAGCTCACTGCTCTGACGTACTTGGGCTGTGGACTTTATCCTCAGATTCTAAGGCAATATCTCTCTTCCAGGGAGCAAGATGGAGGAAGAATCGAAGAAGAGTAGTAAACAATACATGACAACTGTGTCTTAGGAGGGCTTCTGGAAGCTGATGCATTTGCTTACATCTCACTGACCAGAATGTAGTCACTGTTATGGTTTAAATTGTGTCCTTCAAAATTAGTATATTGAAAGCCTAATCTCCAGCACCTCAGAATATGATCTTATTTAGAAATAAGGCCATTGAAGATGTAATTAGTTAAAATGAGGTCATACTGCTATAGTGTGGGCCCCTGATCCAATGTGACTGATGTCCTTAAAAAAAGAACACCATGCAAAGACGTAGGCTTGAACACAGGAAGAATGCCATATGAAGATTGGAATTAAGCTGCCATAAGCAAAGGAACCACCAGACGCTAGGAGAGAAACCTGGAACAGACTTTTTCCTGGCATCTTCAGTGGGAGCATGGCCCTGCTGACACTTTCATCTTGGACCTCTAGCCTCTAGAACTGCGAGACAAGTTCCTGTTGTTGAATCCATTCAGTTTGTAGTACTTTGTTAAGACAGCCCTAGCAAATATGATAAGCTTTATGGTGGTCTGGCAAAATTCAGTTTTTTTGGCTCTCCATCAGCTAACATTTTGAAAACGAGGGAAAATGATTATGGCATGATAACAGTCAGTCCTGCCCAGCTATGCAACACTCTGAGAGGTGGTCTCCATACTCAGTATTTTATTGAATCTGCAACTATTGATTGTGGAAGTTATATTTGTACATTACACTTTGAACCACCTAGAAAGAAAGAATGCTAATGATTTAATTATGATAGGTCACTTACTGTAAGGCGCATCCTTATTCCGAGGTGTTAAACGTAAAAAAAGAAATGGGCATTTTAGAATCAATGAACTAGAGTGATCTATTGAGATCTAATGATCTACAGAAAATTTAGTTATAACAGTAAGCACAGAAGAGAAACAGTTTACATGGGCTGTAATCCAATGTTTTACACTTTAGCTTATATAAAACAAAATGACTTGTCTTACTACAGGATTAGAAAAAGTATATATAAGATAATCAGATACAAAGTGTATAAAAATGTCAACATGGAAATTGATATAGATATAAATATATATTAAAATAAACCTGCTCTTTGATTAAACTTGTTCAAAATGCTTCTACTATATTAGTGGAATATAGTATCCGTGGTATCATACATTCCCTTTAAATCAAAGTAATACTTGGTATCAGTTATGCTTATTCTAGAAAAGAGGGATAATTTGGGGTGGTGGTTTCATGAAAGAAATTTAATGGCCCTTTCTCTACCAAATAAAAAGTAATGATACTACTTTAATTCAGAATAATAAAAAGAGGATCTAATAAGTGAGATTATAAAAATATCAAATGCGGTAATAATTGTTAAAAAATAATTATTAAAAAGATTTTTGCTTTTATTTTCCTTTCTCTACGAAATTCAGTCCTATTTACTTGAATTATTCTTCTCATTATGTATTGGCTAAACTTCTTTAGAAGCAACTGGGATTTTTCTCTTTAGCCCCACAGGAAAGTTTTAATTGCATGTTGCCATGACAAGTTGAATTATTAAGACACATATTACTAGATAATTCTACAACTTTCTAATTTGAGAGGATCTTATCAAGAAAGCCACTTTCTTTAGATGTAGCTGAGATCTAAAAAAATGCAAGACATCCTTTTCACAATTAGCAAGGACCAATGCAAGGATCAGTTAACTTATTCAACCAGGGCTAGAGAAAGGAAGCCAGAATCTCCCACTGTGCAGGCTTTGAAGATTTTACATCTATGAGCCCATAACTTAGCTTAATTTAGGACTGACCTGTGAAAAAGCACCTGTTATTAATATTAATAACTATTATAGTATTTATAGTGTCTCCCCACAGTATTATAGAACATAATAAAAACAATTTGCTATTCAATTACATCAATAAATAGCTAAAATATAAGTAAACATATTAGCTAACACAAAGAAGAAAATGTAAAGAGTCTAAAGAGGGCATTTGTGAGGCAAAGAGCTGGGCTTCTCAAAAGGATTGCTGGACATCGTGGCGTTAAGCAAAGCAGTCTCTGGGTAGACATTTTTGGAGGCAGGTGGAGTTAAGTGGTGAGTGTAATTTCAGTAAGAGGAAGAGAGAGGGGAACAGTCAAAATGTGCTTAGCAAAGTGGAGGTGACAAGTAATTCATTCTAGTAATTTAAATTAACTTAAATCTCTGTAAAACAAGAAGGAATAGAATACAAAAACAAAAGATATTGAAAGTATAGAACAAGTTAAGACCTCTAGACAGCAAGAGATTCATCCTCAGTGGAAATTCATTTTATGAGAAAAAATTTTAAATCATAAAATTATTATCTAAGTTTTTATCCTTAAGACTAAGAAATCGAGAAAAGTGAAAAATGGATTTCTGTTTTCCAAAATTTTAATAACTGAGTTCAGTTTTAAAAATACCTAAGAAGGAGAGGGGAGGGGAGGGGAGGGGAAAGTAGGTAAGGGGAGGGGAGAGAAAGATCTCAGAGCAGAACACTGCCACTCATCAATATTTAAAAGGCAAGTAATTGAAGAGAAGTAAGAATCGGTGGCTAAAGAAACAGGAGAAATAGAGAAGAGCACACTCTTGGAAGCAAAAGTGGAGGAGGAGCTTGAAGGACAGAGTGAGCAACAGTTTCAAATACAGCAACAATGACGTGTAATGTAAAAAGTGAAGTGAATCCATTACTTTATTGGACAAAGAGGTCAGTGGTGATTCAGTAAGGAAGTCTCCACGAAATGGAAGAGGAGGGAAAGAGAAGGGAGACAGTGGAATGAGGAAACAGAGTCTACTCTTTCCAGAAGCCTGATTTTGAAGGAAAGAAGAGATGGACAGTACCTTGGGGGAAGGGTTTTGGTCAGAAGGGTTTATGCAAAGTGGACTTTTGGTCGTGCACGTGTTTATTTTCATGTCCTGCATTCATTCTTTACCACAGCTTTTTCAATTCCTTATCCTCTTCTCATGCCCCCATCTCTCCCACCTTCCGCCCTCATGCTCAGCATAAAAGCTCACGCACTTCATGCAGCATATAGGAACCATCAGGTAGGAACTTTCTCAACTTCTCAACATAACCTCCCTCCCATAACTTGACCTCCCCTCAAATGTCTTACCTTCTGCCTTCCTATCACAGTGGGAGTGATAAACCTTCCCACACCAGAAAAATTCTTCTATTTGTACTTAGAATCTCTGCCCTACTTGCCTTCTTACCATGATCTTGAAAAATTAACTCCTCTGTACCTCAGCTCTCTCCATCATAAAGTATAAGCAAAAGCTCACTATGTTATTGTAGATTAAATAATTATGTATAAAATGCTTAATATAATTCCTGGCATTTAGTAAGCACTCATTAATATCTTTTCTCCCTTGCTTCTAATACCAAATATCTCTCACCTTGTTTATTCCTCTTCTATTATGTTTACTGCCTATCAAATTTGTATCTTTAACTAAAACCTTTCTTCAGTGTTTCAAGTCCAGTTATCTAAGTATCTATTTGATAGTCCCCCTTGAATGTCTTACACACCTCTCAGATTAGACGTGCTCAAAACTCAATTCAAAAACCTTACTTTCACTTCCCAGCTGGTTTTCCTCCAGGGCCCTCTAGCTCAATGAATGTCATCATCATCCATTCAGCTGTTCTAACTAGACAGTTTGGAGTCATCATTGACAAGCTCATCTTATTACCCAAACGATCCTTCACCAAATCTACAGACTTTACTATTGCACATCTCTCAGCTCTCTTCACTCCTTTCCACCCCCATTGCTAACATCTACTCAAGCAATCACTCAGTCTAGCCTGGACTACTGCAATAGTCTCTTTACTGGTCTCCTCATACCCATGCCTAAGCCCTGTACAAGCCACGCTCCACACAGTGGTAAGAATAATACTTTTTAAATGTGGATTTAATCATATCGCTCCCTTGTTCAAAACGTTGGAATGAAATACTAAACATGGCCTACGAGGCTGTGCGTAATTTAGCTCCTGCCTACATTGCCAGCTTAATTTTTTCCACTCTGCTCAGTGTCTGCATTTTCATCACTTTCTCTAGAGCTTGTGTTTTTCTCTACTTTGCAATCTTCAAAGAGGCAGTTCTTTCCCTCCTGCCTCTGCAGTCAGCTGCACACCAGCTAGTCGGCTGTGCTTCAGCAGGCTGTTTGGCCGTCAGCTGGCTGTCTCAGCTCTCCTCCACATGCCCTCTCAATGTCTTGCAGGCTATCCTGGGCTTGTTCTATGGCAAAGACAGGGACCCAAACAAGAAAACAAGTGACAAGCTGAGCTCAAACTCCAGGAGTGGAGAAATAAACCACTGCTAGATGGGAGACGCTAAAGAATCACATTGCAAAGGGCGTGGAAACAGGTTCTCATTATTGGGGGCCATCAATACAATCAATTACCACAACAGCCATGTCTCAGAAAAGATAGATTAATTTTTTTTTCACCTTTAGACTAAAGTATAGGATATTGGTGGATACAAATATAAATACATGAATATATACTCAATTGAGTGTTGGAAGATATTTATATCTCAAAATGTTTCCAAAAGTAGCAGAAAAGTTTCCCTACTTAAAAAGATAGAGGCCGTAGGAAAATTTGGAATGAACATTGGGAAGTGCAAAATGGCATTTGTTTTATCTTAAGATAAAGATAATAGAGGTGGAATTTACCTGGGCCTTGAAAAAAATACTTTAAAAATCATGGAAGTTTCAGGAGCAATAAAGGATAAAAAAGCTTGTTTGCTACTTTCAGCTGTCCCTTAGCCTTAGACAAAAAAAGGCCCTCAGGTTGCAATGGCAGAGCCATGTCATTCAATAGGCCTGGATGTCTAAGTTGCTGCGTAGAAGACAGTTACCCTAGGGAGTCACCTCATCATCAGCCAACTTTAAGGGAGTAAAAGGAACATTTGTTGTTCAGGTTGCATTTTGCTGTGGCACATCCTAGCCTATTCTGACTAGTACAAATTTCCAATTCGTTCTTTTTCAACTCCATTTGGTTATTTTTTATATCCTCTTATTCTTTGGTCACTTTTTTGAATACATATTTTATCCTTTCTTATTTCATATTCTATAAGCAATGATTTCAATACCTGATGTCTTTGGGGTTTAAATGTGTTGGTTGTTGTTTTCTCCTGCATGTATTTGAATTTTTTTAATTGTATGTTCATGTTTGGTTGAATTTAGTCTGTGGAAGAATATGAAGGATCTGGGTTAAGGATGATTCCCTCCAGAGAGGATTTTTATAGGCTACTGCTGCAGACATCTCAACAAACTGAGACTACTATAATTTAATCTCTCAGATTCCAGTTTCCCTGACTACCCAGAAAGGATAAAGTAGAACCCTAGACCAGTGTGAGGCAAGCCTAAGACACATGTTCCAAAAAGCCACTTTATCCACTCATCTGTTGCTGTGGCCAAAACAGATAGAATTTCATGTCTGTGTCCATTTCTGGATTTTTCCAGCCTGAGGCCATATCCCTTCGGAGTAGCAAGATTTTATGAAAATTCTCCCGACTTTCCCCACTTACATAGGCCCAAGACCTAATATCCTGATCCCCATTATTTCCTAAAAGTCCAGGTTGCTACATCATCATATTTTCCCTCCCCATTCCCCAAGGGATGGTCCAGATTTCATATTGGCTTGCAATTTTGATTTCGACTTTTAAGTCCTTCTGTGTTGTTGGGGAAAGAGGAAGTACTTGACAATTTCCTTTACTTTCTTGAAAATTCAGCTATGAATTAAAAAATACATTTATTTTAGCTTAATTCATGCCTATATGTTTTTCAGAGGAAGAACTTCTTTTCAGAAGGAAAGAAACAAAACTATGTATGCTTTTACACACAGCTATATTTCTGCCACTTAGTACTGTATGAACACAAAAATATTTATTTAATAAATGTTATAGACTGTTCAAATTGAAGAAAAAATCAACAGAATAATAAGACATACTAAATATTTTTTAAATTTCTAAATACTTTAAACACAAAGACAAGGAGAATAATATGAAACAAACAGCCAAGTTCTGACCACCCAGGTATTATAAATGTTGACATTCTTCTACATGTGCTTCAATCTTCTTTTAGAGTAATACAATGTTACCAAAACAAATAACATCCAATTAGAGCTAATTGAAGAGTAGAGGATTTATTTATGCATTCTTTCAATTAACATACCTTGACTCAAAATTAAATATCATATACAATGCTTAGCATGGGAGATTTACATCACTTATGTTTTAAGTCAATACTGGAACTATGCCTTTCAAAATAAAACTTCACTATTACTGTGTTATTGATGATTCAATCTTATTCCATAAACATTTATTGAGCACCTAGGAAAAATCTAGCAGTAAAATTAAAGAAGGAGAAGAAAATGCTCTAATTATGACGAAACTTCTTTATTACTTACTGACACTATATCTAAAAAAAAAAATTGACTCTTCTATGTATGTTATCCACTGCCTTTCACCTCTATTTGAATTATTTATCAATCCTTGACAAAAAGATCAATATATTGTGAATTCATTTATATATATATACTCAATATCAGTGAGATAAAATATAATTATGAAAGTACTATTCCATAAAGAAGTACCAGATAGAACTATTATAGAAATTTAGAGATGAGCTATGCCCCTCTCATTTCCTGTACTTTACCGTACAAGTAGATATAATACTATTTCTTCCATTATGAATTGAAATATTCTTAAATTTGTTGAAGAATTTCAATAAAGACAAAGAAAAGAAATATTAATCCCCTTAGATAGTAGTGGGAAATGCACTGTAATTGGTAGGATTCATGTCAGAGTTCTTGGAATTTCTCCAACTGCATTAGCAATTGGTTATCTTGATTACATGGTCCATTAGCTGAAATCTGTATCACAAAACTACCAGGCACAATTCTTGCCAACTCTGATCTGTTCATCATGAGGTCAAAGTTGCCTTGCTCATTGCAAAATGAAACTAGATATATTAAGTTAAAGTATTTCGACCTCATTAAATATACAACCTCAAGTTAGTCACCATATCACATACAGAAAATAAGTGCAATTCTAGAGACAACTCCTCTAATACTTTCAGCTTTTTATGATGTAAGGTAGTTCTACAAAAGATCTGGGCACATTCAAAAAATTTTAAAAGAGTTAATCAATCATTGAGCTTCTACTTTCTGTGCCTTAGATATAATAACCCACAACGTTGACACAAATGTCTCAGTCTAACTGGTTATATTCACTAGTGTGTTTCTAAATAAAACGTAGATTCAGAGTTAACCTTATCACCGCCAGCAAGTATTTAGTCCAGAAGTATCCATGGAACCTTAACTGGAGCCACCCTGAAATGTTTCTTGTAGCTTACTGCTTACTCAAAAGTGCTTAGATAACCAACTAATGCTGAATTGATCTATTAAATATTCACTCTTTCATCCAGTCAGATATTAGCACTTTTGAGCATCTATTATCTGCTCCATGCTGGTGTATCAAGATAAAAAGAAGACACTTTTGACCCAGCTCATTCTATGTAAACTTTTCAAAAGAGTACAAATTTATCATATGTTGTTTTCTATCCCAGAGCCCTCATTTCTCCATTTTCTTCCAAAGGATGTAATGGAAAACTTATTCAGATTCCTTGCTAATGTCCAAAGTCTATGTCCATAGCTTCTTGAATCTCATCTATCTAATTTATCAAAATATCGAGGCTAACCTATATACAGCATATGATGAATTCAAGCTAGCATTGTTCTAAATTTTAAACATTCTTGCAAGTTACCTATAGGATAAATCATTCTAGAATTTTGTCCAGTACTGAAGCCATGCTTATTGATTTATACATTGCAGCCTCCAGCTTTCCCTCAGTGAAAATGGGGACAGTAGCCTGTCTTCCTGTATTTCGTCTTGGTTCCACTGAACGCTTAGAGATCACCAAGAACATTTCAAGTGCATATGCAAGTTTTTATAGTAGCTGACTTCCAGTTGTTCTGAGTTGGAAGATCTGCTAAGCTGTCTCTTACAGTCTTTTCACTCAACCATGATTTCATATCAGTGCTTATTCTAAACTTCCTCATCTAAAACCTATCCCCTTTGGCATGAAGAAGAAATAGAAATGGTTGAGCATATCTGCTTTCTTCAACTCTTTACATTACACCTTTGGCTTCACTGCATAGTCATGCCTTAATTTTTATCATGCCTTGAACAAAATAACAAAAACAAAATAAAACAAAAAAGCTTTTCTGTTGTCTATACATTTTTCTCATTGCGGATCTAAGCATCCATAGCGCATCTTATATTGTTCTGTGTCACTCTAATGTACAACCTTGGTTAAATACCATCCAGTCCATCTTTTCTACCAATTCTTTTAAAATTATATCTTACTAAATTGCTCTCTGTGCAGTTATATCTATCTCCATATTTTATCTTCCCCAATTTTTTTTTCATTCGGATCAGCTGCAATTGAGGAGTCTGATATTCATTTGGGGAGGCTCCCAGCCTTCCTAACTCATCCTCCCTTTTAGTGGGTCAAGCCGTGGGATCAAATCTGTTATGGTAGAAGCTTCAAGATGATATGACTTAAGTCAAATCATCTTATACAACTCTGGCTGTCTGGAAAGAGGAATAAAGCAGTTTCCTGGAAGGAACTGTGTAGATAGAATGAGCTCTATGGTGTTCAATCTAGTTTCTAATTTTATTAGTCCCAGGGGAGATAGATAAAAGGACCATTAAAGTGGTACAGATGTGTTCTGGCCTTGTGATTGCACCTCAGTCTCTGACAATGGCCTCCTCCTTGTGGTCAGCAAAGAAGCTGCTAGTGCCAGGGCATTTCAGCAAAGACGATCTTTGGTGGTGGCAAAGATGGAGAGAACAAAACTGTACTTTGTGCATTTCTTAAACTGTAGCCACCGTGTTACACAGTGTTATTGAAATAGGCTAGAAGGAACTGGAATAACCTTCTACCACCCTGGAAGCTAAGAGACAAGTCAGAGTTGGGAGAGGTTGTAATTTTAAAGACATTGCCAAAAAGCAGTGGGATGATGATGATTACCTAGTACCATGACCATATCCCCAGGCTTAGGTTGTCTGGGAACTACCTCCTTTTGAAGGATTTGAACCTTCCTTTTATAGTACTTCTGGCACATTTCTAATTACGACCAGCATTCCCAGTCACTAACAATTGGGAACTTTAAGGTGACACTACCCTTCTCACAAAGTCCCCATTGTTCTCATATTAAAAAACAATTTTCGCCTGTTTTAAAAGATACGTTGACAGTAGGTCCCATCATTCTCTTTACTTTCTCACTGTTTAAACATGAATAGAAATTTCAGCAGTTGTCTGAAGAGATGAAGTTTTAGGAAAAGAATAAACATTATTTGAGCATCCGCTTAGTTCTAAGCATCTATGTTTTGTATTTTTCACATATGTTAACATATTTAGTCTGTTAGTATCTCAAATTGTACATTTTGAGTACACTGATTTTCATAGAGTTTAGAAGGCAGAACCAGAGCTGTGTGGCGGACTTCACTGCACCACCGAGCCTTGTCCCCCTTCTGGCCTGCCCAGGTGACAGTTTGAGATTGGCATTTCCATTACTCCTACTTCTCCTTGTCTGGCTACATTGGTGTTTTGTCACAGTGACAAAACCCTTATTTTATTCCCTTTTATCTTCATCCATGGTGGACTCTTTGCTTAAAAGCAGAGAGTGACTTTTCAGGGTTACTTGACTTTTCTCCCTGCAGATCTGGTTCTATCTCTATATCTACCCCTCTCTCTACCTTCTAACTCCAATGCAGCTGCACCCCATAGGAAGTGTCTGTTCTTGCCTCAATGACCAGGACTCAGCCCTTTCCCTCATTCCCTACCATTCCAACAAATCTCTGTTAGATTCTTCTAAGGAATAGGTATTTTATTAAAGATTAATAAAGGAATTAATAGAAGGGCTTTCCGTAAGTCAGGGCACAAAAATTTACTTTAAAATTTCTATGTTTTCCTTCCAAGTTAGGTTCCCAGCATCTGGATCCTCTCTCTTTTAAACTCTCCCACTGCAGCTTCTCATTTCCCCTTCCCCTAACGTGCTCCACTTCCACCTTGGTCCATTTATGCCTTTCTTTTTTTCAAATGTGGATTAATTTACGTCCTCTAATATATCACATCCCACAGTCATCACTTATACTGTCTTCAAGTTGACAAAAAGGAAGAAAATAAAAGATTCTCCCATTTGTTATCTGGATCCATCCTCCTTACAAAGTGACTATAAAATTATTGTATCACATTTTTTTTCTACTGTATATTTACACTTTTCAAGTGCCTTTTATGTGCAAGACTCCGTGTGAAGTGTTAGGAAGATAGAAAGAAGTGATATACAATCACTAAGAAATTGCTCTCCACCCACAAAGGAATTTACAGATAAATATATAATTAGGTGAACAGGATATAGGAGACTATATAGTCAGATGATCCAAATGGGTAATTAGGAGTTAAAAGATGAGAGACGAGAGAGGTCAAGTAAAACACCAGCCAACTAGAGAGCTCCAAAGGGAAAGTTTGGTCGATGATGTTGCCCCACTTCTAGGTAAGAATAATTCTTGAAGTCTTAAGCTCAGAGAACATGCCTAATGGAAGGAGACAATGTTGAGTCTTGCATCATCAAGCTCATGATGATTCCCAAAAGGTGTTCCTTGTGTTCCGCCATAGTGCCCAACACAATCTCGCTTGGCTTCTTATCCATGCTTGGCATTCCCATACTGTGTCCAGTCTAGCTGTTCCAGGCTCCATTTGTAATAATCTCATCCTTGCTACTTCCTCCATTTTTGTCCTTTTATCATGCTCTTCCCAGTGTTTTCCATAAAAATATTTTTTGCCAATTTCCCCCCTCTGGCCACTGAATTTTCATATTGAAGAGGTCTTAATAAAATGAATAATCTTTTGATAAATCTGTAAGATGCAGTTCATCCTCAGGAAAAGATCCCAACTTAAGTATTTTAAGCCATGGCCCAAAGAGGCAAATTCTATTCCTCAGCACAATGTTTGTAGCCAGTCATCTCTCCCTATGTTCTACCTTCTCTTCCTAAACCCCGTGCTCTATGAGAAAGGATAGATTAAAATGCCTCCCGTATTTCCAATTCTTTCTCTTTATTTCTGAGATAGCAGATATGACATGGATGTTACTCTCTAGCATCTCCTGATCTCCTACTCTTCCCTACCACTTACACGTGTCATTGTCCCCATTCAACAAATATTTAAGTAAATCTCTGTTAGCTTCTGGAGATATTGAATGTAAAACATAACCTCAATAAGCCTGAATCAAGAGGGAAGGACCATGCCATATGATGACCAGCGTGGATAATGGTGCCCTCGGGGTGCTGTAAAAACCCAGAGAACAGTCACTACCTCTCAACTCTGTGGTGGAAGATGTGTGCAGAGGGTGCAGAGGGAGCAACCACTGGAAAGGCCTTCGAGAGTACATCATGTTTAAACTGGAAGCCAAGAACTCAGCCATTCTAACTTATTTCCCCAAATATTTCCCTCAATAAGTCTTGTTGATGCTGCCTCTTGCCTCCTTAATATCACTTTAAAATTTCCAATTTTCTCCATTCCTCTGCACTATCTTATTTACCCACCTACCTTTGTCTAGAATACTAAAATAGCCTCCTAAATGTTCTTCCTGATTGCAGAATCCAATCTTTTATTCACTCTTTTTTTTTTTTTACTTTACAAAAATTCAAGAACTACCTAAAACTCCTGAATGGTTGCGAATGTTCTGTAGATAAAGTACAAACCCTTCAACACGTCTCAACTTGTTGCTTTGAAGCCACACAGTATAGTGGTCAAGAACACGGAGACTGGAGCCTAGGTTTGAATTCTTTCATCTAATAGCTGGGGGTTTGGGGCAATTACTTCATTTCTCTAAGTGTCAGAATTCTTGTTTTTAAAATTGTGGGTATCCCTTCACATGATTTTGGTGAAGACTGAATGAGATAAGTTCTCTAATGTTCTAAGAAAACTGTCTGGCACGTAGTAAGTAATAGGTAAATATTAACTATAATTAGTTTCTCTTCAACTTCAGCTTCCCTACTATTTCCCTCTCTATGCTTGTGTGTGACAAATCTCCTTGCTGTTCCTCTAAGTCACAATCTTTTCCTGTCTTTGTATCCTCTGCTTGCTTTTTTCTCTACCTAAATCTCATTCCCATGCCTTCTCCAAACTCCCAACACCAACATATCTTTCAGGTCTAATTGTGGGTGTCACCTTCTATCTCTGAGTCCCCAGTGCTGAAGTAGGTTCTTTTCCTGCTGGTTTCCATCAGCCTCTTGCACAATATTTCCTAGCACTGATCACTCTGTTCTCCTTTATTGGATTATCAATTCCTTAACGGCTTCTTCCTCATTATCTTCCCAATACCTAACACTGCCACTGGCTTATATATAGGCATAGCATTAGTTTTTGTGGAACAAACAATCTAATTTTCAATTGCATATGCAACCTGATTTGATCTGACCAGAAGTCATTTCATTATTATAAGCTCTAGAATAGCCAAGCTTTCTAAACTGTGCCTTTAAAAAATGTATTTCTTTATGTCAGGGTCTGTGTCTCATCCACGTTTACTCCACTCCTCATAACTAGCAACTAGGGGAGTATCTTCTATAGAATAAATATTCAACTATAAGTGTTAAGTGTAAATGAAACAAAACGTCTTTACACAAGTCTAAGATTCTTTGCGTATGAATGAAGCACGAACAAATAAGTTTGGGACCCAATTTATTTTTCTACAAATGAACGCCACTGGGTTTTATGTCTTTAATCCTGATGGTTTATATTATTTTAGAGTGAACATTAAAACAAAACAAAACAAAGCCCTAATGGACACAGAATTATTCAAAGAGAAACTTTGGAAGGAAGAAAATCTGAGGATTAATGACCTTAATATTCATTTTTGACAGCCTATGTTCAAGTTTAGGTTGTCTGGTCAACATTTGGGTCTGACTCGTAGTTTCCAAATCATGGTGTGTCGTGTTCTAAATCAATTCCCTAGGAGAGATTTAGGGATAACTTCTCCACAGGTTTTCTCAATTAAAGATGCATCTAGCTCTTTGCCCACATCACCCACATCTGCTCATAAAAAAATGAATAATGGAACACACATGTGCTGACTAGCGATTCATTTCAGCTTTTTGCAGGTGCAAATGCAAGTTTTAAGGTGCAAAGTGGAGCCACAAACGTTGTGGGCTTGTCCAGCTGAAATTCTAGGCTTTAATCACATCCAAATAACTCCTCAGGTGATGCAATCACAGGATTTTGCTCACAAAAAGGGTGTAATAAATATTGTAGATTGAACTGGTGTATATTAACAGATGAGGCTACATTATTTAGAGAAAATGAAATCCAGCTAATTTTCACCAATGTGGTGTTTGCTGAAGCATTCTTTTCACATATTAACCCAAAATTCACTTTGAGTATGTTTCAAAGCAACTTTGACCAAATAAAATACTTTTATTTGTTTACATAACTGATTCAGGGATTTACATTGACAGATATCCAAAATCTGTCGTAATTACTTCATATCCTTGCAGCTGGGGTAGCCTTCTAGCAGACAAACTAAGTCAACACTTGGTTACAAGCACTAATAGAGGGGCTCACTGGTGCAGATAATCCTAAACAGAAGAAAATCCCCAAATCATTTATTTTCAGCTTGGATATGCATTTAGGAGATTTTTTTTTCAGCAGACATCCATTCCTAATGTTATTTTCCTTAGGTTAAGAGTCTGTGAATTATACACCTTACTAATGATCAAACTGTCCCATACCTTTTATTAGCCAATATATACAAGAGTATGTCCCTTGCCAGTTAAGATGATATAGGTAGCAGAGCTGTTCGCAGATGGAGAGGAGAGCTTTGTTTTCTAAAGAGACACATATCTCCATAGCCACCCCCCGTGGCCAGATTTCCATGAAGTTTATTAAACATGGTATGCTCTGCATCTTCTGATGCCTGGCTGTACTTCAATTGTTATTGTGCTTGAGTAGGGACAATACCTTTCTCCCTACTCGGATGGGAAAAAGGAGCACAGCTTCCTTGTTTCCTTATGAACTAGAGAAACCCAGGTTGTAAAGAACGCACACACATACATGCTTTCATTGCAACATGTAAATATGAAACAGTATCATAGTTATGGAAATATATTATTTTCCAAGGAACAGATATGAATATATGGTTATCCGAGGGAGCCTAATAGGAAGGAGAATCTTCCAGGGAGCTTTGTTTTGAAAAATAGAGTGATAGTGGAAAAGAGTTCAAAAGTCAGTGAAAGATGGAAAGGAGATTTCCCTCTTGGCTTCATGCTTAAATATATTTATCTCCTCTCATCAACCCTGAGGCAGAGAAAATGAAAATTAAGCTCTGCCTTTACACTTTACTCCTCCTATAACACCTCTCAACCCAATCTTCCTTGCTCTGTTCATCCAAATCCTGCCCATTTTTCAAAGTGCAGCTCAAATCCTGCCTCTTGTGAAGCATTCCCTGACCATTGCATCTGGAAGCAATCTTACCTTCTAAACTTCCACAAGACTTATTTTCCATACCACTTATTTAGCACTTATTATTTACTGACTGGTAGACATGTAATGTTTTCAGAAATGTTGCAGCCATAGTGGAGACATTGTTGTCCTTTTGTATAGAAAATAAATTCATATTTTTAAAAGCAAAATAGGCCTGTGTGTTTTTTATTGTTCTTCATGGATCTGAAATCCAGTTTGTTAGATCACAGACTACATCATCTAGCAAAAAGGAAGCACGTATGTAATGCTTATGATATGCCAGATATTGTTTTCAGAGCCTTAGAAGTATTAAAAGTTCTAACTTCTTTATGCATATTAGGTTGCTTATAATAAAAGTTTTATATGTGTGTATGTATTTTTGGTGTGCACCCATAGACTATATATGCATGTATATGTATATGTGTGTGATTATATATTTGTATACATATTGTCAACCTGCAAAAACAGAAGCAAGTTTAAGAGACAAAGCACTTATTTGGGATCAAAGAATTGCAATTCAGGGAGCACAGATTCAGGTGGAAACCCAAATACTGTCCCGCTAGGGAGTAAAAGTCGGGGGCTTCTAAAGGCAAAGATGGGAGGTTGTATTACAAAGAATTTTAACTGGAGTTGGAGGCAGAGAGCTAGCCTTGGCTAAAGATTGATTGATTATTGATTCTATCATCAGAAAGTCCACAATCCTCAGTCTTTGTGATCAGGATGTTTGTTGTCCTGCTGATGTCTCAAACAATTGCTTGTGAAACAATTGCACTTTGGCCCAGTCCACGGTTCAAGACAGCAGGGCAGTTTCTCTGCAAAGGCAGCTCCAATTCCATTCTAAAATGGCTCCATATGGTCAATTTTGACAATATATGTATGTGTGTGTTATATATATATATATAAACTTGTTTTGCTCCCATAACTACCATGTTGGAGAATTGAAGTAAAACAATATTTATTCAGGCATTTATTATAAATACATTAATAAATTGTTAAGTATAAATTTATTATTGAATTTATGCTATTTTTTTCTACTTCTATAATAGTTAAAGGTGCAGGCTGCTAAACAATGAGAAACACAGTATATCTTAGTATTTTCCATCTTTGAGGAAGAGATGAAAATTTTAGAAGGGAAAAAAATTCCATTTACTTAGAGTAATACAAAATTAGACTTTAAGTTTCTGAACCTAGGGTTCTCTTCTTTTTATCCAGCAGATAATACATGTTGGTTTTATTTTCCTGAGGAAAAACAATGTGGACAAAAACAAAAACAAAAACTACTGAACAATTATCTAAAAGCCCTAGATTCTAGTCTAGCATCACCATCAACTAGCCACAAGCAATTAACCTTTCTGTCCCTTGGTTTCTTCATCTGAAGATGAGGGGCACCAATTGAATTAATAGTATTATTTCAGTTTTAAATTTCATAATCCATGTGTGATTTTGTCCATATAGAAGAGATCCTATTCAAATGAATTTTAAGAATCATTTCCATCATCAGTTTCTACAATTATGTAACCCAGTTTTAGTGTAATCCAGTCAAAACCTTCCATTTCCAGATGCTGATACAGAGGAAAGTGATTAAAATAAAATTATAGGATTCTTATATCTACACCTACGTTACCTTTTATAGGTTTAATTGTGTCCTGAAATGGCATCATTTAAGCAGGCTGAAGATTATGGAAATCATTTAAAGCAGACAAGAAGAAAAAGGTCATTCAACGTCCTTGCCTCTGCACTGGGTGGATCCTTGGAAAAATTCCACGATTATTCTGGACTAATGGATACTCTACCTTTTTTAGGCACCTATTCAACATCTAACTCTGAGTGTGTTGCTTGTTATGCAATTTGGTCAAATACAATCACAGTTATACAACTGTTATTCCACACTTCTGGACTGTGTCTTGAACATTTCCTAGAAGAGGACTTTGAATTTGAAAGACATGTGTTAAAAACAAGTTTTGAGACAAGTAGATACAGGAAAGTATCTCCATGCCTATATCCAAAGTCAGCCCACTACAAAGAAGTCTTCAAACTATTTTTTTTACATTTCTTGTTAAATTAACAGTGACCTATGAAAAAGAAGCTATTTTTTTAATTTGTAATTTTGTCCTGTGTTGTGTTACTTTACTAATAATCCGAAACTGTAGATTACTTCCAATTAAACAGAAAGCCCAGAGTGAGAGTCTAAACCAGATGAATATATACATATATTCCTAGAGTGTTTGGACAACTATGTACATATAAGGGCATATCTGGTTGTCTAGCAGGTTGGTTCCATGGAAAAGAATGGCGTAATCCTCAAGAATATGGTGATTTAGAGGCCAAGAGATAACCCACACAACCCTCCAAAACTAAGGTATCCAGGCTATTGAGGGACAAAGCCCGTCCCTTAGCTACCCAGGCACTGTGCCCAGTAGAGAAGAAACTTTCCTTAAAAGGAAAAGCTAGTTAAGGGACAAAGTTGATCCAGGACAATGACTCAAGTTATATTTCTCAGATTGCCCTCTAGCCCAACCTCAAGGATCTCACGAATCAGGAGGAGAGAAAATATATAAATTTACAACGCAAGATTTGATAGGAAACCAGGAGCAAAGAACTATTCCGTTTTTCACAAATTTCAGTAATGGATGTTTTCTTTACTGCGGTGACTGTAGGAGTACAAAAAGGAAGAGTGGTACTTATTACATAAAAGCAGAGAACATTCTCCAAGCAGGCTGACCCAGACGTCTTTGGAGAAGCAGGAAAGTACCTCATCTTACGGCAGTTGGTTGTAGGCAGAAGAGAGAGATGTCGTGGATGGGAGGTAGAAGACAACAGCAATGACTGCACACAAACCTTGTGAGAGGGTTGCCAATCCCACTGAAACCAAACAGAAAAGATTGGGTGCTGTGCTATACACTATTTTGTGATGCTTTATACCAACCGTTAACACACATGAGGAAACAGAAAACATGTACAAATCTTTATATTCCACAGATTAAGGAAGTCAATTGCAGGTTATAAAAGTTATGTTGCCAAATATAATTACTGATCTTAAAAATGTGTTTTTGTTTTACATATGGGGGGAAAATCCATTATATAACATTTTAAGTTTTTTCTTAAATAAAAGGCATTTTGTACTATTTTTATTTCCTGATAATCAAGGCCTTTAAATTGTTACTAACTGCTATTGTTAGTTATTTTTAGATATATTCTTGTTTTCTCACTTGAGCTGGGTTGCAAGTATCTTTGAAGGGAAAAGGAGCACATCTTACATTTATTTCACTCCCTCTCGATGTGTAACAGAAACCTAGTGCACAGGTTTGATGTATGGAGGTGCACACATAGCAGAGCATTCATTTGAACGCACACATCAACTATGTCTTGTCTACAACGAGAAATATAAGACAACAGCTGAGATGGCTGCCATTAATCTTAAGTAAGATTTATTATGGTGTCAAATTAGATTCTAAATTTCTATTCTCTAAGAAATTAGAAAACGAGTGAGATATCACCTCAAAGGGCATTTTTTTTATATTTTATGATGTATATTTCCTTTTATAATAGTCTCCTTGTCAGCTGTCTGCTAATCGTGTCTCTCAAAGTTATTCAGACACAAGTTTATTGTAAGAACTGGATTAAGCAAATCTTTTTTTCATCAGCACCTTTTCCTTGCTGCAACAGAGGAGATGAATTGGGAGAAGGGACAATGGGAAGGGGATAAAATAATTTGAGAAAAAGGAGAGAGAAGGTGTCTTGCATGGAGAAAAGTTGGAGGGAATTGTAACTGCCTATACAGAGGAGAGCATATCCAAAATTGGACCCACCTTCCAACCCTCTTTATATAAAGGGTTTAGCAAACTCTGCTGTCCTTTGCTAATTGTATTTATTTTTTATTGCAATTCAGTAAGTAAACGGAATTCAAAAAATAATTTCCTACCCTTTGGTGCCCTCGTGAGGCCAGAATAACAAAGTGCCAAGAAAGGCACATCTCCAGGGTCACCCAAGATTTTGATTTTTTTCTTTCCATTCAAAATGTAATTATCCAGAGAATGAAAGTTTATTTCAGAAAGAAATATAATTACCTTTACTATAATTGAAACCCTCCAACCAACAAATCATAGCTCATATTTCTACATAGGTAGTCCGTTGAGTGGAATAAAATGTACCTTAAATTTTTAAGCAACTGTTAAATTACAGTTTTGTGAATTTGAAATCAATAAAACGTTCACGTTTTGCAGTTACACAGCCATGACCTAAAGTGTTTATATTTTAAACCAATCACAGTAATATCTTAGGTTTATTTATTTTTTTACTCCATGGTGTCACAGGGTAGCATATAAGATAGTATGATAAAGTACCTCAAAAGTCTCAAAACATAATGTTATGAAATCACAAGAAGAGAATATACTATTTTAGAAATGGAACAAATGACAATACAAAGAGTATGGCAAAGCAATGCCTTAGAAAGAATAGCTAATGAACATCTAAGGATTTCATGCCCACATGAAATCAAAGTACAAATCACTACCAGGTGATTCAGTATTTGAACCCATCACTACAAAGTACATCTAAAAAATTACAAAAAGATGTTTTATTAGAAGTGTCAACCAATATACCTTGTTCTACTTTTGTGTTATACCCATGTTATTATCCCTAGGCTTATATTAGGTCCATTTTTAGCCTTATTTTACAAGTACATCAATAAAGCTACAAAATGTTCATTATCCATCTATTTTCTCAGTCCGTTTAATTTTCTTGTCTGAATTGTTAGTTTTCTCATGTGATGAAAATATGGTCCCTAAATGTTGTCTGATGATGCCTAAATCTGATTTCTTCCACTGGTCCTCAAAATTCCATGCACTTCTCTCTCGTTTTTCCTTCGTGTCATTTAGAAACCTAAGACCCCACAGATTTCATCTGAAAAGTATGAACTCTCTCTCTAAGGGATGGAAAGTTTCACTATGCATAATGTCTTGCTTACTTCAGCTTTTCTTATTTACTGGAAAAGCCACAGACAGGGGAAAAAATAAAACTGCTGAACTGGTTTTTACCTGCTTTTGTTCTCAGAGTGTCCTCTTCCTATTTTGTTCATACCTATCACCTCTATGCAGTATTTCCTCATTTTCAGAATTATCAAAAATATAAACACCATCATCAACTTCAGTTACAATAAAGGCAGCTTGAATTGCTTTCTTTTCTTTCTCTTGTCTTAGAGACAGATCTTATCTGTGGAAATAGTGATAATTTGTTCTCGTTTAAAGTCAGTGGTAATCTCCTTCTGTGACCCAGCCTCCAGCATTCTTTCAGTAGAATCGCGGTGCTAATCCCAGCCTGGCTGTGGGCATATGTTGCCCTCACTTGGCCCCTGTAACGTTGCTCAAGATGGATCATTATCTTTAACATTATCCCAGGGATGACAGGAAGTTAAATCTCCCTCCACTGTAGTAGCATCAAAGGCCCCTTTCACTGGCAAGAGTTACCAAAAAGGATAGGGTTTCTGCCCTGATAAAATTCTCGAAGGCCCCATTTTGAGGGAGAAAGCTCGGGAGCCATCGTCATTCTAGATGAAAAGGAGCACTGTGATCACCTATAACCCCCTTCCGGCAGGACAAGACTATTCCCATGTCAGATGCTGTACAATGTTCAAAGATTTAAATGCCATCTCATCATAATTCTATTCATCTCACATGCTGGGATGGCTTCCTTCCATTCCAATGACATCATCTCTTGCTTTTACTTCATTATGTAGTTTCAGGGAAGGGAAAAATTTAGGAGCGAACTGAGTATGTGAGTATCTGATTCAGTTGGGCTCTAAGAACAGAGTCCAATTATTTATGACAGAAAGTAGTGAATAAAATTAATTACACAGGTTATGGAAAGGAACAGTGAGGAAACTCAAAGATTGTCAACAGCAGGGAGCCATCTCACCTCCAGACAAAAGAGAGCAATCGGGGAGACTGTGGGAGAAGCCCAGGGGTGGTGTAGGAGGTGGAAACACATTTCTCCTATCCAGGATGAGCTGGTGCCGTGGGGGCTCCAGACATAAATGGTACTACTGAGGTTCCTGCTCCCTTTCTTCTCTCTTCTGGCTGCCTTCCCATTTCTGGCCAATGACCCTCACTGTGCAAATCTACCGGAATCTCTCAATAAGGGAGCGAGTTACACAACCTGCATGTCAGCCTCCCTGACACATGGAGCAGGGACACATCGTGGCACTGGGAGGAATGGGTCTGGGTCAAACTGACCCAGGAATGGCACAGAGCTCTAGGTAAGTAGGAAAAAAAGTGTGGTTGGGTATTTGTTGGAAGGACAAGAGCAAAATCTAAAAGGCTACAAAATGCCTAGTATATACCCCCCTAATTCACATGTTTCCTTTTTGTGTTTGGCATTATTGTTTTAGAACAATCCATGGTTGGTTTTTCCAAATCAAAAGACCTTCTTTTATCATGAAAAATGACACATAAATTTTTTTTATTTCTTTGACAGTTTGTAATTAAGAATTGGGTATAATTTATTAATTTCTCCTTTTAAAAGATAAACTATTCTTTCTCTCTGCTTAAAATGGAGACAGTGTGAAAATAATTTTCTACTAAATTAGTTTTCTATTTTATTTCCTGCTGCTAGTAATGAAAACACATCTCCCAGCAGTGATGAAATCATAGTTTCTAATGGTTCACGGCAAAGAGAGTTTTCATTTTTCGTAAAGTGGGGACAGTCAAAAGTAAAATCATGACTTTAAGGTTATTTTATTTCTATTGAATGCATCTTTAAATGACATTATTCAAGAACTTCTTATCTCACTAATAATCATTGTACAATTTTTAATTACTAAATTCAGCAAAATTTTAGCCCAAGAAAATAGACCCATATTTCTAGTATATTATTTCTATAGTCTATTAACTAATTTTATAAAATACTCTGCTTTATTTCTACCACCAAAATAATTACTGATTTTGACCATTATCTTTTGATGGATTAATACTTCATATCATGCATTGTAAAACACATATACAGACATACAAACATACATCCTAAATATAGCTAATTCCAATTGCCTATTACACTTTTTTTTCATGACTTTTTGCATAACACCTATGAAGTTTAAACTTAAATTTAAAGGTCCTATGATTTTGGTAGCAATCTCTCAGAAAATATAAAAATAGTAACCTGAAAAAATAGTAACCTGTCTAGACTATGAATTCATTAAATAGAAACCATAACCAAATTGTTTGCTACCATTTTCATGGTAATGAATGAATTACCTGTTTCCTTTTCACATGAAAAACCTATAATATGGGCACTCTATATAATATTCTTTCCTTAGAATATTGCTGTATATGTCACACTTCCCTTTTCTACGCCTAAATTGTAACCCAACCTGAGGATAATTAAGGAAGCGCATTGCGCTCTATTCTGACATTAGCCACGCTAGTTAACATTTTAAGTTATAATAGGTAAATTATATTCTCTGACCTCAGTATAAGGCAGTTAGGGAATCTGCCTTCCTCCCTTCTTTTAGTCACCATCATTCTCTTATTCTAAACAGTATCCATGCTTTTTCACAGAGTTCCTTCATTGTTACCTGACTTCCCAACTTCCTGGTTCTTGATTGTTACAACCTTGGTAGGAATGTAATCAAATAATCCATTCTCCCCATTGCCTTAGAAAATGAAGTTTCATCTTATTAATACGGCATACAAAGCTCTTCATGATACAGATCCTATCAGCTTCATCTCCCACTGTTTCCCTTTCACATTTTTACTGCAACATTATCAAATTGCGTACAACCCTCAAAACATGCCGAACAAATTACTTTCAACATGTTGTTCCTTCTACCTGGAATGACCTTATCTATACTAGTTCTTCTGAATTGCTTCTCATTCTTCCACACCCATTTAAATTACCATTGTCCTTGGGAAGTCTTCTCTAGATAGTTAATTCATCCCTCCCTAGACTCCTAGATAGTATGATGGTTACTCGTTGAGGTGGAAAACTCCCCAGTGAGCAGTGTAAAGGCACGGACCATGTGCTTCTTGTTGTGCCTGCATGTGATCGCTGCTCCACAAACAGTCTGATGAATTAACTATAACATTTCTATTGTAAACTCCTAAAACACGGCACATTTTAATTGAAAAAGATTTAACACATGTTTAACATATTTTTTTAATGATTTTTGATGAGTCCGATTTTGAAATTTTACAAAAAATAAAACATCATTTTATCAGTAGTCTAGAAAGGAGGTGGAATTACAAATTTTCATCAAGTTAGCACTAAATACCTAAGCCAAACATGAGCTGACACCTTTGATCCTATGGATTTGTATGATATTTTCCTAGATGAAACTTGAAGCATGTGCCATTTTAGAAAGACCAATAAACAGGTGAGGAAAGCGTAACCAACCTTTGTCTGAAATCCTGGAATTATTGAGCTGGTAAGAATCTGAGAGATACATGACTCTCTCCAATCAAAGAATCTTCATAACTGTGACAAATCTTCATCTGCCCTCATTGACATTTCCTTTGGCAGCCAGCTCATTCTTTTTTGGTCAGTTCTGATTATTAAAGACATTTCTTCCTTACACACAGCCAAGTTCTAGAACCCCACCTCCACCTGAAGTCCTACAGCTGTTTTGCCCCACAGTAACTACAACAGAGGTCAATGATTTTCACCTGATTCTTCACATCTTTGAAGTTAGCTGTGTGAATTATTATTTCCAGAAGAGGATTTTTATCCCCCAGCTGGTTTCCAGGCTCATTTTGGGGCTGACTTTTTTTCTAGATGGATGCAGTTTACATAAAATCACTGTTGTCTGTAAATACTTAGATCCTGACTTTTTTTAGATCATGACTTTTGAACACATAGTCTGACCTCTGGCCGCACTGTACCCCACACCTAAAATCTCACTGAAATAGGCCACAGAGTATATAGTAAGCAAATGACCATCATCAAAGAATATACGATAATAGAGTACCATCAACATGCCAGAAAACTGGAGGAAATTCTGGAGAAAATGTTCAAGGGACCCAAAATGAACATTAGTTTTTGATTTACTTTGCTTTGTACTTTTTTGAGGAATTACAACACACATCCACCACTTGACATCATGTAAGTCTGGTAAGGTTGGCACTCAGAAGACCTCACTCTCCAAAGACAGAGCTATACACAAGACCTCAGTGAGGCCACTGAGACTGACTCTCCCAAGGATATGAAGTGTAAGTGAACGTGTGGTTTTGGACAGAGGTGAGTGGCGATGTGTGTCCTAATGGCGGGACTTTAAAAAGAAAACCATGGTAATGACTTAAATGTCCCTCAACTGATGAATGAGTAATTGCATGGCTCCATTTGTATTAAACATACAGAATAGGCCAATCCATAAGCAGAAAGCAAATTAGTGGTTGGCAGAGCTGGTAGGGCGAGGAGGTACGGGGAGTAACTGCTAATGTGTAGGGGTTCCCTTTTGGGATGATGCTCTGAAACGAGATAGTTGTGATGGTTGCAAAACATTGTGAGTGCCACTGGATTATACACTTTAAAGTGGATAAAATGACAAATTTTATGTTATAAATATATATATTACCACAATAAAAGGATTATAAAGGAAGAGAAGACAACCATTAATTCCCACTTCTGACATACAAAACCCTGGTTTTGTCTTTCCTAAGTCTTGGTTATTTGGCTTTTCCTTCCACTTTGTGATTTACTTAGTAAGTTTCTAATAAGCTCTTTTCTGCCTATGTTTTCTGTAATCAATTTTTGTTACTTTCAAACAAAAATAACCTAATTCTCACATGTGTTGTTGAGTGTGGAGAAGCACAACTTTGGGGGATCAATTTGGCAATATATAATAAAATATATAGTATCCAATACAGCTATAGCTCAATATCTATCGGGAGGAATAAGAATAAATTGTGGTATAGTTACACAAAAGGATATTATACTGAAGTTAAAATGAAAGAAGTAGAGCTACATGTATTAATCTGGATCAAGCTTAAAAGCAACATTAAAAAAACCCTCAAATAGCTCAAAAAATATATATATATATTTACATAAAGTTTTAAAACACACAAAACAGTGTTATAGTTTCATTTCTTCATGCATATATAGTAAAAAAAAATTTAAAATACATAAGCTCCATGACAGAAGAGATTTTCATCTATATCATTCAGTATCAAAACTCTGTTGAATAAATAAAAGAGAAAAAAGTGAATGAACTGAAACATCTTCCAAAGGACAGGAATTGTTTTCTAACGAGCACGTCACCAAGAAAGTATCCCAGATATTGATTAACCATTTGGTTATTCATTGTTCCAAAAACTAGAATTGGGCTTCAACTTCTGGTCAAGATGAAGTAACAGGAACCAAACCCTCCCATCTGAAATAACTAACACACCAGACAAAATATGTGATGCAGTGGATTTCAAGACACAGTCAACAAGGGACAGTAATTACTTAGAGATGGAAAACGAATGAAGTCAGCCCTACAGTGGCTACAACTTACTGCCTGGAGAGAATTTCCAGGTTGCAGTGCAGGGAAAGGAAAATGAGGTAGAGGGTGGGAATCTCCTTGAGTTGAGGAGGCAGACCTGTGAGGTGGCCAGAGTTCACAGGACAGAATACTGGACACAAGAGAACTGTGCAGAAAGATCTGCAGAAGTTCTCATCAAATTTTCAACTGGATACTGATCAGCATGTGTGTGTGAGGAAGCTACCCCAGGCTGGGGAAAGAACTATGCAAAAGAATAAGAGGAAAAAAGTCCTTGAAGCTCAGACAAGACTGGAAACAGTTTCTGTTCCCACTGGCCAAAGTGGAAATCACCATAATTCTTGAAGCATGGGGAAAGCCTCTGAGTGTTTTGCTTCAGTGGTGGGACAAAATTAGCGCTAGACTAAATGCTGCTCTAGTCCCATATAACAAAGCTAAAATGCAATATCCAAAAGATCAAATAGTTACAAAGTGACTCACCTGTGTCATTAAACAAATCTCAAGAATATTTATAGAAATGAAAAATATCCAGCACTCAAAAGGTGAAATCATAATGTCTGACATCCTATCAGAATTTACCAAGCAAACAATTAAGCAGAAGAATACAACCCATAATGAGGAGTAATATACAATAATCAATCAAGACCACATATTTCACAGATGACAGAATTGGTAGACAAGGACATTAAAACAATCACTGTAACTGTAATCCATATGTGCAATAAGCTAGACAAAAATGAGTATGTTAGGTAGAGACATGGAAGATAAACAAAAAAGACCAAATTAAACTTCTAGAGATAAAAAGACAATGTCTGAACAGTATGGTAGTTCAATTTTTAATTTTTTGAGGAACCTCCATAGTGGCTACCCCCATTTACATTCCCACCAACAGTGTACAAGGGCTCCCTTTTCTCCACATCGTCACCAATACTTGCTATTTTTTTGTCTTTTTGATAATAGCCATTCTAACAAGTGTGAGGTGGTATCTCATTTAGTTTTGATTTTCATTTCTCTGATGGTTAGTGATGTTGAACATTTTTCTTTGTGACTGTTGGCCATCTTTGGAAAATGTCTATTCTTCTTTGGTGGGTCTTCTTTGGAAAAATATGTGTTCAAGTCCTCTGCCCATTTTTTAATCAGGTTGTTTTTCTTTGATGTTAAGTTGTGTAAGTTCTTTATATATTTTGGATATTAACCCCTTATCAGATGTATGATTTGCAATATCTTCTCCCATTTAGTATGCTGTCTTTTTGTATATGATCTAGCTGTTCCACTTCTGGGTATTTATCCAAAGAAAAGGAAAACACTAATTTGAAAAGACATATGCATTCCTATGTTCAACGCAGCATTATTTACAATAGCCAAGATATGGAAGTAACCTAAGTGTCCATCAAAGATGAGTGGATAAAGAAGATGTGATTATATATATACACAGTGGAATATTACTCAGTCATAAAAAGGAACACGATCTTGCCATTTGCAACAACATGGATGGACCTAGAGGATATTATGCTAAGTGAAATAAGTCAGACAGAGAAAGGCAAATACTAAATGAGTTCACCTATATGTGGAATCTGAAAAATGAAACAAATGAACAAACAAAATAGAAACAGACTCATAGATACAGAGAACAGACTGGTGGTTACCAGAGTGGGAAGGGTTTGGGGGCAGGCGAAATAGATGAAGGGGAATAAGAGGTACAAACTTCCAATTGTAAGATAAGTAAGTCATGGGGATGTAATGTACACAATAGGGAATATAGTCAATAATACTGTAATAACTTTGTATGGTGACAGATGGTAACTAGACTTAGCATGGTGATCATTTTTTAATGTGTATAAATATTGAATCACTATAAGGTACACCTAAAACTAATAGGATATTGCATGTCAATTACACTTCATAAAAAAAGACAATGTCTGAGATGGAAAATACATTGGGTGGGATTAAGACACAATTGACATTCCAGAGAACAAAGAACAAATAGGACAAATATCAAAGACATATCAGGTGGTAGATTTACACCTAATGATTATCAATAATCACATTAAAGAAAAATGGTCTAAATGCCCAGTCAAAAGTGAGAGATTGCAAAATTGGATTAAAAAAAGAGCAACACTCATCAATATGCTGCCTATTAGAAACACACTTTAAATATAAAGAACCATATAGGTTGAAAGCAAAAGGTTGGGAAAATATATACTGTGCAACACTAATCAAAAGAAAGCTGGAGTGGCTATAATAATATCAGGCAAAGTAGGAAAGAATAGTGAAAGGACAAAGAGTGTTATTTCAACATGATAAATGGCATTCATCAAGAAGGATTAATGCTCCCAAATGTTTATGCTCCTAAAAAGAGGGGTTCAAAATACTTGAAGCAAAATATGAGAGCACTGTAATAAGAAATAGACAAATCCACTATTATAATAGGAGAATTCAATCTCCCTTTTCAATAATTGATAGAACAAATAGGAAATCATTCAGATTATAGGAAACGTGACCAACCCTACCAAAAAACTTGACCTAATTGGCATTTATAAACAATTCCCACCAACAACAGAAGAATACACATTCTTGTCAAGTGTCCATAGAAAATTTAGCAAGATAGACTATATCTTAGGTCATAAAACCTTTCTCAGTAAAATTAAAAAGACTGAAATCATGCATGTATGCTCTCTGACTACAATGGAATAGAATTAGAAATCAATAATAGAAAAATATATTGAAAGGTATTTGGAAATTAAATTACACATTTCTTAGTAACCCATGAGCCAATGAAGAAATCTAATGTGAAATTAAAAATACTTTACCTTAATGAAAATAAACACAACATATCAAAATTTGTGGGATTCAGCTAATGCTGTAGTTAGAGGGAAATGGATAACAACGAACACCTATATTAGAAAAGATAAAGGGTCTCAAATAAATAACCTTGATTTCTATCCTAAGACACCAGAAAGAAAAAGAGCACATTAAGCCCAAATCAACATAAAAATATCAGAGTAAAATCAATGAAATAGAAAATAGAAAACACTAGAGATGATCAAAGACACAAAAAACTGGTTCTTTCAGAAAATCAATAAACCTGATAAACCTCTAACCAGGCACCAAGGAAAACCTTGGAACTAACATCATACTTAATGGTGAAAGACTGAATGATTCCTGCTAAGGAACAAGCTAAGACGTCTTTTAGATGAGACAGAGAGAAAAATAATCATGATAATCAATCATAATATTAAATATTTATTCTAAAATCTGTTTCCAACCCACTTGCTTATCCAAATTTTCTGTATTTAAAATTAGATAAACAGAGAGATAGATTGAAAAATAGATAGAGATTCATCAACTTGCTCCTGCTCTTTGATAAATGGCCAAAAACAATGCTCTGCTTTCAAAAATTTCATGATTTAAAAAACACTTGAGGGGCTGGCCTGGTGGCGCAGCGGTTTAGTCCGCGCTTGGCAGCCCGGGGTTTGCGAGTTCGGATCCCAGGAGCCCGCTGACACACTGCCTGTCAGCCATGCCGTAATTCAGATTAATCTGAATGAATTTAAAATGTGATGAAATAATGGGGGTCATCTAAATTTAGTTTAACTTACTAAACAGTAACATATTTTGCCCAATTTACTTAACTTCAGAATTTTCATTAGTATAATTTGAACCAGGAGAAGTACCTTTATTGGTCTATTTCTTTTGTAAAATTCTAAGACTAAATTGTTATTAAAATGTCTTCTTAGGGGCCGGCCCGGTGGCGCAGCGGTTTAGTTTGCGCTTGGCAGCCCGGGGTTCGCGGGTTCAGATCCCAGGCGCCTATCGACGCACCGCTTGTCAGCCCTGCCGTGGCGGAGTCCCATATAAAGTGGAGGAAGATGGGCACGATGTTAGCCCAGGGCCAGTCTTCCTCAGCAAAAAGAGGAGGATTGGCAACGGATGTTAGCTCAGGGCTGGTCTTCCTCACACACACACAAAAATAATAATAATAAATGCTCGAGCCAGCCTTGATGGCCTAGTAGTTAAAGTTCAGCATGCTTGCTTCAGTGGCCGGGGTTCATTTCCCGGGCGTGGAACCACATCACTTGTCTGTCAGTAGCCATGTTGTGGTAGCGGCTCACATAGAACTAGAAGGACTTACAACTAGAATGTACAACTATGTACTGGGGCTTTGGGGAGGAAAAAAAAAAAGACAGAAGAAGATTGGCAACAGATGTTAGCTCAGGGCCAAATGTTTCCCAGGGGGGAAAAAAAAAAGAAAGAAAGAGAAGAGTAAAAAAATGCTACATGCAAATCCTATTATCTTACGTAGACTCCAGTGCAGAAATGGAGAAAATCATTTCCACTTCCTTGTCTCCCTCGTTCCCTCTCTATCTAAACAAAATGGTCTAATGAAAACACACTGGCCTGGAAGTATTAAGATCTCGGTCCTATTCTAGGATTCACTATTAACTAATCTTAAACATCTTAAGTACATGACTTCAGTTCTCTGACTTCAGTTTTCTTGACTGAAATATGAAGAAGGTAGAGTACACCATGTTTCTAAAACTAGAGTCTGAGGGTCCTTAGTAATTGGTGGATATATTCTCAGGAACCTGCAATTTCTACCACAGGGTTTTAATCTTTTAAGCATTAATTTCAGCATTTTTACAGATCATCTGTAGGATGCCTCATATCCTACAACAAACATGGATTTGAGGACTCATTTTACATTTGCATTTATGCCAAGCAGTACCTCGTTAACTCAACTGTCCTGCAAAACGAACTCACAGAATGATGAGATACAACAATGCCTTCCCATCAATTGAAGACCAAGAGATAGCAAGACGAGCTCCAGAAATAAAGGTTTCCTGATTGTGGAATAGATAAAATTGTAGAAGAATGAAGACTTCTCACGTCATATATTAGTATGGGAAACACAAATATGCCAAAGGCAAAAAAACATGCTCAGTTAGGAACATTTTCAGGTTTGGGGCAAAATTTAGTTTTAGCAGAAGAACCACGTCTATCATATTAATATTATCCGTCCTCCATCACATTAGTGTCATTAATTTGAAGTCCTCAATATAATTTTCATTTATTTTATTAATTTGTGTGGTTGTATAATTGGTTGTATAATTTTAAAGGAAGTTGTAAGTATACTAGCTTCATGTTTAATCATATTTAGGAAACAAGATAAAAATAGTTTGGCAACACCAAATAAATTAGAAGAATTTTGTTTTCTCCTTTTAAGAGCTTCATAAGTCACCCAATGTGAGAAACATTGAGCTAAGTATTCTGGAAGAGTCTTTTCTGCCCTAAGGTACTATGGCATTCTCCTCTCTCTCTGTGCACATATACCGTATATAACCACTAGAGGGCAGTAAGACACTTGAACTAAATGTGATTTTTCTTTCCCTTCCCCTGTTCTTCATGAAAATTTAGGATTGAAAGAAGTTATATCAAAATTATATATCTAAACTACCAGCCTTTTATTTAAATATTTTAAGAAAAAGAAATTCTCCACAAGTCTCAATCTTGGCTTCCTCTAACCCTTTCCTGCTATCGTGTAATTCTATTTCTTCTCACCCTGTCTTGGTGAACCAGGCAGCTCTGACAGCACACACACACACACACACACACACACACACACACACACATCACTACCTACTTTTAATATATTTACGATAAATATTTAGCATATAAGATGGAGGTTATTATATAAAACAAAAGTTGTTTATATTTAAGACAAAATTGACGTTGATCTACCTGTTTTAGCAAAGTAAATCTAGCAGGAGTGGAAAGATGAATCACAAAAAGGAGAGACTGAAAAGTGACAATGTATAATATGTACTGAGCATTTACTATGTCCTGAAAACTCTTCTAATCACTCTCGTAAATTTTATTCTTTAATGCCCATAGAACTCTGGGGAAGGAGATATATTGGTCACACCATTTCACAGACTAGGAAACTTAGAGACTTAATCATACAGCTAATAAGAGTCAAAACTAGAATTCAGAGTCAAAGTGTCTGACGGAGTCCCTGTTTTTACCCACTCACTGTGTCATGCCGAAAGCAGGAAGAACACTCTAGAGGCTTCTGACATAATATGAAGTGAGAAGAAAACCCTACACTAAGACTGTGGCAGTGGATATAGGAAAGAGTGATATGAATTAGAATGATACTGAAGAAGGCAAATTGAGAGAATATTGTCACTGATCAAAAATGAGACCTAAAATTCAGGTTGTATTGACTGAGGATTTCAGCTCAGACAGCCAAATGGATATGTTTGTCATTAATCAAGATAACCATCTCAGTAAGAAGAGTAGGTTTGGAAGGGTGGGGGCTAATGAGTTCTGATTTGGACCTGTAACATATTGGGTTTCTACAAAAGTAAACTGATTTAACAATTATTTCCTGAGTGCCTCCTACACGCTAGACACTATTCTAGGCCCCTGAGGTATATTGACTAACGAAAACGAAGTTTCCTGCCCTCCTGGGGTGTACATTTTCATGGGGAGAGACTGACAATAAAAAACAATTACTATAAATAAGTAATATTTCAGATGTTACAAGGTGAAAAATTTCTCTAAAATATGAGAAAAAGTAAAGCGGGATAAAGAGAGAATTGAGAATTACGGGGGTGGGTAGGATATAGTATTCAACAGCATTATCAATTTAAAAAATTAGGTGATACAAATCAGACATTGCTCTATGCCAGTGGCATTCTATAAAAATATAATGTTGCATATGTAATTGTAAATTTTCTAGTAGTCACACTAAAAACATAAAATTAAAGTAAATTGGATTTTAATAAAATTTTTAACTCAGTATATTTAAAATATCATTTCAACATGTACTCAATATAAAAAAAGAGATATTTGACATTTTCTTCATATTGTCTTATAATCCAGTATTTTACACTGACTTATTAAAGGTTTTTCAACTCTTATACAATAAATGCATTCCAATATTCCCACCTTCTCTGCATCTTCTGTATACTTCTACAATAATTTCCCAAGAAAGTTCTCTCTACTTTGTTGATATAGACCATTAATCCCAATATTCAACGAACCATCTCAGCAAACAATTAAAACCAACTCCAAACATTCTTAGCAAAATATTGAATCTTGAGTTAACGATGAGTAGCCCCATATCAATGAATTCTCCCTATTGACACTGCACATTCCCGCCAGTGCCATGAGACCCTCAAGATCCATTCTTCTACGTATTCCCCTGTACCCTGCTCATAGGCCCTCCAATTCCATGCTACTGGTTTTTTCCCAGAACAGTACTTCTCAGTTCTAATGTTCTTAGACCCAATGAAGGGAGGTTGGGTGGGTTTTGAGAAGAATAATATCATCTTGTGCAACCCTTGTCTCAAGTAACATTTTTTAATTTTATTTTTCGTATTCTCCAGGCAATGGAAAGCTGTTCCCTTCTGACAAAGGCTAAAGGGCTGCTTCTGGTGTCCAAGCGAGTCCCAAATGAGGTTTCAGAATAACAATCTTTCCTTATCAAGGCCCTGATTTTGATATAAAAGGCCTGTGGAGGCTATGCATGTAATCTTGGCAGCTCTGCTAGTCTCAGCATAAGACGTTGGGCCTGATTTTCAGAGATAAGACACTATGGTTGAACAAAATGAAAGTCACCTTTAGCGCTGTCAAAGTGTCCTCTGGCTTTTCAAGTATGCCTTAAATTGTCAATTAATTGGTGTAATTTGATCATTTGAGGGGAGAGGGAGGCTGGGTCTTTAGTACCATTTAAAAGAGCAAAACCATTTCACAATCTTATAATTATCATCTCCCCCACATTTATTACACACAGTAATTACCATTCTCCCAATATATAACTCCACCTCGGCTGCAGCACAATTAGACTTAGGTAAAAGCTTTGGTAATTGGGAAAATAATTTATCTTTCTGCTCCTAATGCTGTCTTAGCCAGGTTACTTGAAAATAGAGCCTGAACTCACAACTCAATAGCAAAAAACACCAAACTAACAAAAAAGAAACTCAATTAAAAAATGAACAAAGGAACTGAATAGACATTTTTCGAAAGAAGACACACCAATAGCCAACATCTATATGAGAAAATGCTCAACATCACTAATTATGAGAAAAGCAAATTAAAACCACAATGAGATACTACCTCTGACCTGTTAGAATGGCTATTATCACAAAGATAACGAGTACTGGCAAGGATGTGGAGAAAAGGAAACACTTGTCCACTGTTGGGAATGTAAATTGGTGCAGCCACTATGGAAAACAGTATGGAAGTTCCTCAAAAACTAAAAATAGAACTACCATATAATTCAGCAATCTCTCTTGTGGGTATATCAAAGGAAATGAAATCAGTACCTCAAAGAGACATCTGCACTCCCATGTTCATTGCAGCATTATTCACAATAGTCAAAACATGGAAATAACCTAAGTGTCTGTTGACAGATGAATGGATTAAAAGATTGTGGTCTATCTATACAATGGAATATAATTCAAGTCTTAAAAAAAGGAGATCCTGCCATTTACAACAACGTGGATGAAGCTGAGGACGTTATGGTTAGTGAAATAAGCCTGACACAGAAAGAAAAAAAGCTGTATAATCTTACGTTTATGTGGAATTTTAAAACATCAAATACATAGAAGCAGAGAGTTGAACGGTGGTTACCAGGGGCCAGGAGGCGGGGGAAATGGGGAGATATTGGTCAAAGGGTACAAAGTTGAAGTTATATAAGATAAATAAGTCCAGATAGCCAATGCTTGATGACTATAGTTAATAATACTGCATCGAATACTAGAAATTTGCTAAGAAAGTAGATTTCACGTGCTCTCACCACAAAAGAAAAAAAGGTAACTAGTTGAGGAAATGGAGATGGGTATATTAGTTTGATTGTAGTAATCATTTAACTATGTATTTCAAATCATCATGTAGTACACCTTAAATATACACATTTTTATTAAAAAGTATAAATAAAAATAGTAATTAAATGACCACAGTCTGAGGCTAAGCTCAAGTGCAACTCTCTCGTCTATAACACTCAAGTGTGGTCTGTTCATCAGCAGCATCTGCATTGCCTTAGAACTTGTTAAAATTGCAAGGTCTTGGGACCCACCCCAAACATACTGAATCAGAATGTCTGGGGGAATATATGGGTGTTTAAAAAAGCTTTTCAGGTGATTCTTAGTTTCACTAAAGTTTGAGAGCTAGTGCTATATAGAAGGGTACAGTTTTAGGACAGTGAGAGTGAGTGAAAAGTGAGGCAGGGCATGAGGGGAAGCAATACAAGGCTTCACAAAAAGATCAGCCAGCTCTTAGTCTGCGAGATATGTCTCCAGACAAGCTTTACAGAAACCTCAGTCCACGGAAAGGAGGAAGATCTCTCTCTCATCTCCTTTTTCTCATTGGTCCATGTTGACCCCATGGTTCACGACCTCCACTGTACATCAGGCCCCTTCATGTGACCACTGAGTAAAGCAGATCCCACGCCCTGTGCTATGATATTTCATCAGAGTGAGGAAGTGGTAGGAGGGGCAAAATATAAGTTCTGCAATTTTTCAGAGTATATTCAAGCATATTTTCTCACTTGTGCATTTTATTTTTGAAGGATTTAAGAGTTTTATAAAATGAAATCAAAAGGCATTATTTGGTAAATCATGAACTTGAATCTCTCCTTGATTGAAAGAGAGAGTCAGTAATTGGCTCATGTTACCCCCCACCCCCACCCCGTACACAGACATACTCCGGTGAATACTGAAAGGAGAATTCCAGCTCTCTGCTCCCACTTGCATATTTTTATCTGGAGTTGGAAGGAAAACAACTGCCTCTTCAGTTTCAACTTTCATTGTTAAGAGTTTTCTACCCCGCCGTCAAAACGCCTGTAGGAGCTTGTGGAGATGGGGGTCAGCAAATCTATTCCAAGTTTTCCGTATTTTTGTTGGGGGTGTGAAAAGCTGAGGAGCCAAGATGGCAGCACAGCCCCCTCATCACCTCTGTCACAAATTCTTCTTTCAAAGGAGCTGTTACTTATTCCTTTACCTGCTTGGCCACAGTCACCTGCCAAACAGAAATCCTAATTATCTCTCACCTGGCTTAATGCAAATATCTCTACACCCCTACTTTCAGCTCTTCTCTCCCACTTTCCTGCTGAGAACAATTTTTGATGAATTGCTATTTCCTACATTAAAAAAATCCAGATTTCTTAGCTTACTTTCAAAAACTTGCCATTAGTTGTCCCCATCTTACCTCCTACTATCCATTTTATAAATCTTCTACTCTAGTCAGTAAGCCAGCTGACTCTTCACTGCTCTAAAACACAGTTTATTAATACATTCATAGCACGATTCTAGAGGTCAAAGTATGCTATCTGGACTTGATGTAGTATTAAGAAACCAGACTTTTAAAAGAGTTAGGACTGGGGCCGCCCAGTGGTGCAGCGGTTTAGTTCGCGCTCGGCAGCCCGGGGTTCGCGAGTTCGGATCCCGGGCGCCTCAGCAAAAAGGGGAGGATTGGCAACGGATGTTAGCTCAGGGCTGGTCTTCCCCACACACACACACACAAAAATAAATAAATAAATAAATAAATAAAAGAGTTAGGACTAAAAGGTAAAATCTAGAGAGAACTAGACTACTGACAGCAAAATTCAGTGCATAAGTAGCTGTAGCAGAGTCATCAGTTGACTGTGAGTCCTGCTGGGACCATCTATGTAGCCACTAATAGTCAACGGTTGTTTGTAAACCTGGGGGAGAGCAGTCATCATCCTGAATCTGTTCATTCCCACTGAAAAAAATAGTTTTCCTTTGAAAGTGACAAATAAAATACCAATTTATGCCATCTGGTATCTGGACAAAATCAATTTCAAATACTAATCAAGCTCAGTTCAGCCTGAGCCATTAATAGAGATGGGCTTATTGCCCAAGAGTTATAGTTTCAGGAATCAATGAAAATGGGACACTTCCAGCATTACAAGTGGACCAAGTTTTGCAAACATACTACCAAGAGTTATTCAAATAAAATGCTTTAATAGTAAGCATATGGTTTTATTTACTATTACTCTTTCATCCCTAAATAATTATATTCAATATTCATTTTGAAATTGGTATGAAGCCATGACGAAGAGGCCTAAGTATTTGGCAGCACAAGGCTGCACAATTTATCAATATTTGCTGAAGCAGAAACAGCATTTATAAAGACCAGATGGTCTTTGCTTATGAAATTTTAAGTAATGGATATCATTTACACATGAACTGCAGGGTGAAAATAGGGGTATAAAGGATTTTTTAGGAATATAGCAGGAGAGTGATTTTCTATTCACCCCTCGTTCCTTACCTACAAGGTCATAAATAATCTTCGGTTGTCTTTATGTAAGCATGCAACAAGACTATATCATGAAAATTACTAAAGTATAGTAAAAAATTACTAAAATTATTGATGATAGAGCTACAATGGGTATTAGAGACTATCTGATCTCCCAGTTTTATAGATTATGAAATTGGGGTTCAGAAAATTTAAATGATTGAACTGCCCAATTGCAGGTATGTAGACTCCAAGTGGGTGTGTTTATCCTTTTCACCAACCATGCTACATCATGCTTCCTCTTTAGATAGACGGTCACTGCTTACCATATTATTAATATTCACTGTAGTGAGTAGTGAAATTGATTAGGGATGAGACTGAAAACATATACACAGAAAAACATGTACACAATCAGCTTGGTACAGGGTAAAAAAAAAAAAAACAAGATAGAAGAGAAATCATCATTTTAGCATTTTAGCAAAGAGAGCAGCTTGAGCAATGGCTAAAAGGTAGTGTTCTTCCTTGCTGCTTAAGTTGGCTACACTTCCAGCCAAATGCTCTGAAAGTCAGGCAAAACTGTTAGAAGATCTAATAATTTGTTTATTATTGTCAGGACTGAGTTTAATATTGGCAATGATGTAAAATTTTCACACACACACATGAATAAATTATGTGTGTTTTACTTGTTGGAATACCAATAATTACATAAATCTTTACCTGAAATTACAAAATAATTCTGTTTAGGATTTGGAACATCAGAGCCAACTTGCACAACTCTCTGAAGAATAAACGAGCATAATTCATCTAAAGAGTATGCACAATCTGACTCTGGATGGGATTAAAAAATCCAAAATACAACAAATAAAATACGGTTGCTTTGAATTGCTAGAGAAGGAACTTTAAATTGACTGAATATGTTCAAAACTATGTGTCAGGAAAAGGTAAATAAAAAGTCTCGTTTAAGTCACCGATATCAACATATTATACAGATGCCTATTCACTTCTAAATCCAAAATCTAATAAAGATAAACCAAATTTAGTTCCGAAGCTGAAGCATTCTATCTATTACAATGAAAGGAACATGATAGGTTAGTAATGTAAAATGAACAATAAATCTAAATACAAGAACAATACATTCCCTTCACTTCAAGTAAATACATTTTATACACACACACACATATATCATATATTTGTTTTAATTAATAAAATGATTATTAAAATCTTGGTGATTTCCACACATAGATGTCTAAAGAAAGATGTCTTTATTCTCTTAATTTGTGCAAATTAAAAACAATAAAAATAGACAAGACACTTCTTTTCTTAATGAAACTAAAAGACAGCATTAACCCTACAGCATAATCTATGATTAATAGCTGCCAAATACAGTGTGACTAATTCCAAATTGAGAGAGAATGCCAAGAACATAGGCAAATCTCTGAAGAATTCACTCAAAGGGCAGATTTGTCTGAAATTGGAAGGTGCAGACCTAGAAGGCACTACCTTTAATTACTTTAACCACCATGTGAGCAGAAAAGCATACATAAGAGATGGGAAACAAGTAAGGCATCTTGGCTCACTCGTTGTTTAAGCCTGCTATCCCTAGCGGAAAACCTCTGGATATTACTCGTGACTGTAACTCTGACTGACGTGAAATAATGAGCTCTGTTGATGGGGGCAGGCCATGGAAGAATTTCTGAAACATGTTCCCCATGACAGAGTGGCTTGGAAAGGAAGAGACGTTGAAGATACGAAAAAAAAGAAGAAACAGCAAGACAAGCCAGCATCACAGGAAGAAAGAAGAGTCGGAATCTAGAAGAAAGAATTTTTCAGGAACTAGTTTGGCAGTAGTTTATTAATGTCTATTGAATAAAAGTAAATTCTAAATCATCCCATAAAAAAAATTGTCAAGGAGACCTCCCGCTCATCTCAACTCACAAGTGAATGTGAAACAAAAGCAAAGATGTGGCCTCAGGCAAAAGACCAAGACAATATCCTAATTGCCTCTGCCACAGCCAAAGTATGTTACTTCTGAATGTTTTACTTCTCCCAACACTGACTTCCTCCCCCCCAAAATGAGTTAAACAAAAAAAGAAATGATATGATGACTGTAGTAAAAGCAAAGTAAACAGACTCTCATAAATTTGGTTTCCTAGAACTCTGAGATCTGCATGCAGCAGATGATGGGGGACTTCTCTCTGAAACAAAACCTGTAAGGGAATCAGGGAAACAGAATTGGCAGAGGGAGAAGTTGAACTGCTATAAAATTTCAGCAAATGTCCCATTCAAATCTCTAGCCCTAAAGCTGAAACGACCCTTCACAGAAGTCCTGAATTAAGGCAGTGTGGCTGGCTTTGTGCTCCCACATCAACCAGTCATTTGGTTTAGGCAACCCCCAGAAATAAGCAGTAACCCTGGGCAAGGCAGCTGCCATAAGCTGAGTCATTCCCAGGGAAAAAGCCAGTTATCAGCTAGCACCTCTAGAAAGAGCTTCTTATTCATGAAAGGGATTTTAGGCAGTACATCTCAGGATCCATTACACGGTTCAACATGTATTTCCACAAATGCCAGACTAAGAAATACAGATCATAGACAGAAAACTCAGAGGCACTAAGGTATTTAGTCACTGAGGAAATATTGCCGAATAGCCAGGAGAAAACATAAACCCAAAGAGTTGAACCCGGCATTTGGGACTAATTTTTCCCTAGGAACATGTGTGGATTCCAGAACGGGCTCTAAGGGCCTGAGAAGCTGAGCATAGATTTTTTTAACCTTGCAGTGCTAGTGTCACCGGAACCAGTCAGATCCGTGCAGGGAGGTCCAGGTTCTTGGTCCACAGACACAAAAGAATTTGCGAGCGGACACAGCGGAAGTCTTAACAGAGGAGGGTTTATTAGTAAAGCGAAAGTACACCCCCAAGGGGAGGGGCAGGCAGGCTCGAGGTGAGCATCTGCGCTGAAGGTCTGGCTGGTCAGTGTCTTTGAAGACTGGATCACGGGGCAAGTGAGGGTCCTGGAACACGAACCAGTCAGGGCATTTTCTCCACCTTCACCTCGGGGGGGGGGGGGGGGGAATTTTTCCCTTACATGGGTATCTCCGGAACTGTCATGGTGATGATCCCCGCAAGAGGGGTCAAAACTGCAGTGCAAATGGGCATATAAGGAGGCCAGGGGCTGCTCTTGGTCAGGGTCTGGGGAGTTGCACGTCCAAAGAGCTGCTGCCCGGTAATTAGGATGGTGCAGCTGGTGGAGTGACCTTGGGTTGGGGGGAGTGTTGCACACCGAAGAACCACTGCCCGGTAATAAGGACGTTGCACCTGGTGAAGTGGCCTTGCTCCTAGCTCATATGTAGCTTCCTGCCTATCTCACTAGTAGCAAACAAAACTGATATTGAGAGGCAATAAGTAAGTGGTGTTTGAAACCCCCACACCCCCAGGCTTTGAGTTGGCCTAGAAGTAATTACTAATTTGTTCATCTCACCAACAAATTCGGAATTTGTTCATCCCACAAACAAACTGAAGCCAGTTTTAAGTCATCTGAATTGTAATTCATTAATGTAATCCAGGAATGCTAATACCCTTAGATGCCTACACAAAACAAACACAGATCCTCTCTAGAGGAAGATAACATCATATTGGGCCACATATTTTTATTATAATTTTTGATATGCTATAATCAGAGCATAAAAATAACCAGGTACATAAGGAAACAATAAAACAATTGAAAACTAAAAAAAGGACAATAGAAACATACAGAAGACCCAGATAAAAGAGCCATCTTTTTGTAATAACTATCTTTGTAATAACTACCTTTAATATGGCCAGTTTGAAATAACTACCTTTAATATGGACAAAGAAATCAAAAAATTGAGAATTTTGGCAAAGAACTAGAAATAATATTTAAAATAAAAAACCTGGAACTGAAAGACATAATAATAGAAATGGCTTTAACAATAAATGGCTTTAACAAAGGGATTAGATATAGCCAAAAAGAGAATTAGTAAACAAAAAAAGATATGTAATTCTCTAGAAAGAGAGAAGAAAAAGTGAACTGGACAGAAGCAATACATGTAAAAATATTGGATTAAAAACTTTCCAAAACTAATTAATGACATCAAGTCACAGATTTGCAGGCTCCACTAACCCATACAGAACATACCAAAGAAAACGACATCTAGGCACATTATGCTAAATTGCTGAAAAGTAAGGCAAAGGCTAAAGCACAACCATGGTGGGGGAGGGGGATAGGTGGAGCATATTGTCTTTAAAGGAGCAACAATTCATCTTATAGATAGAAGCTGGAGGATAATAGAAGTATATATTCAAAGTATATATTCAAACAAAGTATCAGCTGAATTTGAATTCTATACCTAGCAAAACTATTCTTCAAGAACAAAGGTGCAATTTATTTCCAGGTAAACAAAACTGAGAAAATTTCCTATCAGCAGACCTACACTAGAATAAATGGAACAGACAAATATTAGAATACATAAAAGAAAAATAATTCTGGGATAAAGAGAAACCAATCTAAAGAATGAAAGTGCCCAGAAAGTATACTTGTCTATAAGGTGTTTCCTGATCACTATGACCTAGAAGACAGGTTGGCAAATTTTCTAAAAAATGGCCAGATAGTAAACATTCCAGCTAGCTAGTTAGTTGCATCTGTTACAGCACTCAACTTTGTTGTAGCACAAAAGTAGCCGTAGATATTACATAAATGAATCGACATGGCTTATTCCCATAAACCTTACTTACAAAAACAGTTGGTACACTGGGATCAGTCCATGGGCCATAGTTTGCTGACCTCTGACCTAGACACATTTGTTGGAAAACCCTTTAGACATAAGAATAGTATTTGAACCCAAGCTAGGGAAGGAATTGGAACAAGATCCTCACACAAAGCCAAGACTTGCAAAAGATTTTACTATTATTAAAATAATGAAAAATAAAAGCTACCTGTCTGCACTACCATATGAGAATGATAGATATATTTTTTAAAGGTCTCCTTAGTAGTTGGTAAACGCAGGCTTATTCTCACAAACTCAAATTTGGTGTTTGAATTTACACTGCTGCAAATCTCAGCAAGGTCTGCAAGATCTGCATAAACCACCTATCAAGAAATTAACATAAAGCCATTCTAAGTTGGTATTTCCACATAATCTCTTTCAGGAAAAAAAAATTCTCATTGGAAACCCACCCTAACATAACAGTCTGTCCATTGTTTTGCCCCCACCAAAGTAAAAATGAGTATTTGGCAAAAAACCATTAATAGATAATGAAATCAATCAGCAAAATGTTGTTGGAGAACAGGTTATTCTTGCTCTTTTTAATGTATCACCCCACAGATTACTTATTAGTTAGAGATGGAAAGACATACATTTACTACAAAAAGTATTCCAGAGACCATCTTAGCTAAGTAATCAAACACCAATAATGGGACCAACTGACATAATGTGTGTTCCAACATCTTTTTTGTTGTTAGTTTTTTATTGTGTATGGCTGCACTGAAAAAGGACATAAGATCACCTAGGTGGAATTACTGCCAAACATATATAACCTGAATCCAGGAATGAGGGAAATATTAGATAAATACATATTGACAGACGTTTTGCAAAACAACTGACCTAGACTCTGTAAAAATATCAGTTTCTTAAAAATCAACAATGACAACAATGAAAATGTTGGAAACTCTAGAATATAGGAGAATAAATTGACCTGACACCTAAACGCAATCTGTACTCCTTGATTAGATCTTTGATAGAAAAAATTATAGAAGGACATTAATGGGAAAATTGAGAAACAATGAAAGATGGGCAGTATATTAAATAGAGGATTATATCAATTTTCAACTGCAGAGTGTGATGTAGAAGAAGATTCTTATTCTTAGAATATATGTGCTGAAATATTTGATGATAAAGTATCATAATATATGAAAGTCATAACATCTGGAAATAATTTTCATATGTTTCAGTAAAATAACAATAATACATACACAGATATACATATAGAAGGAAAGAGAAAAATAGAGATAAGGCAAATATGGAAAAATGTTAAGAATTACAGGCAAATATGGAAAAATGTTAAGAATTACTGAATCTACGTGAAGAGTATGCAGCTGTCCATTGTACTATCCTGGCAAATTCCACATTGCTTAAAATGTTTTCAAATAAAAAATTAATAAAAAATAAATCTATTTGGGGGGCCGCCCGGTGGCGCAGCGGTTTAGTCCGCGCTTGGCAGCCCGGGGTTCGCGAGTTCGGATCCCAGGCGCCTGCGGACGCGCACTGCCTGTCAGCCATGCCGTGGCGGCGTCCCATATAAGGTGAAGGAAGATGGGCACGGATGTTAGCTCAGGGCCAGTCTTCCTCAGCAAAAAGGGGAAGATTGGCAACAGATGTTAGCTCAGGGCTGGTCTTTCCCACAAAAAAAAAAAATAATTAAAATAAATAAATAAATAAATCTATTTGGATTTTACAAGGGGACAAGCTACTTAAAAAATAAATCTGTTTTCCTTAAAATTTTGCTTATTTTATAGTACACAAATAATAACATTTTACGAAGCTTTAGAAAAAAATCCAGCAGCAAAAATTTAAAAATAAGAATTACCTATATTTCTAGCACTGGAGACAGGTGCTCCTGACATTTTTTATCTGCTTTATAAAGTTATAATTAACATAATATAAACTGCACTGCTTTACAGGTAAAATGTGACAAGTATTGACATATGTATACAGCGTGACACGATTGCCACAATCAAGGTAAAGAACATAACAATTAGCTGCAGAAGTTTCTTCATGGCCCTTTGTAGTTGCTCCTTCCTTCCCTTCACTGCCACTCCTCATCTCCAAGCAAATAATGATCTCTTTTGATCAGTAGTGGTGAGGTTGCATATTCGTATGTTTTATCAGTCTTTTTTGTCTCAATTCTTCCACTCATCACAATTATTTTGAGATACATCCACATGATTTTTGTACCAACAGTTTTTTTTTTATTGCCATTGGTAGTATTCCATTTTATGAACATACCACAACTTGTTTATCCCTTCATCTGTTGATGGAAATTTGGGTTCCTTCCCTGTTTTTGGCTATCATAAATAAAGATGTATGAACATCCATGGACATAGCTACGGACATATGCTTTCATTTCTCCTTGGCAAATTCCTATGTGTGGAATGGATGCATTATGTGGTCAGATATATTTAACTTTTTAGGAAACTTACAAACTGTTTTCTAAGGTGGGTGCACCATTTTGCATTTCCAAGCAGTGTATGAGAGTTTCAGGGGCTCCACATTCTTGCCACACACTTCAATTTTAGATGTTCAAAAAGTGTGTAGTGATATTTCATTGTAGTTTTAATTTGCATTTCCTAATGACTAACAATACTGAGCATCTTTCGTATGTATTTTGCCATCCATATATCTTCTTTGGTGAAGTGTCTCCTTCAATCTCTTGACGATTTTTTATCAGGTTGTTTTTATTACTATTGAGTTTTGAGAATATATATATGATGGATCCTCATTATTTGGAGACTCCATATTTGTGAATTCACCTACTCACTAAAATTGATTTGTAACGCCAAAATCGACACTCAGTGCACTTCCACAGTCAGTTGTGGACATGAGCAGATGGGTGAAACATCTGAGTTCCCTGTTGTGTACGTTCCCAGCTGAGGCTGAACAGGGCGACCCTGTGCCTTCTTGTCTCAGCTCTCGTGTTGTCAACAAGTGTCCTTTTCACGGTGTACCTACTGTCATGTTTTTCACATTTTGGGCATTTTCCTTGGTAATTTTGCTATTTAAAATGGTCCCCAAGCATAGTGATCAACTGCTGTCTAGTGTTCTTAAGTGCAAGAAGGCCGTGATGTGCCTTAAGTGTGTTAGGTAAGCTTCTTTTAGCCGTGACTTGTGGTGCTGTTGGCCATGAGTTCAATATTAATGAACAAACAACATTAAATAAGGTGTTTTTAACAGAAACACACTCAAAACAAGGATTGTATTTATCACTTGGTGAATATATTGTGACTAGAGGCTCATGGGAACATAACCATGTATTTCTCCTAGGGTCAATAGCTCAGAATTCACTAATTCAGTGTTCATGGTGACATAACATTATAGACTATAACTACCATGAAAAACAAGGACATATATATGATAAAGGCACCTTTTTATAATACATATAATTTGCAAATATTTGCTGTTGTCTTTTCATGCACTTAACAGTGCCTTTCAAAAAACAAAATGTCTTAATTTTGATGAAGTCCAATTTACTTTTTTTTTTTTAATGGATCATGCTTTTGGTGTCATATCTAAGAAATCTTTGCCTAAGCTAAGGTCACTTTGTCCTCTGTTTAGTTCTAGAAGTTTTACAAGTTTGGGTTTTACACTTACGTCTATAATCCATTTGGAGTTAATTTTTGCATACAGTTCAAGGTATTAAAGTTCATTGCATATGGATATACATTTGCTGAAGCAGCATTTTTTGGAAAAGATTATTCTTTCTCTGTAGAATTGCCTTTGCAACTTTGTCAAACATCATTTGACATATATACACAGCCTATTTTTGGACTGTCTATTCTTTTGCACTAATTTGTCTAACTTGATGCTAATATCATCCTGTCTTGTTGTAACTTAGTAAGTCTTGGAGTCAGGTGATATAAGCACTCCAACTTTGTTCTTTTTTTACAAAGTTCCTTTTGCTATTCTAGATCTTATTTATTTCCATACACATTTTAGGATCTGCTTGTCAGTTTCTAGGGAAAAAAATGCTGGCTGGGATTCTGATTGAGATTGAGTTGAATCTATAGATCAATTTGGGTACAACTGACATGTTAACTATATTGTGTCATCCTATCCATTAACATAGTACATCTCTACATTTATTTATGTCACCTTTCATTTATCTCAGCAATATTTTTTAGTTTTCAGTATAAAATTCTCACATATCTTTTGTCACATGTATCCCTCAGAATTTCTCATTTATAATGCTATTTCAAATGATGCTGCATTTTTAATATTTTAATATCGAATTATTTATTGCTTACATATTGATCTTAGATCCTGAAACTGTGATAAAATCACTTTTCAATCTTCAATATAAGTTAATGTCAAAGAAAGGACTCTAGACAATAATAATATGCAAAAATGCAGTGTGATTACAATGTGTGCATTGTAGCAGCATGAATGTGTGTCTTGACAATACACACATTGTCAGAGAATAAGAAACGACAGTGAGTTTCCAAAACCATTTGTTAACAAAATATAAACAAAAACATACTTTCACATGATTGCTGAATAAATGATGGAGTGAGTCATGTGAAAACTGAGTGCAACAGCTTTGTTTCCAAATTGTGATAGTTCATTAATAGTTATTATGTAACTTAATTTAGCCCAGTAAATTTGTATATATCAATTAAATATTATTAAGACCTCATATCCAAATCAAAATCAATGAGAGAGGAGACCACCTAAATAATATCCACCCTCAAAAGTGGATTTATTTACATATAAGCTGCTCTTGTCAATTAAAGTCCAACTCTTGCAAACTTAGAAAGAGAGGAAGTTCAGACAAGAGATAGTAAAATCTCAGAAGGTTTTAAGTACTGCTACCAAGAGACATAAAAACAGGCAGAAAGGGAGGTTGGAGGGAAACAGAAAGACAGACAGACAGAAAGAGACAGAGAGTTCTATACTGACTAACTGATTTGGGGCAGCTGGGGGCAAGGGCAGGATCAAAGTCCCCCATTATTTAGCCTGAGGTAATAACGGTCCCTGAGTATTACATAACATTTTCCCTGATCATCTCTTGTCACATCGTTTCACAAGATCATCATCCATAAGAAGAGAAGACTCTTTTCCAGTCGCCTCTGTGAGAGGAGAATACATACAGATCTTCCTCGACTTGTGATGGGGTTATGACCCAATAAACCCATCATAAACTGAAAATGTCTAAGTCAGAACTGAGTTTAATACATTTAACCTGCTGAACACCATAGGTTAGCTGAGCCTACCTTACTCGTGCTCAGAACACTTACTTTAGCCTGCAGTTGGGCAAAATCATCTAACACAAAGTCTATTTTATAACCAAGTGTTGAATATCTCATGTAATTTATTGAATAATGTACTGAAAGTGAAAAACAATGGTCTATGGGTACAGAATGGTTGTGAGCGTATCGATTGTCTACCCTCATGATCACGTGGCTTACTGGGAGCTGTGGCTCACTGCTCTGCCCAGCATCACAAGAGAGGATCAAAGAAGATCTTGCTAAAATAACTAAATCCTATGGACTTTTGTCAGTCTTATATCTCAGAAACACTCACCACTGGTTTTCCTCTCCCTTCTGCTTACAGCCATCTTTCCTTTTTCTTCTGTAATACCAGTTCTCCTGATTTTCCTCTTATCTTTATGGATCCTCCCTCTTCGTCTTCTTTTCAGGCTCAACTTTGTCTACCAAACCAATAATACTGGAGCTCTTCAAGTCTCAGTTCCAGGCCACCATCTCATGCTGAAGTCTTTTCCCCATGATTTCAGCTACCCTCATGATTTCAGTTATCCTGTTCACACTGATAACTCCCAAATGCATACCTCTAGTACAGACTTGTTCTCTAAGTTCCATATACCTACATCCAGTTGCCAATTCAACACCTCCACTCTGGTAAGACACTTAACTAAACACATCCAAAACCAAAGCCATAACATTTTCACCCCTGGAAAAGAATCCACTTTCACAGATTTCTATTTCAGGAAATTGCCATAACCATTACTCTGCAAGCACAAATTCTAGCATCACTATGATATCTCATTCTGTCTCATTCTCCATAGAAGTCTTGTCACATTTACCTCCAAATTACTTCACATCTGTACTTTTCTACTTCCACTGCTCTTAACCTAATGGAAGCTACCTACATCTCTCACCTGGAAAACCGCAGCAACCTCTTAACTCATCTCCCACATCCACTTTTGTCTCCTTGCAATTTGTTTTTCATGTTGCACCCAAGTGATCTTTTCAAAATGAATACCTGATCATATTTCTCACTACTAAAATTGTTTTCAAAGACTTCCTCTTACTCTTAGAATAAAAATCGCAGTACGTAACATTCCTTCTACCTACCTCTCTAACCTCAACTTGGGCCAATAAGCCCCTTGTTGTTTATGTTTTGAAACCTTGGACTTCCCACTTTTCAAGTGCACCATTACCCCTGGGGCACACAGTTTCATTTTCTTGGACTGTGTTCTTATACAGACATCTCCTCCCACTTCACCTGGTCAACTTTAACTCATTCTTCTTATCTTATTTCTCTTGTCCCTTCTCAGGAAGGTCTTCTCTGATACTAGCCCCCTATTTGACCACTTGAGACAAGGATCCCATCACTAATGCAAGGTGGTCCAGTAAAAAAACCAAGCTCTAACCCATTACAGATTGCTCTCCTAGAGAGGATTAAGTAAGCACTTGGAGATAGATGCTAAATTTTTGTGGTTTCCCTCTCTTTTAGGATAAGGTAAATTTTTGAGGGGAACACATTCTTCTTTTTAATAATAATTATGATGATGATAATCATCATCTGCTGGGATGTTCTTATCTTAAGGTAACCCAAAAACCCAATTAAATAGTTTAAATTGGAGGAAGCATTATTTCACAAAGCAAAAATCCCAGAATTAGGGACGTTTCATAGTTAATGTAGTGGTCTTGACATATCATCAAGCCCTGGAAGTTTTCATCTTTCATTCTCTCTTCTTCAGGGAGTGAGTTTTTTGCCTTATGAGATGGCACTGGGAAAATCAGACATTAGCCTTATTGATCAGAATCATATCTTAAGTTCATTGCTGAAACGATCCCTGGAAAGAGAACAGAATCATTACAATTGGGTAAGACTAATAAAGCTTCACTCATAGGGCTAGAGAAAGGTCCTGAAGCACATGGCATCTTGTCAACTGAATAAAGTGAACATTCTCTTATCCAGGAAGTGGGGGATTGACAGCAAACCCTGTCTGCCACTCTGCCATTGAGTGAGGGAGACCCTATGAACCCATCATTCTACTGTATTTAATGTGAATTTTTTATAATCCTAACAATAACCACACAAGGTTGCTGTAATTTTTCCAATTTTACAGATGAAGATACTAAGACTTAAAGGTTGAGCGCTAGGACACAAGGTCATGTAATTAATGACATGGCCAAGGTTTAAATGCAGGCCTGACTGACTCAAAAATCCATTGTAAGGAATAGCGTTGATGATAATTACTCACATGTGTGCTGAAAACATTGTTTACACATTGAGATTCCAATAGTAAACAAAATTCTAATAATTGTTCACTCAAATACTACATGTTCATTATTCAATAATCCAATATCTCCTAAAGTTTCTGACACAAAGATAGGTGCTCATAAATATACGCTAAATTTTTATATTAGCCATATAACACTAGGTTGCTTATTTTATTTTATTTTTATATTTTGTGAGGAAGACCAGCCCTGAGCTAACATCGTTGCTAATCCTCCTCTTTTTGCTGAGGAAGACTGGCCCTGGGCTAACATCCGTGCCCATCTTCCTCCACTTTATATGGGATGCCGCCACGGCATGGCTGACAAGCAGTGCGTCCGCGGGCGCCCGGGATCCGAACCCGCGAACCCCGGGCTGCCAAGCGTGGACTAAACCGCTGCGCCACCGAGCCGGACCCCTAGGTTGCTTATTTTAAAACTTAAGGGGGCCAGCCCTGTGGCATCACGATTGAGTCTGGCATGCTGCACTTTGGTGGCTCAGGTTCACAGGTTCAGATCCCAGGTGTGGACCTACACCACTCCTCAGCCATGCTGTGGCAGCAACACACGTACAAAATAGAAGATTGGCACAGATGTTAGCTCAGGGCTAATCTTCCTCAAGCAAACAACAAAACAAAACAAAAAAACTTAGGCAAATTATTTAACTCTCTGTGTCTTAGTTTCATTATCTATAAAATGGTTTAATAATAATAGCTTCTAGTTCATAGGTTTATTGTGAAAAATAAATGAGCCTGGCACAGAGTAAGAGCTCAATGCATGTTAGCTAATATTACTCCAAGTTCAAACTTGATTAAACAATGTTTAATACTGAGCAGGCAATAGAAAAAAACAACTAAAACAAAATAAAAACAGAATTACCTCTTTTTCAACTTTGATTGATGACTTTTCAAATATGCTCTTTGAGATTTGTAACCAATTTTTATTCACAAAAACAGCCTTTTATAGGATTTCTATAATAGTGACATTTAAGTGACCCACAATTTTTTTTCCAGCTTTATTGAGATACTATTAACATACTAGGCATAAGTTTAAGATGCACAATGTGATGCTTTGGTACATGTATAGATTGTAAAATGATTATCACAATAAGGTTAGTTAACACCTCCATCCTCTCACATAATTATCATTTTGTATGCGTGTGGCGATAACATTTAAGATTCACTCTCCGAACAACTCTCAAGCACATAATACACTACTGTTAATTACAGTCAACATGCTATAATTAGGTCCCCAGAACGTATTCATCTTATAGCTGGAAGTTTGTACCCTTTGACCAACATCTCCCCATTTCTCCTACCGCCTTGCCCCTGGCAACCACCATTCTCCTCTTTATATTTGAGTTCAGCTTTTTCAGATTCCACATCTAAGTGAGATCATAAAGTATTTGTCTTTGTCTGGCTGATTTCACTTCACATAATGCCCTCAAGGCCCATACATGTTGTTGCAAAAGGCAGGATTTCCTTCTTTCTCATGGCTGAATAATATTCCATTGCATATATATACCACATTGTCTTTATCCATTCATCCGTTGATGGACTATTTTGGCTACTGTGAATAATGCTGCAATGAACATGAGGGTACAGATATCTCTTTGAGATAGTGTTTTCATTTCCTTCAGATATATACCCAGAAGTAGGATTGATGGGTCATGTGGTGGGAATCAGCCTGGTATTGGGGAAGCCAGCTCTGGGGTCTGTGGTGCAATCGGGTGCTCATTTCACTCTCCTTCTCGCACAAGAAGGTGTCTCTCTCTACCCTGGGTTTTCCAGGCTTGGGGAGGGGGTGATGGGACTTGTGAATCTATCTTTCCTACCCTCCTCAATGTGTCTTTTCTTATTTCTGTGTTTCACCCAGGTGCTGTAATCGCTCACCTGGAATCCTTGGCTCTTGTGAAGGTATTTTCATGGGCAGATAGTTATTCAAATTGATGTTTTTCAGGGGGAATCAGCAGTAGAAATTCCTATGTCTTCATTTTTTGCCCACACAGTTAAATAGTCTTCATTCTGAAAGCTGAAGCAGTCTTCATTCTGAAAGCAGCTAGGACACAAACTACTTCTCACTGCCTAATCAGATTGTCTTTATTCTAAACTCTAGTACTTCCTTCTCCTGGAAATGTAAATGGTTCACAAAGATCTGCTAAATTTCTTTCAGTGTGTTTGCATTTTTTTTATAAGATAGCATGAGTCATTCAGCTTTTTTTGCCTATTTCCTTGTTTTCCTGCTGACCCATTACCCAAACCACAAAATCTCATTTCTCCCACTTTCTGTTTGTTCCTCATTGTTTCTCCTATTCTGTTAGTACATTCCAGATGCACATTTTCTGTGTTCTCAGAATATGCAGTAGCAGCTTGAATGCCAAGACAATAGCAAACCTTAGAAAGTGGACAAAGAGAGAATCCCTGCTGTATCTTGTTTACTGAGCTCATGATTTGAATTGACTCTGCATGGGATTATCTCCATAAATCTGTTGTATATAGTATTGAGTTGTAAGATCACTATGATTGACTACAGATAAACTGAACCAGAAATGAACTTTGGTTTTTTCGCCTTTTCAATCCATTTTTTGTCTACATTCTATTTTCAGTACCACTGCCCTCACTTGTGTGTCTCACTGCTTCAAAGGGCTCTCACCAGAGCACATCACTGAGCCTTTACCTCTGAATTTTGTGTATCTGTCTATGGCCTGTGGCAGGGCTGTGAATACCATTTGGCAATACTCATATAACTTATCAAAAATTACTGGTTGTGCCTCATTTGATCACTACTATCTGAATAAGACAAGTTAAATATTTTAGACTAATTGAATCAAGCTTATCTACAGGTTATTACGTTAGCTTCACAGATTATATTTTAAGAGTAGGCCCTTAGAAAATAACGCAGTTGGGGTTGGCCCGGTGGCGTAGTGGTTAAGTTTGCCTGCTCCACTTCTGGCAGCCTTGGGTTCGCAGGTTTGGATCCTGGGTGCAGACTGATGCACTGCTTGTCAAGCCATGCTGTGGCGGCGTCCCGTATAAAGTAGAGGAAGATGGGCACAGATGTTAGCCCAGGGCCAGTCTTCCTCAGCAAAAAGAGGATTGGCAACAGATGTTAGCTCAGCGCTAATATTCCTCACACAAAAAAAAAAAGAGAGAGAGAGAGAGAAAGAAAAGAACCCAGTGACCTATCTAGAAATTTCAAGTGCCCTAGTGTGGTCACTAAGGATTACATCAGATGGGAAAGATAGGATAGTCTTTGCTACTGGGGTCTGGAAGCAAAGCCTAGAAATTTGTCTTATTCTTATTGATTCTAAAATTGTATAACTACCCCAAATGCCATAGATGTGAGAAGGGGACCTGGTAGTGAAATTTGCATAAATCACAATGTATGATAGTAAGATTATGTGGATGAGAAACATAATAAAACACAAACTCAAAAAGGTAAATCTGGGAAGTAGATTCAAACTTCAGGACATGAAAAGTTATGTTGGGATCTGCTAAGTATCCTATTATTTTTAGAGAAATGAATAATTTAAAACTGTGTTAATGGAGGTAAATTGATCTTCAATATGGATACATTGGCAAGGACACTAGTTACACTTTAGGGGAAAGTGATTATAGGGGGACACAATAGAAGTTTCTAGGGTCCTGATAATATTCTGTGATGTTTCATTGAGCTGTACTTTATAATTTGTGTGTGTATGTATGACGTGTGTGAATATGTACATGTATACACATATATTTATTCAATTTCAAAGACTTTTTTTAGTGAGACAAGAATTTTGAAGTGAGATCTTGCTTTTTAATCAAGCTTGTCTCTTTTCCATGCAGTTTTGGCAAACTCATTCTAACTCTGCATTTCTTTTAATCTCTGTTTACAATCTGTGAGTTTTTTTAGTTTATCCAACTCTGAGTGGGCAATAACCAGGTTTAGCTGGTTTACTGAATTGAAAAATCAATGCAATACACAGTAGTAAATCTGCTCAGACAGGATAAGTTCATAAATGTTCACAGCCTCTCGGCCCCATGAGGCAGCCCTGACACGGATCAGTGAAAAGAACCACTTATATCTGAAGGCAGTAAAAACATTTTACTGGCCCTAAATGTTTCAAGGTCCTTCTACTTCTTCCAATCTAACTGAGAGTAAAATCCCAAGAGTCAGACAAATTCATAGGAATTGAGAATTTCGACACATTTTAGAAATCATTAATTCTAGCCCTTTCATTTCAAAAGTAAACAGTAACCAAGAAATTAAGTGACATGTTTAGTTCTACCAAATAATTAGTGACAGATATGGAATCAGACCTCAAGTTTTTCAGTTCCCAGGCGAGCACATTTTACCTCTCTGAGTGTGTCTCCACAAAACCCTCTTTTATAAAAAAATAATAAATAAATAAAGTATATATATATATTCGTGTATATGTATTTCTTGGCCTGCAGCTACATTTTCTCATGCATTCACAACAGATTCCTCTTCAATAATAAAAAGGTTGACTTGCCATGGAATTAGCTTGTTAACTGCCCTTCAAATAACTCCTCTAAAATTGCTTTGGAGCCATTTCTGCTACTAGAATGTGCATACTTCTGACTATTAAATAGTTGTTTTACTTATTTATTTGACATTATTGAGAACCTACTCCATGCTTACAGACTACAACTGGTGCTTGGTATTCAGAAATAAACAAAGAAGCAGTATTTCCCCTTGTAGTACTGTAGGTCAAGTGAGGGAAACAGATAGATACTAAAATAACCGTAAATGTAAATACATGTAATAAAGAGTCTGACTCCATTTTTGATGTTTGCTAACAGCTTTCAAGACCTACCACTTCCTCTTCCCTTTATGCCCCACATTTGGGCAAGTAGATTAGAAAGCCCCAGTGTTTCCTGCTTGCTTTGGTGCCAGTGGGACGTTCATACATACATGACTCTACAGACGCTTCTATGTAAGACACATATGTATGTAAATATACGTGTATATATATATATATATATATATATATATATATGAAAAATGTCAACAATAAAAATGGATTTTATTTTTAGCAACATCTCAATTATTCAAGAATATTTATCGAGTACCTTCTATGTGCTGGAGGCAGTAATAGTCACTGGCAATTAAACAGTAAACAAGACAGACGTGGCCTCTACCCTTACATCCATTCCCACACGTGTGTCCAGATTTCTGTTCATATAAATTAGAAAATTCAAGTAGTTCTTTGGAGTGCAGGTCACCCACTCATGGGTCACACTTTGTACCTTACCTTTAGGAGCCCATTGAGACTTGAGTCTAGTTACAAGTCTAGAAGCAAAGAGGGATGGTGAGGGTGGGTTCTGAGGAGAATCATCATTAACTTGCATGGCAACTGCTTCAGGAGAGGCCATTACTGTTTCCTCAGGCAATGCAGAATTAATTTGCTCAGACGGAAATGGGAAGGGGATGGGGAGACCTCTTCCACCAGCAAAGAAGACCCATCATAATTTAGGGCTTAATATTCCCCGTTTCATCAAGGTCTTTCCACACATCTCCAACACAACTTAAAGAATCCCATTTTTTCCCAATCAATACACTCACTTTTAACAGTAGACATCCTATGAGGCTGGGAGTTCAACTTGCATTGTAATTCAGCCAATCACAGGATGAGATCCAGCATTTAATTTTCAGCAATTTCAGCCCAGTGATTAAAGGAGATAAGAGTCTCCTTCAGAGCACACATGGAAGCTCTTAGGTTATTTCTGTGGCTTGAGCTGGGAATTCCAATACTTGAGCTCATCCTTTATTTCACCACTTTGTCCAGAGGCATTAGGAGCAACCAACCAACATCATTATATTTCTTAGTTTTCAAAAAACATTTGAAAGTATCATATACAGAGTTATAAGGAGCTCTGTGCTTCTTATAGTGGTTGATAAGGAGTGCCCAGTGCAAATATTTTGCATATCTCTATAAAGAGATCAAGTCATAGACTATCACTGCTTTCTTTACTACTGGAAATAGAGTCATTAGCATCTTTAAATCTAATCAGATCAGAGAGGCAGAAACTCCAGAACCAATTTAGAAAACTAATCCTTAAAATTCTGTTCCTCTAAAACCACTCTTGGTACCAAAATCTATATTAGTCAGGGTTCTCCAGAGGAATAGAATCAATGAGATATTGGTTGATATGTATATATAGAGAGAGAGAAAGAGAAAGAGATGTATTATGAAGGTTGGCTCACGTGATTATGGAGACTGAGAAGTCTCAGGATCTGCAGTCTGCAAGCTGGAGGTCCAGGAAAGCCAGTGATGTATTTCCAGTCCAAACTTGAAGGCCTGAGAACCAAGGAAGCCAATGGTATTAGTCCCCATCCAAGTCTGGAGGCCTGAGAACCAGGGACACACACATCTAAGGGCAGGAGAAGATGGATGTCCCAGCTCAAGCAGAGAGCAAATTTGTACTTCCTCTGCCCTTTTGTTCTATTCTGGCCCTCAGATTGGATTATGCCTACCTCCTTTGGTAAGGTTGATCCTCTTTGCTCAATCTACTGATTTAAATGATAACTCTTCTGAAAACACTCTCACAGACATACCCAGAAATAATGTTTTACCAGCTACCTGGGCAACCCTTACCAGTCAAGTTAACCATCACATACAAATACTTGAAAAATTATAAAAATAACAAACAGAGCTACCTATTCAATGGAAATTAACAGTCAAATAAAATATGTTGAAAGGTATCTAGGTTTCTGAGAACCTTAACCATAATAAATCTTAGAGTTGTCAAGACACTGAAAGCAATATTCTAAAGGTCAATGTTGTTCTTCCTTTTAAAAAAGGTATTAAAAATCAGATGGTCATTTTGAAACAGTATTGTGAAAAACTGTAACCAGATTAATCCCCCAAATACTTCTAAAATATGCTTGGTCAGTTTACCCCAAAAATGGCACTTATAAGAAATTCACAAATATAGTTTTTATTACTTTGGTATAGATTGCAATAAGTTATCTGCATATTAAAATTTGAAATGCAATTTTTAAAAATTTTTCGGTGCCTATGTCTCCTTAATTCTTTCTTGTTTTCCTCTTTTTAATCCTAGAAATAAATTTTAATATATTTGTAAAATATATACATTTTAAATATTCCTCTTGAAAAACCTTGTAGGTAAACATTGAATACTATATACCTATACACTACATCATATTTGAGGAAAATCGATATCAGCAAAATCATACTGTCCTTGGATATTTTACTCTTTGTGGGTGTATTACTTTCCTCCGTGTCTTTATTTAGACTCTTATTTATGACAGAGGGAATGAAATTTTGGAAACTTATTTCACAGGGTAATCAAGAAGTATTTAAATTTTGATAAAACTATTGACAGAGGGCATAATAATGTTTGATAAAAATTTTAAACTTTGTTTTCTTTTGAATCAACCAAGATTTATGCAACTGTTTGTTGTAGGTTTTTACTTTGCTTGTCCAGTGAATTTGGCAGAGAAACAATAGACAAGAGATTTTATTCATCTATTTATCAAGACAGTAATGAGTTCCCTTATTGCTTCAGGATGTAAAACATGCGTCCTGTCAAGGATTCATTGACAAATGCACTTATGCTTTTCTGCTCTATTGACAGGCTTTTAAACATAAATGAAGCATGATCTCTAAAATTTGTATTTTGACTTCACAAAGAAAAATAAGCTACCCTAGGTTAAAATTTAAATTTATTTTCCATATTCTCAAGGGAAGTGCACATATCCATCTAAATAATATTGTGGCTGCCCATTGGAATAGATAAGAATGAAATATATCATATTCAAGTATACACAATTAAATCAACTATATATTTATGTAGATAAGCATATTTAGAAAAGGCACAATAAAGGAAATATAATCAGATAAAAGATGGTAAAGATTATTTGTACACAATAATACTATGAGTCTTATTTTTTAAATAGTTTCGTATTGAATAGGAAAGTATTTTAGTGCTTGTTAAAAAGCAAGCCAATACAAGAAAAAAATTCTAACATAAAACCCCAGTATGATAATATAAATAATAAAATAAACAAAATATAATATAAACCTCATATAAATTTAACATGATACAAATATAATCATAGAGTCTGCTTGATACCCAAAGAAATTAAACATGATTAAACGTTGAATAAATATGAATTTGAATCCATCAGGGCTTGTTGTTTAACATTCCTTGGACAGGACGATAAACTTATGTTGACTTCATTTTCCTCGTCTGTATGGTCGTTATAATCATTCCAACCTGAAAAGATTGGTGATTAATATATATAATGTATATCACACACCTGACTGATACGAGTCAGCTAATGGGAATTGATGTTTTCATTCCATTAATGAGGACAGAGCGTGGCTCAAGTATTTTAAAATAGAGAGACCCTTCTCTCATGTATTCACAGTCATTTATTCCTTTTATCATTGTTCGTATGTTTATTTATTAATTCCTAGGTGTTTGTAGAATGCCCCTTCTGTGTCAAGTCATGTGAAAGACCCCGTGAAATACTGCAGTGTAGAAATGCATTCAATATAAAATTTGTTGACACATCCCGAACATGTCCTAAAATCACCTTGGGGTACCTCTCCAGAACTAGAAAAAAGAATGGGAGAGGTAAAAAAATTCTTCAGATGAGTATAAGATTTTGATCCATAATATTTATATAGTGTATTTTTTTTTTTTTAATTTTCGGGGCCTGTGTGGTGGCGTAGTGGTTAAGTTCGTGCACTCCACTGGGCCGGTCTGCGGTTCGCAGGTTTGGATCCCGGGTGCGGACCTATGCACCGCTTATCAAGCCATGCTGTGGCGGCATCCCACATAAAGTAGAGGAAGATGGGCACGGATGTTAGCTCAGGGTTGGTCTTCCTCAGAAAAAAAAAAAAGAGGGGGATTGGCAGCAGATGTTAACTAAGTGCTAATCTTCCTCACACACACAAAAAATATTGAAAAAAAAATTGTCTCCAAAAGATATAAAATCTCTTTAAAACACAATTAAAAAGTATAAATCATTTTAATAGTATATAAAATGCATAATATCAGCTGAAAATATTAGGGAAACTATGGAAGCAACATCACCTCATATATTTTGATATATTTCTATACAAAATTTAGTATAGTTTTAGGCACGAGTTATAGAAACCTCAATTCAAACTAACTTAAATTATAAGGAAATTAGTTTACCTAAGAAGAAATCCAGAAAAATGGCAGGCTTCTGATTTGATTGACATGTTGGGTTAACAATGTGAACAAAGAATGTAGTTCTTTTCATTTTTTCACCCTGACGTTCAGCCAGTCATTGTCTGTTGACTGTCAGCTGCATTCCCACCTCTGTACTCTCCTCTGGGCACAAAGGTCTAGAAGTCTCAAACTACATTTCCAAGGTACCCATATCAATGGAGACTCTGGTGGGAGATGTAAGATGGGAAGAGAAAGACACTTTTTCTTTCTTCTGGTGATGCTTTTTGCTGCAGCAACATCAGCGAGTGGCATTGAAAGACAGCAGGCCAATGCAGAAAATTCCAGCCTTTATGCAGCATGGTCAGTAGTGCAGGCTCTTCTGTTACTGCTCTGTGGCACCAGCACTGCCTTTAGCAAATGGAGGGCAAGTGCAGGGTCAAGGGCTTCAGCCCAAGAGTGGGAGCAGCATTCTGATATGTGTTCACATTCTCTTCTTCCCTTTGCTCCCCTAAACTACTCTTGTCTCTAAAGATAGACTTTTATCTCTCTCACTTAAGCATTTAGACGTAGACACTTCAAGACTAGTACGGTGGCTCTGATGTTGTACAAGACGGAGTCTAGTTCAGTTTTTCACCCCACTGTGCCTAGGATGTGGCTCTAATCCTCATAATCCAAGATGACGCTCCAGCTTTTATATGCATATTACAAGGAAAGGAAAGAGCATGGTCTTCACCTTATGGATATGTCTCAGAACTTGCACAAATCCCTTCTGCTTTTGCACGGTTGGCCAGCACATAGGTACGTGGTCACATCTAACTAAGAAGACTGGCAATGGAAAATATCTTTATTCTGAGTATTTTGTGTTTGGGTAAAAATTAGGAATTCTATTATGGTATCAGAAGAGAATAGATATTGTGAAAAAACTATCAGTCTCAATCTGCCCCTTTGGCTATTCGAATATCAACGTGTATCCTTCTTTCTACAAAAAAAAAAAAAAAGAAAAATAACATTTTCATTCTCTTCCTGAGAGTGACAAGCACCAAGTCCCATCACATTAGTGCATTCAGGAAGAAATCCAGGATCCCTTTGTGATCCAGTCCTCTCCTCAAGATGCAAATGTCGCTACTCATGGGCCAGTAATCTATAAACTAATCTACTTCCAAAACAGTAATCTACAGTAAGGGCTTAGATTTAGAAAAGTTCCATAGGGATTTTTCCATCCTGTTGGGCAGCAATAGCAAACATGCTCTTCTCTGTAAGTAGAATTTATTCTTTCCTTAGCTGACCTGGCAGCTACTGGTTCTGTTCTCTACACAGAACCCTTTGTCCATTATCCTCCACAGTCATATTTGACATGGAATTGAAAGAGAATGATATCCTTAGAGACTTTTACAGGCTATTGCCTGCTGGTGCAAGTTTAGGGACCCACATTGTTTCAAGTCAGGCTTGTGGGTTCTTTGTAAAACAAACCCCTCCAAAATGTGGTAGAGTTGAGGTGTGTTTCCAGTCAGCCCATGTGTGAGTTACCACAGGCAAAGTTATCATCTAGCCCAATTTTTCCACCTCAAGGCTCTGGTATTGCACCTACTGACCTCTGCATTGGGCTCATTCCACTCAACTCATCTCAACTCAACTCTCTGATGGCCCTCTCCAAGTATGAGTTTGGGTGGTGTTTTAGTTGAGGTCCCGCCATACCCAACACACAGCCCAAGATTTTTGTGTGTGTGCAAGTAGTTTGTTTGGGAGTCTCTTGGGGGGGAACTGACATGAGGGATTGTAGACTGAATAGGGAAGGAAGAAAGTGGTTTCAACGGGGCACAGAAGGTGACTGGTTTTATGTGTGACTTTCTAAAGAGCCTTGTGAAATGATTTTCAAAACTTTTTAGGCTTAGAAGACATGGAGAAGCATTCAGCCACTGGGGTTACATCCCCTATTAGTTGAGAGTCGCCCCAATTTCCCTGAGTTATGAGTGCTGAGAGGGCTGCCACTGGGGTCCCATGACCACAAGTTAGAAAAGCCATGGGGCAGGAAAAGAGACATACCCAGTACATGCTTTAAGGCAGAGTACTGTCAGGCAAAGAGAGTTAAAGCCTGCACAGAATTTTCCACTACAGCTGTGGCTGGAATCAGAGGTGGAGGTTTTTGAGAGGAAGTGAGGCAGTGTACAGGATATGACTGTGCAGATGGGAATGTGTTGTCCTTAATCTGCTCTTTGCTGCTGGGCTGGCTTCCATTGTCTTACCTTAACTTTTAAAGGAAGATGCTTGAAAAAGACTTGAGGCCACAGTCAAGTCTCCTGTAAAGGCTGCTGCTTTGCAGCCATGACATATAACTGCTTCCATTTCTGGTAGGGAAACAGTTGGATTTTATTACCTTGCGTGGTTCTCATTTTTCATTCTCTCAATCAGTTTACATGACAGGCTGAAGGCAGGTAGCACATCCTTTATCAAAGCAAGATTTACATGAGTTCATTTCTCTTCTAAAGAATGTGCTGAGAGCATCAAGAAGCAGCCATACAACAGCATTCTGAATATTTCCTTCCATCTAGGAAATGTGGGTTAGATTGGCCCATTGCTGCCCTTCAAAATATGGGAAGCAATAGTTTTACCAACAATTTTGCCCCAGCAGAGCAAATATCACCACCTCTCCAGGAGCCTGCATAGGTTACATAGGCCAGTGTTTCTGGATAAAGAGAAGAGGTGTAACATCTGGGTGAGGACGAATGTCCAACACAGGAGACTCAGATGAAATGATTAGTGAGGTCGGAGGAAAACTAGGACGGAGGGGTGGCATTGAAGTCATGGGTAGCCATTGCTTCAAGAAGGGAGAGATTGACTGTCAAATGCTCATAACAGGTTGTAAAATGAGTTCTGAGAACTAGCTATTGTGTTTAGCGATGAGATGACCATGAATGACAGTGATGGGAAATGCTTCTTCTGAAGGTAGGTCCCTTAGGCTTCTTGTTTTCCAGGGAATGTCCATCAATCCCAAGGAGACTTTCTACACAGTCTCCTTAAAATGAGAAAAAAGAGGCCTTGCTTTTTAGCAAAATGGAGATGATTTGGAACAAACAGCACTAATAAGATTAGTGAAAAATAGGTCAATCCTCACATCTAATGGCATTATTTACTCAAAGTTTAATTTCATACGTTCCATATATTTAAAATAAAACTATTATTTACTGGAATATTTTTTAAAATAAAGATTTGCCAATAATGGGAAAGAGGATCAACTTTTAATTCTTAAAATTATAAAATCATTAAATAATCTACTTAAATGTCACAGGAACCCAGTCAATACTCAGAAAATAGGAGTTTTAGTAATAAGTAATGGTAATGACTTTATGAAGAAAGTCAGTGAGCAATCAGGATCCTAAATTGTGATTTTCTAATACTCCTTTAAGTACCTCATGAGTATTGTGATATTGACAATCAATTTTTTCACTTCAATTAAAAATAACTGTCATCACTCAGTATTTGGAAAGGAAGGGGAAATACATCACTATAAGGAGAACCGTAGACAGGATCTCTTGTTGACATTATATACATATATAACTAGATTTTACATTAACAAAATTACACATATAATAAAAAATTATGACAGAGTTTGAACAGGACCATTAAATGAATATGATTTGGGCCGTTAGTAGAGCTGCCCTACTACATGCAAATAATTCACTTGGACTCTACTCTTTTTTTTAAAGGAGAGACCAGTTTTTCCAAGGGGAATTCTTAAACTCATTAGATGAGTGATATTCATTATAATTAGTTTCATTTAACACCACAAAAAGGACTTGTTCACAGGCTATTTTACTCTCTTCTTCCTCGCTAGATGATTAGCTAGGTTCATTTTTAAATGGAAGATATACTCTAGATATTTAAATGTAGGGCATCTCTTCCTTTCACATTTCAAAAAGAAAGGTGTGCTTCAGTTTTCCTATAGAAAGCTCTAGTATCTTGCCCCTCTTTTGAAAGAGAAACTGATCCTGCTTTCTCTATTCTTCTTTGTCTTCCCCCCTTCATCAGCATTGAGCCTCTTTATCCTTTTTTCAGCCCAAAGGACAATTTGTCTCATTCAAGGCCATTCCAAAATCGTACCTTAGGAAGTAAATGAAAACAGTTAATCTTTAATTATGAAAATAGAGCAATTATGGCATTAGTTCTTAAATAGTATAAAATTTTGATCCCACACTACATCAAAAAGCTTTCTTAGGACTTAGGGTTCAATGAAAGGCAATAAACAAAAATGTTTTGGTGACTCATTTGACATCTTTACTAATAGGTTTTTATTCGTGATGGTGAATATAAGGCATATAATTGTGCTACGCAGTTAAAATCAAATAATATTCAGACATTTTAAATTGCCTTATTAATATTAGACAATTAATCTTAAAACTCATTATTAAGGTAAAATGTACTTTTACACTTTATAATGAGAAAATCAATAAAATGTGTCTATATGCAGAGAAAATGTAATTATAATACCAACTAGTGTTAACTGGCCACTTTTTTAAGTGTGCAATGCAGTACTTACATGCACTTTTTTTTCATTAACCCTGAATACCAATAGTTTTAATATCTCCACTTATAAATGAAGAAATTGAGGCATAGAGAGATAAATGACTTGTCTAAGGTACAAAACTTGTAGGGAACAAGGTTAACAAGGTTAGACTTAACTCAGATCTCTGGTTCTGATTCCCACGCTGTAATCATTATGGCACACTGCAGAAAATTAGAGAGAATTCAACTTTGAAAGCCTAGATTCCAGTTTCTAGTGAGACGTCTTCATCATGCCTTCATGTCCAAGAAAAAAATCTGGTCTGTCCTGTTAATGATGCTACTACTTTAGAGGAATGTTCTGGAGGGAAAGGATACTATTGAAATTTATTTTTAAAGCTTAATTTTTTTGGTTTGACTCTGTTTCCTAATTTTCTCATGCCAGGATGGAAGGGAAAACAAAGACTAAACTGACCATACCAACTGTATATGTGTGTCTGTGAATTTGTGTGTGTGTACGTATGTGTGTGTTTGTGAATATGAAAATACAACTTACAAGAAAAGGCAAAGTCTAAGTGTATTTGTGCAAATAATAAATACATGGAAAGTCAATAGTCTCCACTACAATTAACTACCACTTTCCTTTGGTTATGAATCAAGCTGAGTATATTTAAAATTTACTGTATTTTAATTAACAAAAACATGTTTATTTTAGTGAATTTAGAAATGTAAAGTACATTCATTTAGAAAATTTATTAAATAAGTTTTAAATGAAGAAAATGAAAATTATCTCTTAATATCCACAATATGTGCTATCTCCAACATATACATATATTTTATATGTGTGTGTGTATATATATATATACACATCATACATAAACATATGTACATGTATACACATACTTTGTAAATATATATTTATATATTCAGATATTAAAATTTTATATTTCTGAAATCACATTCACTGTAATTTTTATCCTATTTTTTGCTTAATATTAGATATGATTTTTTATTCTGATGTTAAAATAGTTTTGAGAGACATGGTTTTTAATAACCCCCAGATGTAATCTAAGTAGAAGATCTCACGAAGATGTGTTTCAAATGTTGAGAAATAAAGTTTTCTAACTACTAGTGGTGTAGATCCTAGGAAAAGAAAGTCATCACTGGCTCTTGATCCACAGAAGAAAATTCCTGAAAGATCTCTGATTTCTTAGGTTGGTAGAATAATGGACAATGGTTGCCTTTGGGAATCAATGACTGGAGCGCTAAGAATTGCAGTCCTGGGAGTCCAATGAATCTTGGTGAATCAATAGGGATTAGCAATACCCTGGAAGCTCCACATGGTGCACAAGGTTCTGGATCAACAGTGGGTCAGCATCATCCAATTCATGTGTAAGACCATTGTCCACAGCTACCAAATGTGGTATCACGAATCAGTGACAGGAAGAAACCAGAGTCTATGCTTGTCACACTCAGGTTAGACTGTTATCCTCCTTGAACTGCATAAAAACCAGAGTTTTATGATCATTTAGGGGAGAGGGTTTCCACAAGAAGGAAATATGTTATATATGGTTATCTGGCAAATAGGAGCTTGACCTCATTTTATTGTGAAAAAAAAAAAGATTCTTTCTAGTATTTCCCCCTCACGTTAGTGAATAGTTCAGAAAACTTACCATATAATGCTCTCACTGGTACCTTTTTTTTTTTTTGCTGAGAAAGATTCACCCCAAGCTAACATCCATTGCCAATTTTCCTCTTTTTTTTTTCTTGTGAGGAAGATTGGTTCTGAGCTAACATCTGTGCCCATCTTCCTCTATTTTGTATGTGGGATGCCACCACACATGGCTTGATTAGTGGTGCATCGGTCTGTGCCTGGGATTCGAACCTGAGAACTCTGGGCCACCAAAGCAGAGAGCATGAACTTAACCACTGTGTCTCAGGGACAGCCCCAACCTTCTCTTTTTGCTGGAGGAAGATTTGCCCTGAGCTAACATCTGTGTCAGTCTTCCTCCATTTTGTATGTGGGTTGCTGCCACAGCATGGCTGATGAGTGGTGTAGGTCTGCGCCCAGGATCTGAACCCGTGAACCTGGGCCACCTAAGCAGAGAGCGCTGAACTTAACCACTACACCACAGGGCTAGCCCCCCTCACTGGTACAATTTTTTTTTAAACTTTTACTAAATTCTGATACACAAAAAATTATCTGTCAATCTATATTTCTTTGTGAAGGAAACAAAGTGATTAAATAAAGAATGACTGAAGGGAGGGGTGGAGACTGACCTGTTTTAGAAAAAGTAGCAGAAAAAACCTCTAGGACGAGGTGGCATTAAAGCTGAAACAAAGCGTGAGAAGAAGCAAACCAGATAAAGAGGAAGAATAAGAATAATGCAAGAAGAAACTACCTACTCAAAAGCCCTGCAGTGGAAAATCTTATAGTGTTCCTTGGTAAGTGATTGAATACCAGCGTGGAGGAGATAGATATAAGATGCAGTTGGGCAGATCTTGATAGGGACCAGAATCTACAAGGCTAAGGATTTTGATTTTATTTTAGATGCAAGTGAAAGCCATTAAATGGTTTTGAGAAGATAGTTGAAATGATCAGATTCATGTGGGATACTAGGCTGTTCGAGTAGAACAAGGGAGAAACAACAATGCCATAGACTAAGATGGTGGCAACGAATATGGGGAAATATATAAAATATATATATGTGTGTGTTTTTATATGTGTGTGTGTGTGTGTGTGTGTGTATATATATATACACACAAACACTTGGAGATAGATAGATTCTAGAGGACTTAATGATACACTCTGTGCAGAAAGTGAAGAAAAGTAAGGAATCAAGGATCATTCCTAGGTTTTTGCTTTGAGTTAGTTTGTGAACAGTTAGAATGCAACAGTTTGGAAGGTGGAATAATTGAAGTTTTTATTTTAGATATTTTAATTTTAGAGGTGTCAACCAGTGTTTCTCAAACTTCCCCAATGTAAAGAACCACCTTGGGAGCTTATCACATCTATAGATTATCAGTCTTTCTGCTAGAAATTGTGGTTCGGTAGGTCTGAGATGAGCACAAAGAACTAGATTTTTTTCACACCCCATGGGTAATATGCAGCTACAAAAAAAGAGAGAGAATGAAGATCTCTATCAATTGATATAGAGTGATGTCCAACACATATTAAAGGCAAAGTTCAAAAGAGTAACTATGGTACGCTACTTTTCATGTAGGAAAGAAGGGACAAAAGAAAATGCACATGTCTCTGTGCAAAAAGAAATGCAGGAAGGATAAACCAGAAAGCAGTGCAATTGATTATCTACAGGAAGCAGATGGGAACTGGGCAGATAGAAAGGAAGAATGTGAATTGGGTAGAAGGGATGAGAAGGAGATGACACGAGTATACCATTTGTATACTTTTGACTAAAACTATGAACCTTTTTCACATACCCAAGTAAATAATTAAAATCAAGTAGGATTTGGAAGGATCCCAATATGGAACACCAACAGTAACAAACAAACATAACTTTATTACAAAAGAATTAACAAAATCACACTGAAGGAAGTGGGGAAGAACTAACCTAAGTAACTTTGGAAAACAGTACTTTAATATAGTGTTATTAATCATACACTTAATATAGACTAATCATATTTAATAATATATTTATAATTAATAATAATAAGGCTAAAGACAAAAAGAACTGCACACAGATATTGAACTTGGTAAATTTATTTTTCACGGTGTACAGATTAACGATTTTTAAATATTTTATGTGTATTCTAGAACTGAGCAAATAAATAAATAGATTGTGGATAATGAGAATCAGTTGTCTAATTGTTAAAGAAAGGAGTTACAAATAAGGATAAGGTAAGGGAGGCTAGAATAAACCCTATGGTGCTGGATTGGAATCAAGCTATCATGTCTCAGTTTGAATCCGTGTGTGTGTATGTACACAAATACCCAGATAGATAAATATAAAAATAGAAAGAGATATTTGTGTGTGTGTATGCATTCACATATATATTCTCAGCTCTGTCTGCTCAAAGGGCAATGGGGTAGTGTGGGTAGCAATGAGCTCACTCATAACAAGATGCTGGTTTCTAAATACCAACCTAATGTGAGGAAAAAGAACTCCACGGAGAAATGGCTGACTCAAGGCTAGAGCAGGGGAAAGTAAAGGATGGATCTGGAACATTTTTTGTGGTGCCAGAAAGAAAGGTACTGCTCAAAAACCTGTATGGCCATGTAGAAAAAACATGGGAGACAGTTTGAAGGAGTACCAAGGACCAAATCTGGAACAATTTGAGAAACAAAATAATTAGTGACATTAATGGATTTTAACCCACAGAATAAATAAATATCCACAAGTTTATACTGACATATATATAAATAAATAACTGAATAAACACATACATGAAGGAGAAGGAACAGTCAGATTATAGTTAATAAATGTAGAAGGAATGACGGGAATAGAAAAGGATCGTTTGCAGTAATTGTTGGAGTCAGGAATTATTCATGGATGCTAAAATTAGTGTGGGAGAATGAAACAAGAAGCAGAATATTTGAGCAATCTCAAATAATTACAAAGGGAGAAATAGTAACTTTGCAGCCATCATTATAACGAAGTCATGCAAGTTGTTAGCGTCACCAGTAACAAAACATGGATTTCTTGTGCCTCCTAATGTGGTACACTGAAAAGGGCACAACATCACTCCTGTGGTGCTCTTCTCAAGAAACACATAACCTCAGTCTACCCAGGAGAAAATATCAAGCAAACCAAAATTGAGAAACATTCTACAAAATAACTGGCTAGGAATCTTCACTAGTTCAAGGTCGTGAAAGACAGGAAAGACTGAGGAACTATCCTAGATTATAGAAGAATGAGGAGATAAAGCAAATAAATGCAATAAAGGATCTTGGATTTGAACCTGGACCATGGGACAATAGGCAATATTTGCATATGAGTCTGCAAATTAGTTAATAGTATTGTTTCAATGTAAACTTTCTGGTTTCAATAATTGCACTGTGGTAATATGAAATGTTAACATTTGGGGAAGCATACGTGGGAACTCATGCTACTAGGTTGGAAGTTTTTTGGTAAACTAAATTTGATAACTCAGTTTTGTAAAAACTTAGTTTGGACATTTCTGAGACTCTTTTTCATATCCTCATGAAAGAAAGCTCCTTGTTCAGGAATAATACTAATTAAATGGGGAAGATAAGATTTACACAGGATCAATCCTAACGTTCACACGATATGGCACAGAAACAATCAACTTTGAATGCCATTTCAAGACATCATATACTTAAGTGTCACAATAAATGGAATGTGTGAACTACACAAACTTATGAGGAGTTGGAAAACCATAGAATCGTGGAATTTTCTCACTACAAAGGCTCTTACTTTTCCAACTTCTTAGCTTCAACCTCTGCTGAAACGCTTCAGTGACCGGGAGTTCATGATTTTAAAATGCAGTCTATTCTATTGTTGAAAGATTCTACTGGTTAAAATGTTCATCTTTTTATCAACCTAAATCTGGCTAATTGGTCTAAAATCTCCATTGTGGAACAGTCTAGTCCCTTTTCATAGGACAACACCTAAAATCGTTTAGAGCCACCACCTGGGTCCCTCCTAGTTTTGTCATCTCATCTATTCCCAGTTCCTTCAGTTGCTTCTTATATATTTTAGATTCTAGACACTACTGCATTGACCACTTTCTTCAGCATAATAACTTGTTTGTTGAATGTGATATTTTAAGCCTGAAAGGAGTTGTTGACTGTTATCTGTAAAAAATTCAAACATAAAATTTCCAATCAACCAATAATTCTTCACCTAACATGATTTATATACACCACTTGATAAGTAAAATGAAAAGTTCCAAATCATTTCATTCTTAAAGAGTGATCTTAGTATGCACTTATCTATAATGTGCAGGCAATGTAAATGTTTCTTCTGTGCATCTGAACATTGCTTTATTGCAGGGTACCAAGGGGTGCTCCACTGATGCTGCCCAATGATGATATGTATGTGATATCCTGCTATGTACTAACAAATTAGACATTCGAAAGGGCCCTTTGTTCCCAATAGACATACATCTATGAATTTTTATTTTCTATTTTTGTATATTTCTCACTTTTATTATTCATCTATGGGAACTTAAGTGCATTCACCGAACTGCATCATAAACACCAAAGGAGATTACTTCACTTTACCTCTTATGGATTATTATATTTGTCAACCAATATTTGAGCCCTTAGTATGGGCAAATCATCCCAGCCAGTTAAGTACAGAGGTTCAGAGTACGGAGTTGACAGTGGACACACTGAGATTTGAGCAAATTACTTAATCTCTCTGAGCCTTCATTTTTGTATGAATAAAATGAGAATAACTATAATATTGAACTGATAAGGTGGATGGCAGAACATATTTAGGTGTTACACACGAAGAGTATATTTGACTACTTGACAATAAGTATCCATTCATTCACTAACATAATGATGATGATGACAATGAAGATCCCAGCAGGTGTCTTTATTAGCCTGTAAGAACTGACCAATAGACCATAAGATCATGTCTGTGTATGTTTGCTTCCTAAGGCTAGACTTGCCTTAGTCTTCTCACTCCCAGCTCCCACTCCTCCTCTGTTTAAGGACCTCCCAAGACAGCTCAGATCCTCTCTGTTTAAAGACCTCCCAAGACAGCTCAGATCCTCTCTTCTATGAAGCTTTTCTGAACTACTCCTCTAGAATGAACTTAAAATGTGTTTCTTGCATTTATATCATGTGCAAACTTCTGCAGTGAAATTTATAACACTTTATTGCAATTTTTGTCTCTAATTTAGATAGCTACTCTTTTGAGGAAAGAAACTGAGTCTTATTCCTAGAACCTAAAACAGTGCCAAGCTCATGGTAAGTGCTCAATGGTTTTGTTTGTTTATGAATGAAGTAGTGAATAAAAGAAGGAATGATTGTTGTAAGATACTCTTTGCTCTCTAGGAGCCAAGTCATAAATGCTTAGTTAAGCATATTCAACTCATTTTTCCTAGTAAGTTACAGAAAACTCTTACTGAAAGGTCAGACTCATTGATGTGCATACAGCCTTAAGGACTTTCTCATAACTTGTATAATTCCATATGAAGCAAGTGAAAATTAATCAATGGCAGGCTTTCCTTTATTTATATTTATATAATCTTAAACTAACCATCTCATCCTTCTCAGTTTATTTAAATAAATATTATTTAAATATTTAAATAATGGTGAAACTAGCTTTCTTTCATAATTCTGTATTCTCATAGTTAAAAAGAATATCAAAATTTTAACTTCTTTGACTGTCATCTTCTTCCGGATTCAAAGTGTGGTACTTAACATCATCCCAAATTATGAAACTAACAGAATAGGATTAAATATATAGTGATTCTGACCTTTTTTGGTTAGTCTTAACATTTCTTTAAAAATAATCCACATTGACCACAATATCTGCATTCTTTTTTTCCTACTGAAAACAAGAAAAAATTCACGGTGACAGTTCCATAATCATCCACGAGGGGGCGAACATACCTTATATACACAATGAAGGGAAAATTAGCCGTCTAAACCAGTTACATTGGAGGAAAAAAAGGAAGTGGAGTCAATAGCGAGATCTGGCCCATATGAGAAAGAAAACAGTGCTACATATCTCTTTGGAGATAAGATGTTTGTTTAATTTTTACTTTTTATTCCTATTTTCACTGCAGAGGAAGTACCTCTGAAAGTAGGAGGCAAATGTCTCTTTAGAGATAAGCAAAGTACTTGAAAACACTGCAAGCTCTGTTATACTTATTTCTAGTCTAACAACTGTAAAATTAAACAGTAGTTTTGTAAAATGCATTTCTGAAAGACTTTATGAAAAATGCATACCTCTCCTCAGATGATGTCACTGACAGACAGGAATTCAGCTGAAAGACACGTGGAGAATTTCTGTGTAACAGAGTGAGCTATGAGAGTTCTAGCTGTGTTTGCTCTTAATATCCCATTAGGAGTCAGGATTTTCAGCTCTTGTGATCCAACACAGTTAAAATCAAGTGTAATGCTCAAGGTCTAATTCCTCAGTTCCCTGCAAACCTTGAGTCGAGTCCATGATCCATCATTAGAATCACTCCTCTGTTTAGACTCTGTGAAATCCCTGAGCCCTCATGCAGTTGTATTGGCTGTGCAAAATGTCAACCCTAGTGAAATAGAACCTTATGCCAATTCAGCACCTGCACCAAGCAGCTAAACATGGCTGGGGAAAAATGAGCAACCTTGCTAATTATTCTCATTTAAATTCATAATCATTAATGCTATGTAAACTCCTAGTACTTACTAGAAAATGGACTACTTAATCACTTATCTTTCCCTCTATCCTAGGCAACAATTTCATAACTTCTCTTTCCTTGTATCTCCAATGCCGCTTTTCCTCTCTCAATTCTCAGCTGCTTCTTATTTCACTGAGAATACAGGTGGGATAAGAACAGAATCTTCAAGAGCTGCAAACATCAAGTCCACGATCCTACCTGGGTTCATCTGAAAGAAGATGCTCTGCCTTCCATCCTTCCCTGGCGGAAGACACGTTTGTCCTCTGATCTAAGGCCAAACCCTCTACTCTGTACTAGCTCTCTCCTCTCTTGCCTAATCAAGGATTTCTCTTCTACTGTGCCTCCTCCCTCCTGCATCATCAGTTATTTGCTCTCTACCAGATGTTCCCATCAGCATACAAAGATGTAATACCTCCCATCTTCAAGGGAAAAAAATCCTTTCTTTGTTCCCATATCCCATTCTAATTACTGGTCCTTTGCCCTGCTCCTCTTTATAGCAAAACCACTCAAAAAAGATAGCTCTACTTAATGTTTCCACTTCCTTTTCTCCCATTTACCTATTTTTGTCCTCTCCACAACAGGGAAACTATTCTTTTCAAGCTTATTAGTTATCTCTACATTGCCAAATCCTTTACTGAATTATCAGTTCTCATCTCAATCTATTAGAAGCATAGGAGTAACAATCACTTCCTCTTCCTTATAACACTTTTCTACTTGGTTTCTGGGACAATTCTTATCTCCCTGCTCACTTCTTCTTGTACCCTCTGCCAGATCCTCTAGATACTGGAATGTCCCTCAGCTCAGTCTTCCAACATCATTTATTCTCTGCCTACACTTGCTTCTAAAGTGATTTCATCTGTTCTAAAGACTTTAAATACCATGATGATTCACAAATTTTCATCTACAGCCTTGACATCTCTCTCTCCTGAATTTCAGACTAGTATATCCTGTTGCCTACTTGACGTCTCCACTCAGATCCAATAGGCATTACAGATTTAGCATGTCCAAAAACAAATTCCTAATCCCCTAAAGCTCTCTCTTGACCACTGCCTGAAAGGCCCTAAATGACTTTTCACTCACCTACCTTTCTAATCTTATCTTCTAACAGTTTCCCCCTTTGATCATTTCACTACAACAAACAAACTAACCTTCCAGTCTCTGGAACACATAAAATATAAGCCCACCTACCTGCATATGCCAAATCCTCTTTTTCAACGTATTCATATGGCTTGCTCCCACACTTCTTTTAAGTCTCTGCTCAAATGTCCTGTGAGCACCCTATATAAATGCCCCCACCCTTCCATCATTGTGCTGCTCCTTCATGGCCCTCTCCATCAACTGACATGCTATATTTATGGTCCTCTCCTTCCACTGGAACATAAGATCCACTAAGAAGAGATTGATTTGTTCACTCCTGTATCTCCAGTGCCTAGAACAGCAGCATATATTAGACACTCTATCAACATCTGCTGAATGAATGAATAGCAACTTGCCTAATGACCAAACGCAGTTCATTGAAACTTACTTTTTAATCAAATTTAAATTCCGTTTTTTAGCCTAAATTGAATTTGAGGAATCGACCATTTCTTTTTCATGAAATAACGAAGAATTATGTAGACATAATTCTTTATAAATATTATTTAATGATCTATTCATTACAAAAGAAAAGTTGTCATTAAAGCGTACTTTGCTGCAGAAGGGATTTATTGGTTTCATCAGATTCTTTAAAAGACTTGAGGTTAAAAAGAATTTAGAGAGCATTGCCTAAGTAAATTGTTTTAATACATGACTTGATAATGATGATTTTTTTTAAAAAAAGGTTTATTTGAGAATTACTTCCACCACACTATTGAATGTATCATACGCCATTTACTGAGCATTTCACTTAAGCAAATACACATTTCACAATTAAATATAGAGTTCCAATTACAGAACACTACTTGTATTATATAGATCTGGTATTGATGTTGACTCCTTACCAGTAAAACAAGGTGAATTCTTAGCAATGTCTAAAGTAACAGTTTCTATTCTGTTTGTAGTCACTTCCCCTTCTTTCATTGTCCTATTCCTGTTATAATTGCTGATACTATTCAATATCTAATACTAATCTTCCTATGAATGTTTGTTTTCTTGTATTCTTGTATCAGAGCTTTCATATTATTGCAGGAAATTAGAAATTAGTCTATCTATAATTACTTGCATGTAACTCTATTTCTATTGCTATAGTTTTGCTATCCCTGAATTACATTTGTACTTATTTTACATGATAAACGTTCTAACCTCATTGAAAGAGTAGGTGTTTGTCATAAAATTTTACAATTTCTGTAGAGCATGATTAATCAATCCAAGCTGAGCGGGCACCATACACATAGGCACAAATACACACACACAGACACACATACACAAAGGTACTATTACTATAGAAATTCTCCTTCTACCCTTTCTCATAAGTCAAAATTAGTAAAACAATATTGATTGTGGTGCACTAAGTGCCCAATTTTTTCCTAAAAAACCAAGGTTCCAGCTTTAGGCAGAGCCCTATGGAGTGAGAAGAGCAGGAGACCTGGCAGTCAGTGGGTGACAGATGCTGGGGCCAAATCACCCTGACAACTCCCCTCCGTAATAAATCTGAGAAGCTAATCTCCGCTAAATTGTTAATGGCTGCTAATGAGATACTCCATACTCAGTTACCCCTCCTAAGAGTTCATTTGCATTTAAATGAGCCCCTTCTGGAAGGACTCCTTAACCCAGAGGAGCGATTTTAATGCTGACAGCTTCAGGCACACAGGGCCTCTGGCTCTGGTTTCAGATTGTCCCTTGCCGAGACTCATGATATCATTAGGCTATTTGATCTCTCATTCCAGAATACCAGAAAGGAAATGTTACAGAACTCAAAGTCATGATCCAAAGATTAGTTTTTGAAAAGGATTGTGCAATGAAAAATCATAGAGTAAAAAATTGATCTCCTTCACCTCACTCTAGCCTCTACTCCTCAAATTAAATTATCTGGCATACTCGTGTATGTCAAGTTCAAGAAGACAGATTCTAACCCTATATGTCAACATAAGACATTCCCATTTCTTTTTCCTTTTCTTTCCAGTTCTCCTATGCCTCTCGCCATGGTGTAGTATCTGAAGTAGTTAATTCCTGCTATTTCACGTCTTTAATTTTTTGTCTTTTCCCTAGTACCGTCAACACTGATTCTCTTCCACTAATAAAAACAGCTGGTAAGAGTACTTTGATGGATGAAGGAGCCTAAATTATCCTGAGAAAGTCTATATCTCCGGTGAGTCTGGCTTCACGAATAAAAACTATACCAGGAAGGACAATAAAATATGTTCTGGGACTGTCCCAAGTGACCACACTTAATCCCCACTGCCTCAGACCAATGAAAGGAAAAGATCAAATATCTACTTTCGCTCTTAAGGACAAGCCTAGGTAACAGCCAGTGTTCCCCTTATTTCAAAAATGAGACAAAGTCAGGCTGCGTATGGAAGGATCCAAACCCAGGTCTGTTCAACTACAAAACCTCTGACCTCCAGAGTCATCTCAGTCTCTGGTTCCCTTCACCTTCTCATCCTTCCTCCCCTTAACTTTATGTGAACCTTTACCTCTAAAACCTGATACCTAGCAAATTCTTCCACTAAATTATAAATTATTAACCATAAGGCTTAGCATGTTCTCTCTTCCAGGGTATTTAGAACTTTGAAAGGAGATGGAAGCCTGCCCAAGTGGGCAAGGATAACACCTATCAAGCATGAGCTCCCCCTATGTCTGCACCAGGTAATTTCACATCATCTCATAGCCTCACAATAATCTTCTGTGGTTGGGATCCTAAACTTCTTTTTACCATGGACCCCTTGGATACAGCAGTCTACGTAACTCTTCTTAAAATAATGCTTTTAAGTGCATAAAATATAATACATAGAATTGCAAAGGAAACTGGTCACCAATTTTAAAAAGCAGTTATCAAAATATTTTAAAAACCAAATTTGTGATGTAGAAATGTATGGGTATTTAAAGTCCTTAGAAAACAAGATGTAACATTGGTTCTATTAACTACTATACTCAAAAATAGTGATGTTGGGGGAATGGGTTAATAATTCTGATACTGACAGACATTTGCACTATACGTGAACAATTAAGTAAATGGATGGTGGATGGTAGGAGCCATTTTTCTCACTATTGAAGTAGGAATTTACAGATAAGCAAGGGGAGGAAGCTAGAATGATTTACATGTTAATGGATTAGAGTTGGAGACATCAGGATGCACTCATATTTAGCTCAACATAGACACAGATGGTTACATAAATATTTATAGATATGTGTATATACATAGGTTAGTATAAATATATATTTCCTTGTTCTCTCAGTTGAGAGAGCCTAAACAAAATGATACCCCATTAGAACCGGCATGCCTAGAGCCCAGATCTTGGTTTCTATTACCATTCTCCAAAAAAGGAACCAGAGCTCCTTGGAGAGATGGCTGATTCTAGGACTAGGGCAGGAAATACATAAGATGAGCCTAGAGCATATGTAGTGTCAGAAAGTAAGAAATTGTTAAAAACACCCCCCAGCACCAAAGGGAGTATGTCAGAGGAACACAGGAGTCAACAGAAAGAGCTCCCAATGGCCAAAGCTAGAACAATTTGAACAACAAAATAAAGTAGTACTGGATTATAACCCAAAGTATAAAATAGATATCCAGGAGTCTATCCTGATATAAATAAATTAATTCATATTTGGGGGAGAACAGACGAATTTTCTGTGCAGAAAAATTCCAAATACTGCCCTCAAGGAGGTGGAGCATAACTCGTCACTCCTTCGGTGTGAGCTTCACATAGTGACTTCCTCCCAACGAGTACAGCACGGAAGTGGGGGAGGAGTCACTTTATAGCGGAGAAATCTGAGACACTACCTCAGCCAGGTGATTTAAGGTCAACATCAACAGCCATAAATCACCTTGATGGTATATACTCTTGACATGATGTTATGAAAATGGCACTTGATCTCTGTGGTTGTCCTCCCAATAAACCACAACTCCAGTATTGTCATGAGAAAGATTACGATAGTGAGGCATGCTACAAAATATTTAATCACTACTCCTCAAAGCTGTCAAGGTCATCAAAAACAAGAAAAGTCTGAGAAACTATCCCAGCCCAGAGGAGCCTAAGGGGACATGACAACTAAATGCAATGTGGTGTCCTAGATGGGAACCTAGAACAGAATTAAGGACATTAGGTAAAACCCAAGGAAATCGGAATAAATGACAGACTTTGGTTAATATTAATGTATCAATATTGGTTCATTAAGTGTAATAAAGATACCATACTAATAATGTAAGATGTTAATAATAGAGGAAACTGGGGATGAGATGGGAACTCTGTGCTATCTCCTTAATTTTTCTGTATATCTAAAACCATTCTAAAAAATAAAATAACGGTCTATTAAATAAAACAAAAATTGTAATGATGATTTGATTGCAACATCAGGGTAGTGATATTTTGAGATATCTATAAAAACTGCAGTAGGAAGCTATCCGTGACTTCTATCAGTGACAAAGTCTCAGATACTGGTAATATTACTATGGTATGTTGTCAGCATTTATATTTAAAGGAAATGCTAAGTGCTAAATTTCAATTAGAGGTTAGTGAAACTAAAGATGTAATATTCCCATCCAGATTCCACACGCCCTTTGATACAGATTAAGAATCCTCTGCTCTTTGGTGACATTAATGTCCTAATTTTATGAAAGTGAGGCCCAGAGAGATGAATTAGGTTGTTTCAACTTTCAAAAAGCATACTTTTTAGGACCAAGAATTCGTACCGAGTTTTGTTGAAACTCTGTTTGCAACACTACCTCCTAATTTTGGAACTGCTATATAGAGGGATGGGAACACTTCATTAAGCAAAGGTGCTTTCCCGGCCTCATGCAATGCACTGTCTAGGTTGCTGGATAAATCCACAGGCTAAAGCTGACCTGGACCTAGTGATGGGCAATTCCAAAAGCAAGGCAAATTGAATCAGGGAACACTGCTCACACAAACCCTAAGTCAGAGAACCTCTCTACTTGGAAATGGCTGGACAGTAGGAAAAAAAACCCTGGCTCAGCTGTAAAGACAGCAAATCCTTGCCCCTTTTTTCCCCTTAAACCGCCCAAACTGCTGATCTAGTCAGCAGAGGAGACAGAGGGAGGGATAGAGATAGACACACACACACTCACACACAGAGACCTGTTAAAAGCTGGTGCCAATTTAAAGAGGGAAGGAAGGGGCTTATATGCTTATATACTTATATTATTCCTAAGGCCAATTCGGATGAATCCTTCGGGAAAGAAAGAGATACAGCCATCTGTTAATGTGGATTCTGCTTCTTGGTTTTCAAATGTTATAGCTGTCACCAGAACAGCCAGCCTAATTGGGGAGGGGGGGTGTTAGAGGGAACATCTGTCTACTGCACCACTAAGCAGCAACAAAATCCTGGGGCGACCCCTCTCTGTTTCCTTGAGTGCTTTCTCCGGTCGGTCCCACTTCTCCACTCCTTTGGGAATTTCCCGTTCCATTACGGAGGCGCGAGGGCGAGAGGTCCCAGCTTTCATAATTGTGAGTGGTTTGCCTGTGTGTGTGTACGTGTGCGTACTTGTGTGTGTGTTGGGGGGGAGAGGAGCGTGCTACAAGGGGCTTAGAAAGATTATCAATTTCAAACATTTTCGAAGTGTTTACTTAAAAGACAATCCCAGTCTCAAATTCAGCCAAATGAACAATACTGATAAGGAAGACGAAGAGGGTGGAAAACCCACACCGCCGAACGGAGCTGTCCATGCAGCGGGAGTGACAGGGGAGCGCTTGGAGGAAAGGCGCTCTGCAGACCAAGTCTCTCTGGCTCTTCTCTCTCGGGCCACACTCCGGCGACGCTTCCCCTGTAAAATCACTAATAGGAAATAAACCTAAAACCCGGAGGGGCAGCGGTATTCGGGCGCAGTGTGCAGGCGCCCTTCCCCGGGGCCGGGAGAGGTGCCTCTCCCCCCGCGGCTGGCGCGGAATGCGGTGATCCGGCCCCGGGCGGGGGATGACTTCATGCGGCCGGAGCTCGGTGGCGGGAGCAGCTGCTGCAGCTGGCAGGTGGTGTGGGGGCTGGCGGAGCTGACCACGCACACGGCCCGGCGCGGCGGCACTGCGGCCCCGGGGCAGCGGGCGCCGAGGACATGCGCTGACTCCAGCCCGAGGAGGTAAGCAGCCCGGCTGTTTATTAGCATTGGCCACATTGCGCGGTGCTTTCCGCTCGCTTAATAATGGGGTTTGCAATGCAGAGGGGAAGAAGGGGAATAACGCCGCTGCATTCTGCATTGGGAAAAGGAGCAACCACTGGAACTGAAATGTTAATCAGCCAAGTGCCTGAGATTGGAGGAGCGGTGTTAATGCGAACAAAGAAGGCGGTCAGCCTCTATACTCTTTTTAAAGATAATCGACCATTTCAATGCCAGTCTTGCTTAGACGTTGAAGAGGATTCCAAATGTAAAATAATTTGAGTTGCATTTTTTACCTTTCTTCCTTCAACCTTCACTGGGTTATTTTCTGGGTTTAGAGCAGCAGGTCCTTGACGGCAGCCTGGGGAAGTAATCAGAAATCCCTCTCCTTCTACAGTCCTTCGTCCTTTCCCTTCCCAGTTATCAGAGTGGGTCTGTGCTCATTTGAATGTTGAAAACCTACTGAGTATTAGAAAGAGTCTCTATTTAGAGGAGAAACTTCTCTTATCTCCTGGAGTTCAGCCTAGGTTGAACAGCACTTGTCTTGCTTCTCCCTTCATTTACCATCTTCTCTGTCAATCATTTCATTGATTTTGTTTCCCCGTCGGGGATGCTGTGCCCATTCACAGGCCAACTCTTGTCAGCTCGCATCCACCACTTCTGCTCTGTGACTGATATTCTCAAGGAGTCAGAAAGGGCCTCGCCTTACACCAGCTTCGGTATTCTCTCTCTCTGCTGATACCTGTGTCCTTTCCGCCAATACATGGCATGAGAAATCCTGCTTTCAGCCCAGGACCAACATGGTTTCCAATAACTCCCTTCATTGTAGTCACTGTGCCTACCAGAAGGGTTTCGAGGACAGCAGAATCTGTTGGGGTGTGAGATACAGGGCCATACCTACATATTTTGCTCCCTGTGCATAGGCATAGGTGGAAGTACAAATATGAATGTCAATCTATCTATTTTTTTTGATGCCTTTTTAGTCCAGCTGGGTTGTGAGACACCTAGCTGGGTAGGGTTTGGGGAAGTCCTTCCCCAAAAGCAAGCAGTGCATTTGTCCTAGGATTCCCCGGTAACCTCAGAAGAGTTTCCAGAGAGGCTTTCCCACAGGCAGTCAGAAAGCCAATGGAGTGCAGGTTATTTGAGCATCCTCAACGTAGTCTCCCCGTTTAGGAGTCCCTACCTCTTGTCCTAGGATTTCCCGGCAAACCTCTTGCTGCTGAACCGAAGTGCCTGTTCCTGTTGCCACCTAGGGATGTACATTTGAATAATATGCTGTGAAATGGTTAAGATGGCTGTGATGGGGATTGCAAATGTGCCACCTCACCAACCGAGAACAGTTGCAATAAGCCAGACTGTGGGGCGTCTGTATGCCAATATTCTACTTAAAAGGAGATCTGTTATCTTTAAACTTGAAATTAGAGAGACAGTCTGACTCAACAGCCGTGTAATTTTATCTCAGCCAATTAAAGTAGGAGATCAATGAAAAAGACGGGCAGGGTTTATAGCTAAAAAAATGTACCTCTGCTTACCTTCCTTTTAAAATATTGCTTTTAGACAAAAAATACTGGTTCTGAAAAATCATGTTAATTCTGTTATATATTATTGCTTTTCTGATTACAGAGTCTCTTTTTTAAAATACACTTTAGAAAGATTTGAGTTGGTTTCTTTGTCTCCGCCTTCAGTATATGAGGCAGAGAGAGTGGAGGGGGTGGGCAAAGCCCACTTTAAGTGGCCCACTCCAGAAACTGTTCCCCTGGATCATGAAAACCTCAGGAATGATTTTTTTTTTTTAGTTTGTTGTTATTATTATGTGTTGAGTGTGGTTTGGGTTTGAAATACTAAATTTTCAAGATTCTAGAATTTTGAATCAGGCATACCAACTAGAAGAGGGAACAGAGAACAAGAGCATTCTACTACCTTTATTTCCTAGTCTTAAAATATTTGACTATGTAAATAATTATTCTGAATAACTGATAACAAATATTAATACAATAATTCATTTTTAAGAAATTAGCCCAAGGTATATGAACTACAGATTAGTGCAATTGATCTTAAGTACAATAAAAATTTCTATAATTTTGAGGCATTTTTATGTTGAATAGTGCTGCATTAGAATATCCTAGTGATAGTTAGACATTGAAAGTGTCTATTATTGGTTGCTGAAGAAACTGAATTCTTTGAGAGTAAATGGGTTAGGATTCGAGACTGGTGCTGCTAAGCTAGCATCATAACCGCCAGTGATTTCACAGGTGAGAAGAATCCACTCAGTATGGACTGGGGTTGGAGAGGCCTTTGGGGAAGAAAGAAAATAAATGAGAAAATTTAATTTTTCATTTCAGTGCAACTGAGGAAGGTAAATTTAAGGGATTTCTGAATTTGGGCTTTGTTATGTGTAAACAATTTCTGAGGAAAGTTTCTAAATTCAGAGCCCTAAGAAGAAATATATGTATGATTTCATGCCTGAAACTGATTTACAACTTTATTTCCTTTTCTTTAAACGTTTCCCAGGGAAAGGAAAGATTACTTGCCCAGTGTTCAGAAATGGAGGAGGAATGAAAACTAGAAGGATGTGCTCTATTAGATGCTAAATGAACTGCAGGCACTTTTGTAGGTTAGAAAGATAAAATTGAAGTCCATCTGCTGCTTTCCAATCATGTAAAAAAAATATTAGTCTGGGGGAAGTCGATGTTATTATTAACTTAGAGAGTATGAATTGAATTTAGGAGTCAAAGTTGCCCTCTCATAACAAAAGGCATTTTCTCGTGCTGCGTTACTGCCGTTAGCTACAACTGAAATAGCTTATCCTGAGATTTTGAAAATGGAAAAAAAAAAGAAAAAGCAGGAATACTAAGACTGAAGAAGAAACATCATTTCTATTCAACCAGTGCCTCCACTGAGAATGGGTAGAAAAATGCTATTTTGAAAGTTGTCAGTGGCCTCTTAATCGCTAGATTTCCATAATATTTCACTGTGTTTATGTCTTTATTTTTAAGTTCTCCTCTATGTTCTTTTTTATTAAATACTTATGGTTAAAAGTCTTGTTACTAAGTAATATGTGTCAGACACCAAGATACCTCTTTATCTAGTTTCTCACTAATCTCCTTAAACTACCCCATGACCAGCCTAAACCAAGTGGTCTTTATTTCCTTTTTGTGCCCCATGATGTCATGCATATATGTCTTCATTTCTCCCTTTCCCTCACCCTGCTCCATGTTGAACCCTTGCTCACATTAGACACTGCCTCTTCTGGAAAGCCTTCCCCATGCCCACCTTCCTTCTCACATCAGATGTGTTTTCTCCCTTGTCTAAATTCCTAAGGCACTTTCTATCGTGGTCTTTCCCCTCATGTGAACTTGCTTTGCTCTTCTAAAATAGCCTTGGAGAGCAGGGCCTGTGACTGACAACTTTTTAGTACTGGAACTCATAGTACAGTGCCTAGCTATGTATATGCAGAATAGACGTTGAGCAATTTGATTTTAGTGAAGAAATTAATTATTATTTACCAGGGCTATATATCTACCTACTCTTCTCCACTATCAAGTTAGGCTCTAAATATGTGTGAAAGTACCAATTTAGTTGTTTAAAATCCTTATATAATAATAAATATAATGAAAGTACGTTAAATAGTTATAGTCAACAAAAGTTATTGTGAGCTTACCTGCCGTTATATGTATTATTAGCTCATACATATTAAAAAGCACGGTAAGCATAACAAAACAAAACCTAAAGACATTGTCCCTATTTCCAATATGCTCACATTGTATTTAAAAAGAGTAAGCAGAGAAGGCAACTTACATGTATAAACACTTATCTAGCGTCAAGGCGCTCTGCTAGGTACTTTCATCTATGGTATTTCATTTCATCCTTCTACTACATGCTAATTTTACACTGAGGAAACAGACTCAGAGAAGTCACCTAATGACAGCGATTCTTTCAACATTACCACTCTGCTCTTTGAAATAGAGTGAAGGAAAGCATTATAAAAACCTAAGGCCAGAGCCATCAGAGTAGTTTAAAATTTTTGTGATTAATCTTCCTAGCGCTTCTTAAACTTTTGGGTCTTAACATCCCCTTTGATGATTCATTAAAGACTATGCATACACTCCCCAAGTACACACACACACACACACACACACACACACACACACAAACACACACACACGGAATCTTGCATACAGTAGCAGGTGTTTAAGGACCCAATAAAGCCCTCCTTAGCAAAGGGTTTAAGGATTTCCAATCTAGGTTCACTTTGACAATATTTGTCTCCATTATTAGCCCAGACATTTCTGGCACTTGAAATGAGTTTCTCTTTCTATTGTTCTCCCTGCTTTAGGACCTAAATGAGAGCTTTCACTAGCACTGGCACAAAGGCAGCTGAGATGATGAGGAAGCAAGGGCCAGTGAGACAAGTGAGTCAAAGAACCTTGCTTCGTGGCAAAGGAATCCCAGACGGAGCTCTGAATGTTACACATTCCAAATGACTTATTTAGGGTTTCCCAATCAAACCATTTTTACAAAAAAGAAACGCTTCTCAGACTTAGAGTATCATACTACCAAATATGGAGAAGAACATTGCCAGCAGTTGAGTGGTGAAGTCTACTTTGAAATATGTTTAGTTTTCTTAGGATGGACGTATGTCTGTCTCAAAGTTACTATTTCTTTCTGGTGATGCTGTCTGCAGTAATATATTTGCTTCTGCCAAGTTAAGGAAAGAATGACAAGTTATGTGCCTCCCTCCTAGTTCTAAAACAATTGCCAGTATAAAAATCCGTTAAAACTCTTAGCTGATACTTGAAGAGACTATTACTAGCTAGCATTGTTCCTGCTGATGCTAGTATTCAAAGAGAGGTGTGACAAGAACAGCATTAATCTAGAAAACACAGAGATGGAGAAACAGAGAGAGAGGAAACTCAAGAGGACAACTTAAGCTGTTCCTTTCTTTACATTTCCCAAAATATGGTAATAACTGTATAAGCTCCTAAAATAATTGCAATTTTATGGAAACTTCATAAAATGAGGCAAATTTGTGCTTTATTTTATAGTAGGTTTTTATTTTTTTATTGTAGTAAAATATATATAACATAAAATTTACCATTTTTAAGTGTACAATTCACTGGTATTAAGTACATTCACAATGTTGAGCAACCATCACCACTATGCATTTTCAGAACTTTCTCATCATCCCAAACAGAAACTGTACCTCTGAAACAATAACCCCTCATTCTCTCCTCCCCTCAGCCTCTGGTAAACTCTGTTTTACTTTCTGTGTCTATGAATTTGCCTATTCTAGGTACTTTATAAAAGTGGAATCATATTTGTCCTTTTGTGTCTGGCTTTTTTCACTTAGCATAATGTTTTCAAAGTTCATCTGTGTTGTAGCATGCGTTAGAATATCATTCTTTTTTAAGGCTGGATGATATTTTATTGTATATCTATATATACACCACATATAGTAATTTGTAGTTGCAAACACTTTTAGTACATTGCATTTCTATTACATTAAAGATATCTAGCATATAACACTACTGTGTTACCTTCAGTAGATGCTTAATAATGTGTACTATGAGAGTGCCATAATTTTATTCAATCAAAAGCCATTGATAAACATTTATTAAGTTCCAGATTTTTTATGATTTCAAGCTATGTGGTAATGGACATAGAGGTACATGTCTTTATATGTTGGTGCTTTTAATTTTGATGGAAGAGTTCTTGGAGTGGTATTGTTGGGTCAGAGATTATGCACAAACATTTATAATTTGAATATATACATTGACTATAAAAATCATAAACTTCTTCAACAGTAGCCATTTCTAACTATCTTAAAAATGAATGCAAGTTTTATAAGGGAATTCATTTAACATGATTTGAGCAAGGAAATATTCTCACTTTTTTCATTTCTTGTTCATATAGTTTCAATACTATACACAAGTATTGAAAGATTCCAAGTCTCTCAATCACACATTTTATCATTTCAAAAATATTACAGAGTACATCACAGATGTCAGTCAAGTCTTGTAACAACAATGTAGAAAACTAGAAACATCTATAGTTAGGTTTTGTTCTTTTTTAAACTCCAGCAATGGCTCATTTGTATCCAGCCCAATCTAAAATTTGGTCTTTTTTTTAAGTTCAAATTTATGTACCTGCATTATGGTAAATCTTTTATTTTGTTGTTTTTCTTCTTAGTTTCTCTTTAGTGTGTTCTTTTTAATTTACCCTGAAACAGAATAAGTAAAGCCCAAAGATGAGAGTGTCTTATTTAAGCTAAACTACAGAATATTGGAATATCTGAAGTATAAACAGAATTGACAAGACTTTTAACTACCCTCCTCAGAAGACAACTGTCTTGATTTGCGTTGTCCAACAGAGAAGAAACAGAGAGCTTGCTGGGGATTGCATCATGTTTTACTTGAATTAGACATTAACATGCTAAAAGGGCAAGGATGAAGCAACATGTTTATAACATATTTTTGAAAAGCTACTTAAAACCAAAGGGTTGCAAGAATATAGATAGACACAACGTAGACATTTCACAACAGTATTTTAAGGTATGCTTTTTCTTTGGTTGACTGAGATGGAGGGACTTGTTAATAAACATTTCTCCTGTTATTTACTTTGTCTTTATTGCTGTCTGATCAAACCCTCATTAAAAAGCAGACATAAAACAAACAAGCATTCTGACCTTTGCCTGAATAAGCAACAACAAGCCCACGTCTCAAACAATGCACTGCCGTCGCTGTGAGACTGAAGGTGGAAGCGTCCGTTTTTTTGGTCATTGCAATAATAGCAGCAACACAACTTGCTTCGTGCCTTCTGTTGAATACTGCAGAATTTGACTGAGTAAACTTAGATAAGTCAGTAATACCTTTAATGCCGTTTCTTACACTTCTCTCCATGATCTTTCATACTCGGATTCTATGATAATTGAAATGTAGTGAAAAACAACCAGGATGTTAATACCCTCTATCCATTCACAAAACTTAATCCTGCTAGGACGTGCAGAAATAATGTTGAATCTGAATTGGTGGGTATTCAGTGGAATCACTGAGAATAATCTGTCAGAGTCACCAAATCCAAATTCAGATTTAAAGACCATCAAATTTTAAGGATTGTCAAGATCTAAATATTTGTTATATATGGTAAAATATAAAAATTTTTAGAAAAGTAAATTTATATGTATGTGTGTTTAATTATAAGGCATGATCACTGGAGAATAATGCATTTTTAGGATTCATTGTGAAAAGACTGCATTAGCACTTTTTTTTAACCACTTCCCTCAAAAATAAGCTGTGACAAATCATTGTTCTTCCAAGTTAGTCTCTCATCTCAAGGAAGTGAGTTGTTCTTGGGGAAATTGCCTTCATCTAATTTGTGCTTTCCTGCAGTGGATCAAGCTGAAATGAAATGGGGCTGACGTTCTTAACTGTCGTGACACACCCACACTTACTAGAATTACCTAATGATCAGTACGGAATGGTTTTATAATAAATAAATATGTAACTACTGAGAATCTCCATTGATAAAAGTTAGTTGAGACATGGCTGATGATTCTGTGGAGGAGAAATCTAAATTACATTTCTTACATCATCTCCATATTAGAGAACAACACAGGTTTGCAAAGCAAGGCATGAGAGAGTAGCATTTGGCATATTTTATAAATGTTTAGATTTCTAGGGAGCTCATTGGTATCATATATTATGGTAAGCACTCAATAAATGTAAACTGTTATTTTAAAACAGTAAAATATCAAGAGCATAAAAATTTCTGCCATTCAAATGGTCAGTTTGGTACTTGGCTTTATTATAGGCATTTATAAAATATTTGTTGAACAACAAAATGAATCAATACCATTTAGTTTTGAAAGCTTCCCCCCAATACAAAATAATTGGTATTCTACACAAGTTCAGTGTGACATTTTTTGGCGAGGAAGATTGGCCCTGAGCTAACATCTGTGCCCATCTTCCTCTATTTTGTATGTGGGTCACTGCCACAGCATGGCTTGATGAATGGTGTAAGTCTGTGCCCAGGATCTGAACCCATGAACCTGGGCTGCTGAAGTGGAGCGCGCCAAACTTAACCACTGTGCCACCGAGCCAGCCCCTCATCCATTGTGATTATTTTTGTAGGTGTGGTGGGGATGAATTATGGATGACACTCCCTCTCCCCTATTTCTTGCCACACCATATGCTCTTCCCTCTGAGGTTTTGGAAGGTAGGAATTGGAGGTGGTGCATATCGAAATTTGAGATATATCTAGTAAGCAGTTCAAGACACTCAACCAAGCACAGTCCATTTACCCAGGACAGGAAAACATATGACATTACCTTTCTTTCTTCAATTACAATGGATTTGGACTTTTAGAAAATTCAAATTCAAGATACAGATTTTAATAATAAAATATTAGTCAGCGATTCTCTTATCTCCATGTCTTTTTCAGTCTCATTTATTGTGAAGAACACAATCATAGAGAAAGTAAAATCTCAGTTTTGCTCAATTGAAAACTTTATCCACCTGCATGCAGGTTTGAGATAGTGGACCCCTAGCATCTTCATAGGGCTTTGTGAAGTCACTATTTCACCACAAAAACTAGATCTGACATTAAAATAGTTGACACTAAATAGTCCTGTGAATAAAGAGAGGAAGGTTGGCATCTTGGTCATCATTTAGGGGAAAAAAAAATCAGTAATCTGTTCAGGCAAAATACTTAAATGTTTAAATTTTCCCTTAATAAATAAAATGGAAAATGAAATAAAATGGCAGTACAGTGTTATGAAAGCAAAGCAAATGGGTTGATCTCAAAATGTCTGACTATAAAATCAATGGTTTTTGTTCAACTTGATGATAATTTTATTCTTAGAGCTCTCAGGCAGCTTTGGGTCATTTTCAAGATCAGCCAAAAAGCTCTAAATATTTATCTTCAAAGAATGCTGATCACTAGACCTCCCCCTTCCTTTTTTCTCTTTGCTTTTATTTTTGTGGGGGGGGCAGTTTTAGCTACCACTTATGTCCAAATCATGCCTTTTAGGAACTGAATTTGAGCTTTGAATCCCACCTAGTTTGAATCCCAAATTACTTAATCTCTGTGAGTTGTTTCTAGATTTTTAAAACAAGAAAATCACAGAGGTGGTCTGAAGATTAAAGAAAATAACATAAAAGAGAGCTTAGTGTAATGTCTGAAACATAGTAAGGGTAAATAAATGTTTCCAGTTTTTATCGTTCTAATTCTCACGTGCAATTTACAAACAGATCTCATTACCACAAGTTTTCCCAAATGTTTATGAACTCTTTTTCCTACCTCTCTCCATGTTAGTTAAACTAAGCCTTGAAATGACCCTGAACCTCCTGGGAAGATGTCTCAATGCAGGTAATGCCAGTCGGGGGAGAGGTTGAGGCCACCACAATGCAGAGTTGTCAGGCTCTGAGCCCCAGTAGCTGTGGGAATTAGACTTAGCTTCTATTTTTAACTCTGCCAGTAGCTGATTGGATGATCTGGGAAAAGTCACTTGGCTGTTAATTCTGCATCTTATTTTCTGTCTGATGTCTAATCACTCTTTTCACTGACTCATTATCAGAAATGATATTAAGGTTGTTGACTAAAGGCGTTGATTTCAGAAGCAAGTGTCATATAAAATGGGAATGCCCCCTACTTAAAAGCCACAGTTGACATTTTTTTTTTTTTCTTTTTTGTAATACAGTGTTGCCCCTGGGAGAGGGCAACTTTAATTTATAAAGAGCTGTTAACATTCACTTCCTCTAACAAAAGGCTTTGAAGATCCAGTAATTATCTGCCTTATATCCAAATATATATATTTTTAATGTGTAACTATTGAAGAAGTTTCTTACTGTTAATCATATCTTTAAGTTGTCCAAAAAGGAAAATTAACCTGTAACTTCATTGTGTGTCATATACAAAGGACTGTTTTTGGCTATATGATACTTTCCTATTTTATTTTATTTTCTATTTTACTGTTTATTCTTTATTCAAAGAATTTAGAGAGAATATGAAAGCATTTTAATATTCAGGGTCTTGTTCATTACTAGGTGCTACTGATGAGATTTGATCAGTAGCAACACATTTAAACTGAAATAAAAAATAGAGCCCCAATTAATGTGAAAACTTAACTTCCAGAAACACTTGCCTATAAAAACTACATTGTTAGTACACACATGTGCTTTAGTATGATGACAATTTTTGTTGGGCTTGAAAAGCACATAATTTTACATTTTTTCTTATATGGCTTTTTATTGTTGATCTGGGCCTTTGGTTTAAGGAAACAAGAACTAAAACTGCCTAGAGGCTTACATTTAATATGTAAACCATAACTGTTCATAAGTGAGAATTTTGTGGTGATCAACAACCCCTGCCAAATTTCCAATAATTTATTTCGATTGGTAGAATCTATTCATGTGTACCTAACTTTATTCTTTCAATTAAAAAGTGTAAGTCATTAGTAGGAATAAGTTTGTACTAAATTTCCAAGCCAATATTGTTAATCCCTGTTTGAATACTGAATTCATTAGCTATTTACCAAGGCTTGAGGCATAAATTTTGGACATAGTCTGATTCTAAGATGAGATGTTGCAAACAATTAAAATTCCTGTCTTAAATATACATATATGTACATGTAAACACATTTATTATAAATAAATTTATATATTTTATGTGTAGTATATATTAATTATATTTAACCAATTATGTGTGCAAATATATATACATGTATGTGCATGTATATATATCTGTTTTTATGAAGATTTTCTTTCTATTTCAAATATTTGATTGCATTATAATTGAATTTCATTTAAAATAGGCAAGTTCTTGGAGAAGCACTTGAAGAATCTTTGTTTCCAGAGTTAAGTTTTGCAAAGAAAACTTACTTTTTCATTGGCTATTTATTTTTCAAAATTTAAAATAATATTTTTAAAATTTCAACGTGATTCTTTAATATGTGAATATGAATATGTATTTGCCTACTTCAGATTGCTGCACATGTTTTATATATATGTATATAAATACGCATATAAATGTTTTTAAACCTGATCTTTCCAGGTTATAACTACTATCCAATTATGTGAGAATAGTAGTATAGTTGCCTTTCAGCTTAGAACATGCTTCTGTTTCATTTGATTATATTTTATCCATTAAGTTCTCTGGGCTTCCATCAGCTCTTCTGCTTTGAAGAATACATTTCACAATGCATGGGAAATATTCTTCTATATCTGTGTTTCATGCCATAATTTTCCAGTGTCTCACAAAATCTTAACTTGGTATATTCTTATTTGAATAGACTGTTTCAGAATGGACACTTGCCCCTTTCTGAATCACCAGATCTCTTCTTTAGCTATTTTCTCACTCTTTCTGTTGGAGAATGAGTAGGGAAAGGGAGGAAGGAAACTGTTTGCACTATGGAACATTCCAGTTCTTTTTCTATACTTATACCTAGTAAAATGCACTCTCATAGTAAAACTAGAATGAGAGTGGCAGTTACATAGCCCTAAATTAGGACATAGACCCAATAGACTGTAATTTTCTCAAGTAAGAAAACCAAACTTGCTCTGGTATTTATTTCAGTCTTCCTCACAGCCCTAACCCAGGTAGTATGCTATTAACTAGATTTTTTTAAAATAGCCATTTGTTGATTAATGGTGTCTATTTTTGGTTCTGCTTTGTTTTAAGTTAGTCTGGTAACACTTTTATACAGAGGCTTATATTAACAAAGGCCATGAGCTGAATTGTTGGGTTTCCTCCTGCTTTATATCTGATGAGCAATATGATTTAAAAACGCTTAAAGGCCAGACATCTCAATTAGAAAATATAAGCACAATAAAAGCAATGTTTTTAAAATTAATTCTGAAATACATTTCTCTTAATGTTAAAGACATATAATCTTATAGATATCTGTAGGTTTGGATGCTTTATAAATAAAAGTATATGATTAATCATGTATTAACTTATATTACCAGAAACTTCCTCCAAATCATTTCTAGGACACAAATATTTATGACATTTCTATACTGTTTTCATTTTATTAATTATTAAAGTATTATATATGTAATATTTCATGTAAACACTGCATCAATTGTAACACTAGTTTAGGAGTTTTAATTCTGCATATAAATATACTAACTCCTGTTGAAATTGCTGCAACTTTAGGGTCAAAGCTAATTTGAAGGTTATTGGTGTTATTATCCTGGTTTCTAATAACTGCTGTCTGAAATAAATGCATTATAAAGACAAAAATATCCCTGGCTTAGAATTTTCTGCCCTATTAATCACATACTAAGATGTTTCTTGGAGATCAGTAAAATGATGTATTTTAGAGCACAGTCAATGAAATGACTTGCTGGTTGGCAGGCAACATTTGACAATGAAATATACCTGATCCTCCACTTTGCAAATTTGTTGTACCACACAAATGTGATCTTAATAATTGGCAGATGACTATTAATGTTCAATCATTCTCCACAATATGCCTATTACCAATTATTAACAGAATTTCCTTTTTATGAAATAAGTGAGAAGAGAAGAATTTGTTAAATAATAAAGCATATTCACAACTGTTTTTGAGTATCACGTACATAGAGGAAAAAGACCCAAAGAAAATTTAAACATCAGTTATCAATGGTTAACTCAAGAAGTAGAGAGTCAGCATGACCTTCACTTCCTCTTGATCTCATTCTGTATTTCCAAATTCACTGCAGTTTGTATGTATTACTTTCATTACTGTTTAAGAAGAAATGTGCCAGTTTAGATATGTTTTTTAACATCTAAACATTTCGAGGTGTTGTTAAATTTTCAATTTTTATGTAGATTTCTGGAAGATCTAGGCTGGCCATAAAAATTCTGAATATATTAGAGGAAGGGGGGTTGTCCCTCATCCTGAAATAACAATGATAAATTATATTTTTAAAAAGCTATATAATTTTCAAAACATTTTTATATCCATACTCTCATAAGACCATCCTAACTCTCTAAAGTTGGTAAAGCAAGTATTATGCTCATTTTTCACAGGGGGGGGAAATTGAAATTCACGAAGTTTAGCAATTTGCCCACTTAAGCAGTGCACAGAGTTATTAAGTGGCAGGACCAGAATTTAAATCTGTTTCATGTCATGGCCAATCTAGTGCTTTCCTCTATGCTGTGGGAACTGGACATATGTAAGAGGTAAGCACAAAAATGGAAATGGGCCAGGATCTGTCTCTAGTTACAGATTTACCTATGGACCTCACTGGAGCCTGAACCAGAAAATCTATATGGATTACTTTCTCCAACCCAAAGAGATGGACATGTTAAACAAGTTCCTAGGTTTAACAAAAAAAATCTGTATTGTCTGCTTTTTCACCATATTACAGTTTGTGTATCTTGTGTCTGTCAACTTCTTTTCCAGAGAACCATGCCTCCTACCTAAAGGATTGCATTGTTTAATAAACAGACATTGACAATGCTGATGGGTTACCTAAATTAAATAATATACCAGTCTAGTTTGCATTGACGTAATGCAATCTATATATCATTTTATTTATATATACACACACACACACACACATTTACTAGGTCTAAGTTAAGCAGTAATTTTTGCTCCAAACTAAAATATTATTTATTTAATTGCAGCACATGGCTATATAATCTATCATTTTAAAAGGTAATAACTAAAATTCACAGAAAATTCTCTCCTATACCTACATTGGACAATGTTAATGCATTTCTACTAAGTTTCTGTTAAGTATAAAATTATTTTAAACAGGTCATTTATGAGATCTGCCTTAGTACTATTATGCTTCTGAAATATTACCACTATAACCTGCTTTTTAAAATAGTCTGACACCTACCAAGTACTCTTTTACCTCCTACAAGAAAGCAAGAAAAAGAAAGCATTTATGTTTTTGATTTTAGTGAAGGGTTCTTGATTTAAGAATTAGTCATTTGCTATTATCTGAACTTCAAGTATGGAGGTTTTTCTGTATGACTTTTCGGCAGAGTTTCCACATATGTCACCATTAATTTCATCTTTCTTCTTCATTTCAAATATTCAGTACCTTCTCAAAAATAATAGTATGGCTGTGGACTGTTTATTGATAACAGATAGTGCTAAGAAATAGTAATTCTGGTTTTCAGTTAAAAAAAACAAAATGAGAAACTGAAGGAATAATTACTATAGCAATTTTTTTTGCACTCACACTATTGGATATTAGGTTTTGAGACTATGGTTCAAAATACTAAACATTTTGTGTATTCAGAGAAGTGAAAATAATACTTAGTGTGCTTATTCTGTGCTAAATACTGTTCTAAAACCAAATGGATTCCTCTTTACAATAATCCTAAGAGGTAAATACTATTATTACCTATTTTACAGATGGACAAACTGAGGCACAGAATGATTGAGTAAATTACTCATAGTCACACAGCTAGTAAGGAACACATACAGTATTTAAAACCAGGCCATCATTTTTTATGAGAGTCCACATTCCCAAGCCCCAATATCAAGGCTTTGATCCCTACTATTTGTTATATGCCCATTTACTTGCTTTGTGGAAAGAAAGGGAAGGAAGGTGGAAGGGAAGACGGGAGGGAGGGAGGAAGAAAGGGAAAGTGGAAAAGGAGGAGGAAGAGAGGGAGGCAGGAGAGATGTCAAAATTGTGCCAGCTTTTTGATAACTGTGTGCTATAACTTATAATGAATTATAACTTACAATTTAAGGACTTGTAGAGATTTCAATAGAATAAATAATTTTAAATTTTCCTCAAGTGAAGTGTCTGGTGGAGACAGATGGAGACAGCAAGTGAATTTCTATTTAATTATAATTGTAATTGAAATGCTACAGCATGACAGAGGACGTGGTCAAGTTGTTGCTAGCATTCAGTCCAGCACTGGGTTTTGAGAATTTAATCATTTTTTTAACAACTTTTTCTCCTTCTGATCCATGACAGGTTGCCTCTAACTCTAAAGGTATCTAGACTCATTTAGGCACCATACATTCAAGAAATAATTACTGATCACAACTACTACTCCCGATACACCCTGGTCACTGGGGGAGTCAAGGATGACTGAGGCACGGACTTGACTCTCAAGGATTCCCAGTGTAGTCACCCTTTGCTTCTTACTCTTCAAGTGGCATCAGTCTCGTGCAACCAGAAGTAACAGGGAGTTAAGAAGCATTCATACCATAATTAAATGTAGATTGGGTCAGATGATTTTCAAAATCAGGTTTAATCAAAGAAGGCACAAGAACGTTCTTTGGGATTTTCCCTTGAGAAGGATTGTTATCTATCCTTGAGATGTAATAACAGAAGTCAGTGACTAATTCATCAACTACAGCCCTACGGGAATGAAAATGAATGATGTTTTTTCCTTCAGTCAGTGACTGTCTACAGAGATAGCTGAGGCACTTCCACTTTCCCTGCCAAGAAATCACCAGTAAACAGCAGTGATGGTAGATGCGGGCTATTTACTGTCATGAGTTTGAGAAAATTAGTGAGCTACATTTTGACTACCTGTCAAGTATTTTGACATCTTAGAACAGAAAGTGCTGTTTAAATATAAAGAGCATTTTCTGTTGAATTACTGTTAGTCATCCCTATGAGGAAATGGCCTATCAAGTACTAGACCGGAGTATAGGAGAACTGCCATGATACAAGATTGATTTCTGCTAAAGAGACCTTAAAGTAACTACATATTTCAATTTGTGGTTGTTTCCAATCGTTTGTAAATTACCGCAGTAAAAACCCAATATAAAAAGCTATTCGAATTTACTTTCCAGGGCATTCTTTCTCTCTCTCCCTCTTTCCCTTTCAGACCAGAAGGGGAGCAATGGGTCTCAAGCTTTAGTGTGAATCAGAAGGCTTGTCAAACCGATGATTTCCAGGGCCCCACCTGGGAATTTGCATTTCTAATAAGTTCCTAGGAGATACTTCTGCTGGTACACATTTGATGAACCACTGCTCCAGTAAAAGAATTTGGGAATTTGGGAAGTGGAATTGGGGAGCTATAGAAAGCTGAAGCCAGCATCTGATCTTGCTCATCGAGCTACCCAGACTATAGGGAAGATAATCACAGCTGATCTGGAGAGCCTACTGAAAGTAAATGGCCTTCCTCTGAGTAAGTTATTGGCCTAGGGCAGCAGGTAGAACACTCCACTTTGAAGCCCAGGTTTACAGTTAATGAAAGAACCCTTTGACCTCTCTTTGCTCCAGTTTCAGATTCAAAATAGTAATGGTAATTTCTCCTCTCTTATTGAAAAACAAGACAAAACAAAAACCACACAAATCCTGATGGTGCTTTCCCATACGTGGAAAATTCTTTGGATTTCTCCATCTATTACTCTGATGTAGTAAAGAAAAACTATAAAAATTTAGCAAAATCTCTCTGCATGAAGATTTTAGGCTTTTGAACTTAACTATTTAGCAAAAAAATACCAAATAAGTGTTCTCTACTGCCTGGGGGTGACATTTTCTTGGCTTGGTCTAAGAGATGGGGAGCCTAAGGGAACAGGTACTTAAAAGAGACTCTCAAAAGCCTTATATAATCTGCACTGCTGGCCCCCACCAGCTCTCTACTTTATCCACTACTCTTCTCACTCTTCCCACACCAGGAACATCAGCGTCCTTGCTGTGTTTTCAACACGCTCAGCATTCTCTCATCCCTAAGCCCTTGCATTTACAATTTCATCTGCTGGAAATGTTCTAGAAAAGTAATCCATAGTAATACAAATAGAATATTACAGTAGAGGGTATGATAATAGGATAAGACTACCTTCAAGTCTCTGGTCAAATGTCACCTCATCATTGAGGCCTTGATCATCCTATAAAAAAATGACTGGTGCATGCACATGCAGGTTTACACATTTGCCCTTGCACACATTAACACACACATAGTCTATCCCATCCCTGATATATTTTTCTCCATACATTTTTTTCTGTCCGACAAACAATATATTTTTGTATTGGTTTTCTGTGTCCTCCTCAACTAGAATGCAAATTGCATGAGGATAGGGTCTTGGTTTTTTAATTGCTGTTTTTTCATTACAGAACCTACAACAATCATTGACACATAACAGCCACTCAGTAAATATTTCCAGAATGAAAGAAAGAAAGGTTATGTATCCTTACAGTAGATTATCCACTGCAAATTTGGCGTCTTTTGTTTACTTGCTCAAATGGCTCCTATATTCCAGTCTTAGTTAACTCCTGGCAGTTCTTTAGAACCACCATTGCTCGTTATGCCTCTTTGCTTTAAATCATGCTATTGCCTCTGCCTAGGATGTTCATTTCTGAAACTTTTTTGTGTCTTTTACACTCTTATGTTTTCTTTCAAACAAGAATCAGGTGTCCTGTTCTCCAAAAGTATTTCATGATAAGCTTGCTCTTTCTTTGCATTCCCCTTCCCACCCTAGCACCTTATCTTGGCACTTAACCCACTCTTTATACTATTCTGTCTATTTGAAAGTCACCCCAGCTTTACTATGGATCACTTGAAGGCAGGGACTGTTCACTGTTTCTGGCATCAAAAGTACAATGCCTGAATGCTTGACACATAACAACTACTCAGAAATGTTGAACAAATGAACAATGATCAACTTTATTTTTTTTTCTCATCATGATAAGCTACTCTTCATTGCTCTACACTTCTAAAATTTCCCTGGAGGATATGAGAGTAATGAAGAGTGCTCTTGAAAGTCAAGAGTATAGACACTTATGACAGTAATCAGTTTGGAGATAAACCAAATCTCCAAACTAACTAGAATAATTCTCAAACAAGAAACAGGAGAGAGGCATTCAAGCTTATCTAGGGGTAGTAAGTAACAGCAATGCTGGTGTCCACACTGCCATGAAGGAAACCACTGCTATATGAAGCTCCTGAGACTAATGAAAATGTGTAGCATCTCTCAGGTGTGTGGTAGTAGATCATAATAAAACTCTTCATAAATCCTGTTTCTGGACTTTACCTCATCTGGTATCTTGGTATGTGCTGAGGTAATTGTCAAAGCAAATAATCCATAATCAGTCTATAAATCAAAATTGGGATGAGTTTATTGTGAGCAAAATTTGAGGACCATGTAGCCCAGATCATAGAGCACCAAAGAAGTGGGGTATACAGAGTGGTTATATACCGTCAAAGAACACGTATCACGTATGATTGCAATGTCCTTTTTACAATAGTCACGAGATTGCCCTGTCAGCACAGCGATTGATGGGCACAGCAGGTAGCAGGTCTGTTGTCTCGAGCTGGGTGGTCACAGGATGAGCACAGCAATCAAATTCTAGCCTAGGGAGAAATGCTTATCCTTAAGGAAATGCCAATGTGGGAGAAGTTGCATCCTTATCTTAAGGGCATTTGTTCTTGTCTCTGGGACATGATAAATGCCCAAAGCAGATATACAATGCATGTTCAAAGGCCAAGTCAGGCCCTTTTGGAAAAATAAGGTCAGGCCAAATTAGTTTTACACCAAATGGCTTACTCATATACTCCAATATATCCTATTGCTTGCCATTTATTTATCAGTAATACATTAATTTTACTAAGTAATTGTCTAGAAGGCATTTCCCTGGTGAGAAAGATGCTTAGTCTGATTTTGCTGCTACAACAAAAGACTACCAAGTGAGTAGCTTATAAACAACAGAAATGTATTGCTCACAGTTCTGGAGGCTGGGAAGTCCAAGATCAAGGTGTCAGCATGGTCATCTTCTGTTGAGGGTCCTCTTTGAAATTCATAAGCTGGTGCCTTCTCCCTGTGTCCACATGGTGGAAGGGGCAAGGGATCTCTCTGAAGCCTCTTTTAGAAGGCCTTAATCCTATTCATGACAGCTCCACTATCATTACTTAAGCATCTTCTAAAGACCTCACCTACTAATACCACCACATTGGACATTAGGATTTCAACATATGAATTTGGAAGGACATAAACATTCAGACCATAGCAGATACTTAAGAGTCAAAGCCTGTGCTAAAGTTTATATCCTGGGAGACAGGCAGAATTTGGAGAAGTTAAGGTAGTATGGTGGCTTAGTCTGCATGTTCGAAGATGGTAATGAACCATTCCAGCAGAGAGATCCTGCTCACAGCTGGGAAAGAACGACTGGGCATTGTGAATGAGAATGTTCGCCTTGGCAGAAAGGTGTTATGTCTGTTTCTCCAATATCTTGACTGAATTATGCATAATATTACAAGAGGGCTTTTAAATATGAGAAATCTAAAGCAAAAATGATAGACCAAAAAAGTGCAGAGAAATAAAGTGAGCTTTGAAAGGGAGAGGTGGTATATTGGTAGGCCTGGAAATCAACTGTGAGTAATTTAAGTTGATTAAATGTAGCATAGAAAATGTGGAGGACAAGGTTGATGAGATCAAATTAACCGCAAGAGAAACAATTTTCTCAAAGGTAACATTTTTGCTGTATCAAAGAAGAAAGCATCACATGATAAGAGACTGAGAAATGAGTTTAGTCATGTGTTGCTTAATGATAGTATACGTTCTGAGAAATGCATCAGTCAATTTCGTTCTTGTGCGAACATCATAGAGGGTGCTTACACAAACCTGGATGGGATAGCCTACGACACACCTGGGCTATATGATACTCACCTTCTAGGACCACTGTTGTACAGGTGATCCGTTGTTGACTGAAAAGTTGTTATGCGGTGTGTGACTGTACAGTAATTCCTTTGTCAGGTGACTAGATCTAAGGTGAAAATGAGAACTGTATCTCAATGTAAGGAAGGAATCATTGTCAGGAAAGAGTAGTTGTATAGACAAGAAACGGGAGACTCATTGGCATGATGAACCAGAAGATAAGAACTTGCCTGGTTTATCCATAAACCATCAGACTCAATTTACCTTCATTCCTCAGATTTTTTGGGAACTGATGAGTATATTCTCCCCATAGTACTTGTTGTCTCTCACTTGCATTAAAATGTACAATATCCAGCATCAATAACTGACTATTCAGTTTTGTTGTGTTTTTCCCCGACTCAGAGTTTTTTATTTTAAAGCAGCAATAAGCAGACTATGGCCTATGGGCCCAATACATTCTTGAGCCAAGAATGGTTGTTACATTTTTAAAAGGTTGTAGGAAAAGAAAAAGAAAGAGAAAGCAAAGTATATGGTAGAAACTTATGTAGCTCACAAAGACAAAAATATTTATTACCTGGAGGGTTTAAATTTAAAGGGATAAAGTTAATTAATATTCAATTCATTTTATATATATAAATGAATATAATAAATATATAATGAATAATAAATGGATATAACATATAATGACTAATATATACAGATATAATGAATGTGAAGATTTATATATACACAGTTCAATATATTATGAAAGAACAATTTTGTCTTACACATGGTAGGATTTCACACCCTAAAGGTAGATAAGAGAAAGAGATTGCTAGAAGAGAAAGAGAAAGAAAAAAGATATTTACCAGTTTCATAGTTCCTTGGGGTCAAGAAGAAAGAGGATTGAGGCAAGTTCACTTCATTTTTGCAATTACAACATCACAGAAGAAAATGAAATAAAAAAATGTGAAACAGAAGGCTGATTGTGGGAGATGCATGGATGGAATGAGTAAGGCGAGGAAAGGGTATAAATCACTTCTATGACAGCTCGGATGCTAGGAGGAGAGAGAAATAGTACTGTAGGTCCCTGCGGGTGTTGGTAGGTTGTCTTTTACCCTGAGATTTCTCTGCTACCTCTGCTGCTGTGCCTGCCCCAAACAGGTGTCAGAGAGGGTGGGAACTCCATCTTTGAAGCTCTTGCTGACTTCTCAAGAGAGACATTGTACAAATAGACCCACAAGCATTCATAAATATATATCCACATCTCCTTTGGATTGTAGTATTTAGCTTCTTCTGTTTGTATGTGTAAAACACTTCAAACATGCTTCGCCTACTCAAATGCCCACAGGGCCAAGCAAATCGGGCCAGATCAAAGGCAAGAGAGAAGGAAGAGGCCTGTGGGAAACGGAGAGACTGGCCCTTCCTAAAAGAATTAAAATTATATTAAATTAAAAGCAAAGAAACAAAGCACTTAGAAGTCACCTGTTTTCAACCTGTCCTCTCTTTCCTGTTAACCACGCCTCTTTTTCTGGCAGCTAAAGGGGAAGGAGGACCCCTTTCAGCTGTTGTCTTCCTTGAAACTTCATTCTAACCCAATTCAGCCCAACCTCAACATCCTGCACTTCCCCTGTGAATCCATCCACTATCTCTATCTACTCTCCTAATTCCTCCTGATAGACAAATAATATTTTTAGTCACCATTTGTTGAGCACTTAAGTATATATAACAACTACTGTTTATTAGTGGCATTTAACCCTCACAAGTATTATCCACACTTTACAAGTAAAGATAAAGAGACTTAGAGAACATAAGTAATTTGTCAAAAGTTGCAGAGTTAGCAAGTGGTAGGTCTAGGATTCAGGCACAAAGGGTTTGACCTTAGAGGCCATGCTCTTAATCATGAAGTTAAACCCTCTTGGAAGAAATTAACTCTTATGTAAGGGAAATGCAGGGCAGACATTGGCTTCCTTATTTCCTACAGCCACCCGAGGGGAAAATTTAACAGAAAAGTATTCCCATTGAACTTTTCTATTTCTTTAACCATCGAATTAAACAATAACTCATCCTTGTTAAACATAATCTCTCTTTAATTCAAACTTTCTGATTATTTCAGAAACTTCAGTGAATAGTTTGCATTTTCTTATTTTTTTTCTTTAATTTCAGAACTTTATGAGAAGGGATAATACTATTTTCTTTTAAATGGGTAGATAGTTTTGTAATTTTCTATGCTAAAAAGTATAAATATATATATATATTTTAACTTGAAATTTTTTAAAGCATTGCAAAGTACCAACTGAATTGTATTTCAAATAAATATATCACTTTCTTCAACATTGAGTTAATGTGCACTATAGTTCATATTTTTTCTGATTAGTAGAGAATTATTCAAATGATAATAAGTGGCAAAGCCATGTTTTAACACTGTTTTTTACTAACTCTTACTTCTATGTTTCTAATGCATAAACTAAGCTTTCTTTATCCTTAATATTTCTGACATCTTCAGTTCAAGTGAAATCTGGATTTTTTCAAATGATTCCCTTACCATGGCCAACAGAAATTTAGCTGTCTCTTTCTCTAGTGCAAGAAGAGCCAGTCCGATCCTTACATTTATGCCACTTCCTGATTATTATTCTATCATCTCTGTACTCCCCTAAATTGAACTTAATGTTAGGAAGTAATGCTGGCCTTCTCTCTGTTCAGGCCACTCCTGTATCCCCCAGAACCAGTGCCCACTTATACCTTCCTGAATAAGGTCAACTACAGCTCACCAAGCTTCTTATTTTTATAGTTTCATCACCTATCTTCATTTATGCCATGACCTTATTTCTCATCCACATCTCAAAATTGAAACTTCCAGAACTCCACTGTAACAATAATCAAGGGTCTAATGAACTTGCATGAGATGACCAGACATTAAAGTATTGTAAGCATTAGTAATATGAAAGTCCAACTACTGCCTATTCTACAAATTCATCTGTGGTTAATACTAAAATTTGTAGTTTCACTATAGTAGTCTACTTTATTTGGTGAGGAATATTGGCCCTGAGGCTAACATCCATTGCCAATCTTCCTTTTTTAGCTTGAGGAAGATTGTCCCTGAGCTAACATCCATGCCAGTCTTCCACTATTTTGTATGTGGGACGGTGCCACAGCACGGCTTTATGAGCAGTGTGTAGGTCCGTGCCCAGGATCCGAACCCGTGAAGCCCGGGCCGCCGAAGCAGAGCACACGAACTTAACCACTATGCCATCGGGCCATCCCTGGTAGTCTACCTTTGTCCAAATTTTATTATATTTCTATTTATGCCAGGCACTGACTCTTTGGTTTCATTTTTTTCCCAATTAGTGACAATTAAAAAAATTGTTTTCCAAACACTAAATGACAACTTGGTAAAATAGCAAGATGTCCGTCCTGCCATCCTTGATTTTGTATTCCCACTCATACCATCATAATTTAGATTCCGTTACTTTTCACTTCGGCCCTTATAATAGTCTCGTGTCTATTCACTATCCAGCTCTCCCTCATCTGTTAATCTTCAAATAGAGTGATAACAGTTGTGAGGAATGATTTTCATAACTAGATGGCTGCTTGCTTTGCTTAAGGACACTTCAAAGACTCAGCATTGGGGGAGAGGGCCATCACCTGACTTCTGCCCAAGGTCTCAGAGGCTGGAACTTCCGCCTTCAGCAACAGGAGACCCAGCACAGAAGTGGAATGAGGAAGTGCCATAGAAGGGCTTATGAACCTTTTGAAAATTTCTCAGAAAATGTATACATACATGTGCACAAAATTTTCAGTGTGATTTCAAAGAGATTATCAGAAACTCTGAGTGTCTTGAACACTAGGGAAAGAACTCTGGTTCCAGACATTCTAAAATTCACTCTTGAAAAATGCAATCCACAGAGCTGTGTACTGGGACCAAATTGTTTATATCCCTTATGGTATTGTTTCTGCCAAATTGCCCCATCTGCTTTTGGCTTATAGCAGACCATTATAAGAATTTCTTTTCTATCTATTGGTAGAGGTCCTCCTCCATCACATCCTTCATGCATACTGAACAAGTGCACACAATGTCTTACATATTATTTCACAGGGTCAACACATACTTTGAGTTCAATGTAGAGTTCCTTGGACTCCAGGCAAACAAGGTGCTATAAAGAATAAACTCGTTCTTTGTAAACCAGACTGTTTATGTATTTCTCACACTCTATTTCCCAGTTATTCTCTACCATTACATAAATTCTTTTGATATTTCTTCTATATCATTTGTACTAAAGTGAAACAAAGCAAGATGTTTTTGTTTTGTCCATACCTAGACAGAAGTGTTAAATGCAGGCCTGGAGGCTGGCTTGTTGGTGGCAGTGATACTCAAAATGAGAGAACCCATTAAATGGATGTGGTTTTCCTCCTTCAATGACCTGGAGATTTCTTTCTGGAGATTGTTTTCCAGTGCTAAAACCAGGCCATTCTGAATTTTGCTTTCATTAAGGGATTTAATGCTTCCTTTCATTATAATTTTGTTTCCTCTAAAATTTCTATGTAATTTCATTGAGAATTGAACAAATGCAAAGTAAACTCCTTAGCCTGGTGCTCCAGGTACTTCAGCTGTTCCAACCTATTGCTACGGCTCCATCACCTCCTCTTCTCCTGTACATAGGCCTGTGCTGCCATCAGACCCCACAAGCCTCTCTTCTCTCAGGTAATCTCTGTGCCACTTTTCATTCTATTGATCTTCCCAGGAATTTGATTTTCCAGATGCAATGCACATTAAAGCTACTTTACTGTAATATGCTCATACAGTTAATAAGTTAGACAAAAATTTATTATTAAATGACTTCTAATAATGGCTATGTTGTTATAAAACTGGTATATACATATTCATATATATTCATGTCTTTGAACACTTTCAACCCTCCATGTTCTCATAATACTTAACATGTGCTTTGCTTTATATTTTCTAGGCCATTGCATGTGGTACTCTCTTTGCCTGAAATTCTCTCCTTTCTTCATACTTTGCCTACCTGCCACCCCTCCCCCATGTAATGACCCTATTTGGGGAAGGCTGGTTTCTGCCCTTCTCATGGGTTCCCCTAGCACCCTACTCCAAGTTCTATTACATCACACTGCAGTGTAACTCCCTGTTCATTGTCTCACTTCATCATGGTGTCCCCAATGCCTGCACAGCACCTAGCATATAGAAAGCACTCTAATGAAAGTTGGTGGTATTGAAATACAGGTATAACTGGTTTTGAGGAGTTAAATGAAAATAGTTGTTGAAAGTCATAAAAATACTTAAACCTTTGACCCAGTAAACCAGGAGTCAAAAACTTGTATGCTTTCAGGGGTCAGGCAAGTAATGTAAATGTGCAGTGTGGCCTGGGGGAAGGCAATGGAGAATATAGGCTACTGTACATGCCTCACCTAAACACATTCTGATTTGCACTTTTATAAATACTATAAAAACAAGCCAAACAAACCATAACCCCTGTCTCACTCTTATTAAATCATTCTAAAAAACAATTCCTTAGAAGAAAAAATTATATTCATAATAATGTTTGTGAATTTATCTGTAATAAGGAAAAAAATGAACACAAATTAAATAGCTAGGAATAAGGATCTGATTAAAATAAATATGGATTATATCCACTAAATGTCAGATATTCTTTAATATTAAAATAATCCCCAAACTATAATATATGGAAGATGCTTTCACTATTGGAAATAGTGGAGGAATAAAGCAAAACTGTATGTTTGCTATAATTGTAACCATGTAAAAATATGCATCCTTGTTAAAAAAAAGGGCTTATGCAAAATGAAGATAGCTATATTAGGGTGTTCAAAATAGAAACGATCTTTTTGAAGTTCAGCATTTAATAATGCTATTGTTTTTCCAATCCCAATCTCCGGAGAAAACTTTGGGAATATCTTTTGGAATATTAGAAGATGACACTTAGCAAGTCACACCAGGTTACTTTGGGAAAGAGCTGAAGAATATGAATTGTGGGCTAAGCTAGAAATACCATTGTCATAGCAACCTCCAAAGATTTCATAGAGAAAGCATGGCTTGGATTTTTTTTATGGAGATGACTAACAAGATCCCTTTTGAAATAGTTCTGATATAGTGAGGGGTAAGATGCAGTAAGTTTGATAAAGAGTTTTGCTGAAAAATTGGGATAAATTGGCATAACACTAAGATCAGAAGTGAGAATCCCTAGTGTAGGCTTAGTGCATTTTGTGTACTGATTAGCTTTTAGTAATGTAACGCTGATGTCATCCGAAAATATTAATAACAATTCATGATAATTCTATAATGGTAATAATGGTTATAGTCAATAAAAGAGGTCAGTTCTTCTTGTCAAGAGAGATTTGATATCTTTTTCTGACTCTTTATAATGACTTAATTATGTATTTTTAATGTTCTTCTGTGATACTATATATAACCTCCTGGAAACAGAGGCTGTGGAAATACTGATAGAATCAACAGAAATCACTGTAACTTCTTCCTTGGAAAGGGCATATTCCATCCCACTCATTGCCTCATTAGTTAAGCTGAATTACCATCCTAAGTGACAAATCATTTCATTGTCCAAACTCCTGTAAGGATTTATGTATTTAATCCCATTCTGTTTGAGTTTAGATCAAGAATGTCTCTTCACTTATTTTATGAATCCAGGTTTGCTGTAGTTTGCAAAAGCTGGCCCAGCCCACTGGCCATGCAGTGGTTCTCTTTATACAATGAAGATTTCCTGAATAGTGAATGAAATCCAGGGCTTTATCTAATATAGCAATTTAATGCACTAAAACTGCTAATTTTATGATCATGCCAAAACCATGAATGGTTTCTTGACTTCACGTGGAAAATTTGCCTCTTTGATGGCATGCTCCAGTGGTAACAACTGTGGCATCTTGTACCAATAAGCAGCCTAGATATAAGGCCATATGGTTAAGAAGGAAGAGAGTGTCAGTAATTACATTTAATGGGAAAATTCTAATTAGTATTTTTTTCCAGTTTGGGGTAAACTTATGTAAATCTGGGTTTGTCATAAATAGCAATATACCCAAAATATCATATTACACATACCACATACAAACTTTTGACTCTAGCTTTCTATGTAACATTAAGAAACACACACACACACACACACACACTCACACACACAATCAGATCACCTCTTACCTCAAAATAAGGGGCTGTATCGCGGCAGCAGGGAGCATTATGAAGTGAGCCAGAATTAACAAGGTGTGGGGCCCAGTTTGAAACCTGTGCAGTTACCTGATCATCCTTCCAAGTAATACCTGTTCACTCAGTTCTCAAACCAATGAAGTATATATCATAAATATCTTGGTTCTTCTAAGCCATTTACTATATTTTCTGAAGGCACTGGTAAAACTAACCTTTGTAACCATCTACTGAGGACAAAGGTCATTTTATAAATCAAATGGGAGTATTGGCTTCTATTTCCATGTTTAAGTACTTGACCACAAAATTAAATCTCAGATTCTTAAAGAAGAATTCAGTCATTATGATAGTCCACTCATTCATTCAGCACTTACTTACTGAGCTGCTGCTTCATATACAAGACTGTACTAGTGGGTTAAAAAATGTTTGAGGAGCTTAATCTCAGTCATGCAAGTAAACATCACTCATACTGAAGTTTTGAAATAGGAAAAAAAAAGGGTAGAACCAATATTTGTTAAATTTTGCACACAAATAGCCATAGGGAAGACTTTTTTCATTGAAAAATATAGATTGATATGTAGAAAAATAGATTAATATCTTAGTCATCTATGTTTCAATTGAGGAAAAATTAATCTAACAAAATCATTCTATAAAACGCCTACTGCTTTGAGTCATATGAAAACTTGTTGCTAATTTGAGGCTTTCTAAATTTAAAGTTGTAAGATAAGTTGAGTAATTAATAACCTTGAAATTTAGGCAAGTGACTGAGGTGGACTAGCTAGGATGTTGTTTGCACTAATTTGATTCATATAAACTTGACCTAGTCACTCTTTTAAAAATCAGCCAGACAGTAAAAATTCTCCACTTTCAAATATTTGTAAACCTCCTGATGAAGTTTTGCAGATTAATCTGAATGAATTTAAAATGTGATGAAATAATGGGGGTCATCTAAATTTAGTTTAACTTACTAAACAGTAACATATTTTGCCCAATTTACTTAACTTCAGAATTTTCATTAGTATAATTTGAACCAGGAGAAGTACCTTTATTGGTCTATTTCTTTTGTAAAATTCTAAGACTAAATTGTTATTAAAATGTCTTCATAGGGGGCGGCCCGGTGGCGCAGCGGTTTAGTTTGCGCTTGGCAGCCCAGGGTTCGCGGGTTCGGATCCCAGGTGCCTACCGACGCACTGCTTGTCAGCCCTGCCGTGGCGGCGTCCCATATAAAGTAGAGGAAGATGGGCACGGATGTTAGCCCAGGGCCAGTCTTCCTCAGCAAAAAAGAGGAGGATTAGCAACGATGTTAGCTCAGGGCTGGTCTTCCTCAAAAAAAAAAAAAAAAACAAGTCTTCATAAAATTATTCATAAAATGTCTTCATAATTATCTCACATGAATGTTGAGATAAATAGCTATGAAATAGCTGAAGTTTCTCAAACTATTATAGTAAAAAAGTATTATTTCTTAAGGTATGTCTCAAGAAGGATTCAACTGCACAGATATAATGTTTAATGCTCTTTCTCAAAAGATAAGAACTTACTATCAGACACATGTAATATATTAATAACCTTATTATGGAGTCAAGATTTCTGTTTTCAGCAGAAAACAATCAGGGCATATGTGACTGATGTTTTATTTTTTTCTTTGCCTATATTCCTATTGCATTTCCTATCATGGTCTCATAGTGTAACTGCATTTAAAGTGTGCTCTTAAGCATTTGCCAATTAAAGAAACTCAACATAAAGACATAATCTGAGCTTGCTAAGTGATATAAAATTAATAAAAACTGCAGCTCATTGGAATCTCGTGTGTTACAGGATTTTTTGCACACAGCTCTTCAACTGATTTGTTTTGGATTCTGGGCAAATTACATGGTACCTTGGTTAATGGACTTGTGAAGAAATTTTGATATATACAGCCACTTCATATCAAGCTAATAGCTATGTGCTTGCCAAGTATTTTCTGGGAAGAAAAGATTAAAGAGCAAGGAAAGCTGGATTTTCTTAAGAGCACTGAACTGTAATGTGTATGTAAAGACGAGATAATTACCAGGGAGAAACAGGCCTGCCAATAAAAGCCAAATATATGCAACTCCCTTCTTTTGCTAAAAATCTGTCCTAGTTTCATGTTAAATTGTATATTAAGAGAATATTGCATTTTACAATAATGATATTATAATGGCAGGGGATATGTTTCTGAACAAAAACCCTGCATTCACAATACATAATAAAGCAAAGATATAATTATAAAATATCATACTCAGCTCATTGAAGTAGTAAATTATATTCTAAACCTCATGTAATGGACAAGTACATGCACTGTGAGATGGTTATATGAGTCTCTAATATATTTGAAAAAGGCATATATTTTTATATTAAAACCACATTTCTACTATGTCTTAAATTATAACCACATAAAATTAACACACTAACTTTGATTACCACTTATTTACACCAATATAAGTCTGTTCCCTAACAAGAAAGATGTATGTATATGGGTGTTTGTGTGAGTTAGATGACTGGCATCTTTTAAAACAGTGTTCAAGAAAATCTGAAGTAATGAATTTCCATGTAGCATGAGAAGGTAATCAAAATCATTCCCCCATATTTCTTTAACTCTAAGGTGCCGTATGTTGTATGATATGTACTTAAGTTAGCAAAACATTTTGGGGAAAGAGAAAAAACCAGTAGAGCAAATGTGCACATTAGAAGGAAAATTCTGGTTTTATAAATTTTATAATTAAAAAAAAGTATCAAAACAGAGTAAATATTTTATTTACCTTAGAATTAAATTTGAATTTAAGCTTAATTTCTACAGCAATCTTTAGAAAATTTTGTTATGCAATCTTTCTTGAAGATAATTTATAATATACTATGATTGATTTAGAAATTTCCATCAGTTTTTAGAATTCAAAATTTTGGCTAAAACCATCCATCACCTGAAATCTCTGTCAATCTGGACCACCCATGACGCTGGTTCTTGGGTTGATCCTTTAGTGAGCTTCATGGAGAGTACAACAGAGACAGTCTTTGTTGAGTAATTTATAGATGATGAACATGATGAATTGCTCCCAGGTTTGCTCATGATTCTGAACCATTGAAATACCAAAAGAATGAGTATAAAGCTACTGGAAAGAGTGAATGCTTTAGTTTACTCACAGTCTCTTTGAAGCAAAGGCACATTTTGTGCATAAGTATAAAGAAATATATTTTTGGAAAAATAATCCTAATTACAGTTAGAAGATGGTGAACTCTGAAGTCTCATTTATTGCTGATGAAAGAGTTTAGAGCCATTGAAAACATTTCCCTCTAGACATTGACATGATGGGCTTATTTTAATCAGTGATTACAAAGGTTGACCAAGTACTAGGCATGAATGAGTAGAATATTGGGCAAAAATCTGTTTTTCCCCCTTGTACAAAACTTATATGCATCCTGTCAAAGGATAAAAATAAATGGTGAAGGGAAGGTTTATTCAAGACTATTGCAATAGGGGAGAGAGATTGGACTCAATTCTGCTGAAATGAAAGGTGGGAGAGTTTGCAGCTCTGGAGTGGGCTAGTAGAACAGTACTGGAGGACATTGTGGGGAGATTGGTCAATGTGATTAGACCATCTATGTTTGTGAATTGGCACTTACCCTCCCACAGAGAATGAGGATGCTATCTTTCGTGATGATTACATTTCCAAAAGATGGCTCCCAGGTCCTTGAGAAAGACATTCCTTGGTTGTAAAAATGGCAAGAGGCTAGAAGATTTACGTATTAAAGGAGTAGAGAAAGAATTTACAGTTGCAACTTTTCTAAAGTAAATGCTCTAAATAAGGGGAGGTCAGGGGCCTATAGTCAGGAAGAAACCTGTCTAAAGTTTGGTCAAGCTGAGAGGAATGTTAAGGCCATCTTGGTCAATCCAAACCTGGAACACAGACACAGATCTGTTTGCCAACTCTAAAGAAAAGCCTACAAGAATAGGAAGCTTCCCTAATCTCCCATCCTCCCTAATTGATTTAGATATTTCACTTATGTGTTCTCATGGTGGCACAGGCTTGTCAATATCACAGACTTTATCAGGTCAGATTGCTATTTTTTGTCTGCTTACTATTCATGACACTAGACTCTAACCTTCAGGAGGACAGGGATCCTGTTTACATTTGTAACATCAGGACCTACTGTAATGCCCCTCCCCTCATAGTACCTCAATTAATGCCTGCTAAAATAAACTGAATTCTGAAAAATTCAGAGAAAGGTAGCTGAGATGAGAAATAAGAATATGGGAATTACAAAAGAATTAAGAGCCTTTAGTTTGGTAAAATGAAGGTTGTATGGGAATATGATCAGAGGCCATGTGTTCCTAAAAGGTATGAACTTTTCTTGTAAATCATAGAAAACTAGAAGCAGGCCACACCCAGAGAAGACAGGAGAGGGGGCTCATGTTTAATGTACACTATATGGTAGACACCATGTCAGCATATCAGATTTAATCCTTTCTCTGTGAGAAAAGCATTGCAAACCCCACTTTATAAGTAAGGAAACTGACACGTAGAGTGGCCATATAGCTACAAAACAGTGAACCAAGATTTAAACCCCCATCTTTATGGATCCAAGTCATAAATCCATTAAACTTGACTACCTTGAATTTAAACTGTAATAGTTTAAGTTTCAGAAGAAGGGAAAAATAATCAAAACTTTTAACTTGGCCTATTAGGTGATATCCCTATGAAGGAATCACCCTCAAAATATGGATAGAATTGATACAGTATTAGATGTATCTTTAAATGCTAGAGACAAGGAAGATTATAAGGAGAACAGGTGACATTTTGGAGTACCTTCCAAAACTTTGGAGGGTGGTGTCACCACAAGGAGACTGTCTCTTGGCAGCACTGGCAGCATTGCATTACTGGCTTGGACAGACATTGAGACAACATTGGTGAGGCTCTTCTCTTGGGGTTCGGATATTCTCTGTGATTTTTTAGTAATGAAATATCTTTATTTCTTTCATTATCACTGAAAAAGATTGTTTAAAGGAACAACCTTTTTGTTTTTTCAGATACACATTGGGGATGCTATTTATGAACTCTCACTATGTGCTAGAGATGTGCTGGCAGTCCCCTTATATATCTCTGTATATCAGGACGGGAAATATTAAGGCTCCTGGTGCCAGTCCCATCTGGTTAAATAAACTGTTTAAAGGAAGGTATTCCCGACCTGGGGAAGGATGTCTGTGACAAGAGCAAGCAGGGTGGAGAGAATTTAATTAACAGTTTAGTTGTATCTGAAAGCCTGATAAAATTCAAATACTCATGCTAGCCTTATATGGAACTAATTATTCAAAATAATATGGCTTGACAACTTTTCTTAAGAATTTGGGATGAGAAGAAAAAATAATTTAATCTAGCCAATAAAAAGAATATCTATCTTCCTCACATTTCTTTGAAATCCTCCAGTGAATTCCTTGACTTGTCATCTGACTGCTTTTACCGTTTTCCAGAAAAAAGCATACTGGAAGGAAGTAAGACCAAGAATTTTCCAATTCACGGTTGGCATTCTTCCAACTCTTCTGGGAAACACCATTCTATTACTTATATTCCTATAGAACTATGAGTTGAAATGAAGAACCCTCTTACATAGCCTCTTAGACAAAAGCATCAGGATATTCTTAAAGGGACCATATCCAAACAGGCATATTTAAAATAATTATTAATTCATCATCATGCCTCAACAAGACTGCAAGGTTGCTTAGCAACCGAATCAGAATCATTCACCCTTAACAGGAACATGCATGGGAACAATGTGAAAAATGATCGAAACCTTAAAAAGGCAAACTCTTTGAACTAAATCTTTGTGAAAAGACAATACAGCATGGGGAGAATGAATTTTTTTAATCTAAGAATTATTTCTTAAGATTAGTATAGCATTATTTCATAGCTAAACATGAACCACTTTCCATACAATAGATAGAACAATGGTACTTTTAGTCTTTACATAGTTTAGGGCATTTAAAAAAGATTATTTATCAGGGTTGGTTTGGAAATGCAAAGTATTTCTATGCTGTCCCATTAATTATCTTTAAAACTGTAGAGATACATAAAGAAAGGGAGGTACTTCCAAAAATAAATACTACAAATATATTTGATTAACTGCAAGTGTTCTATTTTTATGTCATCATATACAGACAATAAAAAACTCAAAAATTATATTCTTATCTTTTAAATTTGAACTATATAGATGTATATATATGCAAACATACATTATCTTTCTATCTAATTCCCATTTCTAGTAAAAAAAAAAATGCCTACAAAGCACTGTCCCTTTGGCAATACTAGATTGACTGATTTTTGACTAGTTTGATGGAAGGAGCTGATTTTATACTAGAATACTTGCACTGACTTGCTTCTATTAGTAACAACAGAAACAAATTTGTACATGTGGACTCTCTTGATGTAATGTGTAAACACCCAACAAATTCTGTCAAAGAGTCAGGTCCTGGATGGGGTGGCAGAAAACCCAGACTCTGATCCTAGTCCTGTCCCTGGCTTCAATGAGTCACTTAATCAGTCTAGACCTCATATTCCTTCTCTATAAAAGGAGACCTCCGAGATTCTTTATAGGTCTAATACTCCTGAAGTCCATGTCCATCAACTCTAAGAAGCATAATTCATTTTTTCTCATGGAAGAATTGTTTGTTTTATTGAATTGGTTATCTGGCTACTGTCTTTATGTGAGTATTAGAAATAGCAGGCCTGTTCACCAATACTGTTCTAGTGTCAGGCAGAAAAATTTCATTACTGGCTTCTTTTTGGTTTTTCTTTGTGTCTGATTATATGTTGTAGAACTGATTTTTGGTTCTGCAAGCTGAAAACATGCAGGTGCAGATATAATATGCTGCAGCCTTGTGTATCAAGCCATTCTGTTTTAAAACGACTGGCTTTTGTGCAGTCTTTAGAAGAGGGTTAGAGGAGCACATCTGCTTTCCTTTTCTTGGGAAGTTTTATCACATCACCAAAAGGTCATCCTTAAACAGTCAGACAAGATCAACAAAAAAATCTTGGAAAACAGCCAGTCTACCAACAAAACAAACCCAACGAACTGTTTACAGATGTAAGTTTAAATAGGCAGCAGAACACAAAGAGTGGAGGGAGGGGATGGGAGAGAAACTCTTTAAAGAAATAGTTTCGAGAGATCCCTCACAATATTGAACTGCTGGGAGCCAGCAGCAGCAAACAAACTTGGCTGCCAGTAATTAGTAAAGGGTGAATTTATAAGGAAGTTGGAAGCAACAAGTCTAAGACCGTGAGTCAGAGAACCAGAATCACGGGCCACACCCACACTGGGTTCTATATGTCATTTTTAAACAAAAAGGAATTGATGTAAATATTTTAATTGCAAAGAAGTGAGACAGTAGTTTTTAATCCCACTAGTTGATGCCAGGCCAGGTTTTTGATTATGCAGCTGAGGATATAGTCCTAAAGTACTGACAGCTAAATAGTAAAGAAGATGCTCTTTTCTTCCTACAAAAATACCACTTCTACTAATATTCTGAAGGAAGAGAAAGCCTTTAACAGAGAACACATTGGAGGAAAGTCTAAGATATTTAAATCCAGAAACTTAATATTGACAGAAGAAGCAAGTGGGTTTAGAAAGAGAGCAAGCCACGGAAATCATCAATGAAGACTTTGCACTTGTAGTTGAACTTTAAAATTATGAACAGAAATGGAGAATTATCTGTAATTTGTATTTTATCCATGATTCAAGGAAGTGCCCTACTACAAGTTTACCAGGATGAAAAGCAACCTGCTGAGGAATGTGGATGCCACTAATATAGAAACAATGATATAAGGCAGAAACATATTTTTGTAGCAAAGGATTTCACCAAATTTCTAAAAAGAGGATTTTATGGTTGACACCAGAATCATATTGTAGTTATACCTAATATAAATTTTAGATTATGGGATACATAAATATATACTTAGGAGAATCAGTCAATACATTATACTACATAATATGTTAATAGTAGTAAATGTTAGGTTCTTTTCAATGAATAATTTGACAGTCTTTAGGTGGTCTTTTGAAAGAGCTTAGTTTTTAAATAAAAATTGCTTCAAATTTGGGAAATGAGAAGTTTAAAATAAGACAAACCAGATTTCTATAATCCAGTTTCTGATGCTCAAAGTGGGCAGGCTACAAAATGATGCATGGCTGAGGCCTGTGGGAATCTGCATGTTCCCTGCACTGTTTGAATCATATTATACATTCTGTAATATGCAGGAGCACAAAGCATTCATAAATTATGCTTTTCAGGCAAGCTTTTATACAGGATTAGCAGTCACCTTCAGAACTTTCCTTTCTAACTAATTAGAATAGACCTTAGGCAAAACTGGGATGTTTGCTTGTTTCATCAAGCTCCACTTTCTGAGTTTCTTTCCCCTGTGAGTCTATTTATTACTCTATCATCTCTGTTACCTAATACCCTCTGCAGAAACCTTATGCCCTCAAGTTCTCTTCCCTCCTCCACATCATCAAAACTGCTTTTGGATCATTCAAGCTGAGGAAAAAATGACTAAGATCTTAAAGTACAACAGGTATTTGAATTTCAATGGGAAAGAAAGATTTAAGCTAAAGGGATGAGGTTTGGAGATAAATGGATGAGAGTTGACTGTCAAGCATCAGTTAGTAGATGAGAAGACATTTTAGGCACCAGAACTTTTCTGCATCTCCAATCAGAAGACCAGTCCTGCAAGCCATACAGTTGGAGAAAAGTAATTGTGTAAAGGCTCAGGAGACCAGAAAACATAAATCAAAATCATTTCTTCTTAGTTCACAAATAGGATGTAGGTTTCCTAAAGAGGACATGAAAATTGTTCCCTGTTTCCTGAACCCAAATGAGCTAACAGGGAAAAGGAGTTGGATAAAGTGACCTTGGTGTTAGTGAGTGGCAGGGAAAATTCAGTGTGGAATTACAGATGCAAAGTGGATATCAAGATGATATGTGTGTGCATCTATATGTGTTTGTATAGAAGCCACATCTGTCGAGGAAAAGACATTTAAACCCTTCAAAGTTGTTAATGCACTGAGAAGAAACTATAAACTTCAACATCATTTTATTGCTAAATTGGGTCATATTTGAGGGATGAATCAATAGCAATGACTTCCATGAAAGGTCTCCAAAGGCTATTAATTTTTCTCCTTTTTTTTTTATGGCACTGGTGTGCAAGTGGTTTGTTCTGAAAGGGCAGAAATGGATAATACTATCTGTCAAGAATTTTGGCAGTAGCAGTTGAGGAAAAATTAAAATATGACAGAAAGCACACTTAGTTTTCTTTGTCTCATATACAAAGTTAGAAAGAGTGAAAAAACTCTAAATTTTATTTTACGTTTAGCAGTTATGTAAATTAAAACAAACTGATCTTGCTACTCATTATGGTTATTCAGTTACCAAAAAAACACTTGCTTTGAAATGATTCCTGAATATGGATGCATTTCATATTCAGAATCAGATGGTTAAAGAAGACTGTTTAATTTACATGGGCCACTATTTCGTAGTTACTGATCATTATTCATGGAAGGTAAAAAATTAATTTTCTAACATTTCATCATTTACTTTTTTTTTAACAAAAGTGGGATTTTATTTTTCTTATCAGATGTTCTGTTCTTTGTTAAGTGAGGAAAAAAGCACTTACTGATTCTAAGCAAGTCAGCTCCTGGATTTGCCTGATGATTATGAATATGAATAGAGGCTTTCTCTATAGTACAGTAGCTCTTAATCAAAAAAAGACTGGCTCTAACATATTCTACAGAGGAAAGTGTGCCGAGACATAATCAACAATCTTTTTGAATTTTTTCAAAGTTAAAAAAATTATTGTAGTTTGCATAAATTTTACACCTCTCCTAAATCATTTTTACTGTGGAATTTATGATGCTGTAATACTAAATTTATGAAGAAAGTATGGTAGGCTTCACATATCTCCATATCTTATATTGATGATGTTTAAATTAGAATGCTAAATTGTTACTGTTTCATAAACTAGGAGAAAATTGCTCTGATAACAAGCAGAGGAAGCTGGCAGGGACAATAGATTTTTTACTCTTTGCTTTTTATTGTTTGTGAGCCTAATTACTCTAGTTGGCCAATTAATGTCAACGCATGACAAAATTTTCCTGGCTACTAATTAACTAATTCTAATTTCACTAGTTTTGTTACTGCTAAACCTTCCACTACTTCTGTGTGTGACTATCTTACCCTACTCGTCCTATTTTCCTCCTCGACCTTCTTCATATTCAGAAAGCCCCTTTCAACTTGAGTCAGGTGATACTTGTTAAAATCAGAGAAAAAGGAAAGAAGAATGAATGTAATGCCAATTAGTATAACTATTAATAAATAGCCATGTTTTGAGGGTGTTAAGACAGAAGAGGAATAGAAATGATAATAGTTGTAGGAAAGCTATACTTTATAAAATAGAACCCAAAATGGCACCACAGATTATTTTCCAGGGATTTAATATATTTGATAACATTTTGTACAAAAAGAAAAGGTTTTGCTATCCACATCTTGAATCATTGCTCTCCTCTTCTTTAAAAGTTAATTCTGATTAAGATGTATTTATATCTTATCGAAATCTTTGTCAAGGCCAGCTTAGCCTTCTCTCTGAGGAATGATTTATCTCACATTGAAATATCTTGAACATATGAACAGTAATAGGTCAAGTGATAAATATTACTAATACTGAGACTTGATTCATCAAGGATAATAGGTTGGAAATGCAGATGGACAGTGAAAGAATGAAAATAATTTTTAACTAAATGTTGCCTTGATCTTTAGACCATTGGCTAAGAAATCGTGTAAGGACACGAGGACAAGTTTCATCCATTTCAAGGAAGCATAGTATTTGGAGATCACTTACCATTTACTAGGCATGTTCTCACAGTCTGGAAGGATATATAGCATTTGTATGTGCCATATTAATTTAACCACATCCTTCTGTAATAGTGTTATTCCTGCTTGCAGATAGGAAACAGGCTCAGAAGGATTATGAATGTTTACTAATTCTAGTACATAGCAAAACCTAAACTGATCTAATTCCAGAGCAAAGCTCTTTGTGCCACATCAGTGTGCGTCTTTATCTCTGAGAATTAATGAACTCTATGAGCCTTCATCCAGAAAAATGCATAAAGAAACAACATGAGAGATGATGCTATATCAGTACAAATTTCACTAAATGATTGGTGTGGTTGGACCTGCTTCTGCTGGTAGATCTTTTGCAAAATTGCTTTCCTCTGAGATAGTGTGCTTTAAATACTTCTCGATATTCCTAAGTTATACATATCAGACAACTATTTTGCTTTAAGGCTAAAGAAAAATGAAAGCTTATTTAACTACACCTAGGTGCCAGTGTTGCATTATATACTCTACATCTGCCACGATTCAAGCTAAGGTGCCTCCACACTGTTTATTACACTATGACTTCTTTCTGATATTGTGAAGTAGACATAATTTAATAATTATAAGAAAAAAAGAGAGAAACTCTGCTTCTTGGTCCTCAACATCATGCTGTCAGCCTACCTCACTGCCCTACGCTAATTCTTTCTTATTTCTGTTGCCACTTAGTACAGAGAACATGTTTTTGTGACTCTTACAGTTTTCTCCACTCCAAGCGCATCTTACATAAACTCAGGCCCTCTCAAACAGTTAGTTTGTGCCAGGCTGTCTTAGGGTCAGTTGTACCAATATATGTATAATTTTGAACTTCTAAAGTAGGGTCCTTGCAGACAGTCGAGCATAATGGTTAAGAGAGTTGGCTCTGATATCAGATCTTCTGAGTCTAAATACTGCCTACACACTGACTAGCTGTGTAACCTTGGAGGAATCACCTAAGCCCCTCATCTGGAAAATGAGATAATAAATGCACCTACCCCATAGGGTTAATGTGTAAATTAATGTAACATGAGATGGTGCATGTTAAGAATTAGCACAGTGCCTGGCTCTCATTAGTAATAGCTACTCTTATTATTAGTTATTTGCTTTGTATTCCCAGTCTCAGCTAGGTGCCTAACATATATAGTTTTTCAGGAAATATTTACTGGATTGAACTAGTTCTGAAATTTAAGCACTGCGTCAGCAGCAGAGTAGTCACCCTCGCACCTATCACTTCTCCCACAGAAAGTAAGAATAGGCAGAAGATCCAACTATCATATCCTCTTTTCTTACTCTAAACCTCATCCAGCCCCCAGTAATAAAATAATATTCCTGAACCCCAACAAGTTTGAGAATTTTCACACAATTTGAAAATAGTTGGGTTTCCCTAATCTAATATGTCCCAGGACCCTAGGATCAACAAGCTTATATTAATGCAGTCTAATTGAGATTAATGATGATATTAGTGAGCCAACTATTTATGAGCTGGTTGGGCTTTTAAAAATTTATTGTCCATACTTCATTGAGGCACAGCTATTTTGTTTTTGTAAGAGACTCAACAGTCAAGGTAATCTTTTAAAAAGGACAAATCAGCGGGCCAGCTCGGTGGAGTAGTGGTTAAGTTCGCACTCTCTGCTTTGGTGGCCTGGGGTTTGCAGGTTCGGATCCCGGGTGCAGACCTCCCCACTGCTTATCAAGCCATGCTGTGGCAGCATCCCACATATAAGGTGGAGGAAGATGGGCACGGATGTTAGCCCAGGGCCAGTCTTCCTCAGCAAAAAGAGGAGGATTGGCAGCGGATGTTAGGTCAGGGCTAGTCTTCCTCACCAAAAAAAAAAAGGACAAATCACATGATATCATTACCTGCTTCTAACCTCTAAAGGTTATCTATTGTGAAGAGACTAAAAGATAAGCTCCTTAGCAAGGTTTACAGGCATCATGTGCTCTGGCCACTTCTACATCTTCCCCCGACCTTTACCCAGTTCCAGGCGCATTTGCCTTTTTCATTCATTCGGATGCAACAAGTTTGACTTGCTCTCACACCTTTGCATTTGCTGATTCTTCTACCTAGACCAGTTTCCATCTGATTATCAAGGTCTCAGTTCAGATGTCGCCACTACTATCTTGCCCAAAGAGACCTGCCTCCTCAGTGCCTCTATATCATTGGCCATTATTGGCATTTTTCTATCCCATTATCCAGTTGTATTTCTGTCACTGTGTGAAATTTGTTTACATGTTTACTCTGCCTCCTCCCACCTCTGGGGCATTTGCTTAAGCACAGGGACTTTGTACTTTCTTGTTCACCACTGAATCTTCCAAGGCTTTTAACAGAGACTGTTGCATGGAAGGTGCTCAGGAAATGTGTATTGAATAAATGAGTAAACATGTGAATAAATTTAAAAAATTGAAACACTAAAATAAGAATATTTCCCTTTCAAAAGACCAGAATAATGAGAAATAACTTAATTCAATAAGAATCAGTCATACTTACTGATACATGACTTAGTAGTTCACATTCAATACAAAATGTTCCATTGCTTTCTGGTACTTTACAAGTCATTACTTAAATTTTGCTCACTTAAGGCCAATCTGTGAGACATTATTCAACTTGCCTACTCTAAAGGTTCAGCCTTAACTCAGCCAGTTGCATTGACAATTACTGATCACGTGACCTTGGGTAAATTATACTTAACTTCTCCATGCCTCAATTTTCTCATTTGTAATATGGGAATAATAATAAGGCTTATCTCATAGGTTTATGAGGAGGAAAAAACTCACATGTTCATATATAAAACAGTGTCTCAGAATAGTATCTGGCACACGGTGAGCATTATAGATGTATAGACTACTGCTACTAGTCTTGTCATTATGAGAATTAAATGTTGAGAATAATCCTTCATATAGTTGTATATCCCACTGAAGATAAGTGAAACTAATAGAATATTTAGAAATCAGATTTAAAAAGGGGAGCCAGTAAAGTATACCAAGGTAGAAGATTATGAGGGTGTAAAGGCATAGAAGCATAAAAGCAAATAGCTTTTTCTTTTCTTTTCTTTTTCAAAGAAAGTAAGAGCCTAGAACTATGAGGACAAAAACTTCCATTGGCTCTGCCGACATGGAGATTGCTGGTGACATTCATTAGTAAAATTTCAGGGCAGTGGGCAAAGAGGTTGGGGTGAGAGAAGCCAAATGGAAGTAAATGAGATGTGAGGAAATGGAGACAATATATGAAGATAATTTTGAAAAGCTCAGCCATAAATTGCATAAAGAAGATATATAGGGATCAAGGGAGGGTTTTGTGTTGTGTATATATTTTTAATATTTTAAGTTGGCGTTAATAGTCTAGAATAAGTTTAAATTTTGATGGGACTAATTCATAAGGAGTAGGTGGGTTGTAGAAAATGCAGTGCTGTGAAGTACTTGAGAAGATGAGAGAAAATGGAATACCCACCATGTGTAGTGCAAGTGGCCTTTGTAACTTTAGCTCTTATAATAAAAGGGAATACAAAGATCAGTGCAAATGCTAATGAATTAATGGATTTGATGGTGGGCTATTTGCTGACTTCTATTTTGTGTGTGTGTGTGTGTGTGTGTGTGTGTGTGTGTGTGTGTGTGTGTGGAAGACCAGCCCTGAGCTAACATCCATTGCCAATCCTCCTCTTTTTTGCTGAGGAAGACTGGCCCTGGGCTAACATCTGTGCCCATCTTCCTCTACTTTATATGGGATGCCGTCACAGCATGGCTTGACAAGTGGCGCGTCTGTCCCCACCTGGAATCCGAACCTTCGAAACCCCTGGCCGTCAAAGCCGAACGCGCGAACATAACCTCTATGCCACTGGGCTGGCCCCTGACTTCTATTTTTTGAATGAGATGTGAGGCAACTCATCAGCTGAGAGTAAGGGAAGTAGAGAGGATAGAGGGAAATTTGAGGAGAGTGGGGAAGTTTTGTAAAAAAAATAGTCCTTAAGGAGGATTAGAAAGAACTTAACTGGTAAGTCAGCAATATTTTCAGTCTTGAAAACCCATTTGAAGTTGTAATCATTACTTTACTGGAATACCAATTTGCCCTGCCACGTGATTTTTCTCCAGCTACCTGGATATAAATTATGAAGAGGCAGAAAAGAGTGACAGATGACAATCAAGAGTAAATATAATTAGTATTTTAAATATATATATGATGTTCAACCTCAATAGTTATCAAAAAATTCAAAGAAATGGAACATGAGGTTCCAGTTTATTAATTTAGCAAAATCAAGAATTATATATAATATCTTATGTTGGCAAAGTTCTTTACAATATAATTTGGCTTGATCTTTTGAAAAGTAATTTGGCAATGTTTAGCCAGATAGAAATATCCATAGCTTTTCACACATTAATTCTAATTCTGGAAACTTACTCTAATAAAGAATTTATATGTAGAAAATTATTGTATAAATAAAAATGTTCACTGTTATGTCATTTCTAATAAAAAATTAGAAACACCTTTAATTGTCAACAATTGGAAAATGTTTTAGTAAATTATATCCACTTAATAGAAAATTACACTTATTATATTATAATTACAAGACCATGCAGCAAAATAGAATAATGCTACACAAAGAAAGAATGAACAAAGCTGACTTCAAAATTGTGTCTACCTTGTGACAACAGCTATGTAAACATATGAATATTGTTAAAAATTAAACCAAAATAAAATTTTAAAAGCTCTGTAATAGTAATGGGAATTTTCTGCTTGTTTCAAAATATTCTTTAACATGGTTCTGTTTATAATTTTGCTTTGTAAGAGGCATAATGGAGGAGTTTTTCTCTACCCCTTTTCTTAAGACTTTCTGATTATTACATCATGTTACATTTCATACTTTCAGATAAAGTCAGCGATTCTATCATCAGAGAAGATTAGACTTTTTTGACAGTTTACACTTTCAAGTTATTTGGTATAAAAAGACCATTTGCACTTGGAAGTGCTTTAAAAATATCATTTCAAGATTTTTTTTTTTTTTTGCTTTGTCTTTCCTAGTATGGAGATTAAGCAAACTACCTAAAATTGCTAGCCATTCTTTTCCACTTTTCTCATTTTATTCATTTATCTTATCCTTCACAGAAATGATAACAAATGAGTCTGCAGGTGCATGTGCTAATTTCTTAAATCCCCTATTATCCACATTATGAAATTGTGCTGATATGAATGCTTCCCGTATTTTCAGAGCTCTTCAGTTTTGAATTATACTTTGACCCTCTGTGATAAGTTTCTTATGCAGGTGTAAAATTTGGACTCAACTTCTGGAAGCCTTTTGATTTCTTAGTTCAAAAGCGAGAGATCATTCAGCCACGTGATTAACAATTATTTGCTCAGTTAGGAGCTCTTAAATTATTGGCTGATGGATACCTGGCAGTACTCTTAGAAGTTCTCTATTAATCTCCGCTCCCCGCCTCCTACAGATATACATACCTATTGCGATTAAGAGCACAGGTTCTGGCATTATAAAGTCTAATCTTCTAATTCTAGTTCTGCTGTTTCTGGGCCATTTCACTGTAGGCAAGTAACCTAAAATCTCTGAACCTTGTTATTTTCATCTGTAAAATGGAGATTTCAATTATATTAGACAATCCTCAAAACATACCTAATGATTTTACAGTTTCTTTTACAGAGCTGGGTACAAAGCAGGCACTCAATATATGGTAGTATTTTTATTACTTTATTATTATTTAGGTCTTGGTTTTCCCCAAATCTTTAAGTCCCCATAGTGAAATGCAATTTCCGGTAAATTGAGTAACACCCGTTATCAGCAAAGATTTTAACTGAATTCATTACTTTCCAGTGCAACCCAGAGTAGTTTTCTGCCTTTTTGTTTGCCTTATGTAGATGTTCAATAAAGATTTATTTAATAAATAAATGAATGAATAAGTGACTGCATGGATAAATGATTAAACACTACCTTTTGAGAAGGTAGAACAAATATGACACAGTGGAACAGATGAGAAAAGGGTCCATGGAAAAAAGTTGCCAACTCATGTATGCACCCAGGGTCAGCCTATGAATTGCTCTGTTTTGAAAAACACAAAGGAAAATATGTTGAAGAACTTATTTTAATTATTTTTAAAAGTTAAACACAAAATTCCCCGATGATTTCCATATTTGGCACCAATAAAAATAACGTGGGATTA